>CM016620.1:113829845-114286127 GCA_005393395.2 Gossypium australe | reverse complement strand
AAATTTAAAACCAAAGTCCCAGAAGGTCCTTAAATTACAACCCAAATAATCAATAATAATCAAATCATAAATCGTAAATTGAAAACCATGAAATCCAAAAATTATTGTGGTCACCATTGAGTCCTCTGTTGCACCGAACCCGTCTAAGTCTGGGGATTACCTATGCACATTAAACAAAAAGGGCGAGTTTACGTAAACTCAGTGTGTAATCCCGTAGAAACAAACAAACAATCAATATTCATTGTGCACAGTTGAACAGTCTTGGGCTTAAGCCCTTTTTAGTATCGGTGATAATTTGGGCCTTAGCCCATCTTAGTACAGTGTCAAAAATGCAGTAGGGCCTTAGCCCATCACAGTATCAGTAGCAGTAACAGTTATGCAGTAACAAAATCTTACCCAACCAGCCTCTACACACAATCTCCATCCAACCCTACACTCCATGTGGGGATAAAATCAACCCACCCATCCCTACACTCCAAGTAGTACCGAATGCGGCACAATACAGTAGTTTGCAGCTGAGATGCCAGTAAATTAGGCTTAAAGCCTTTCAGTACACTTTCTCCGAATAACAACCCCAACCCAATGCAATACAACACACAATGGATGACATGCTATTATGCAATTTCAGTACATATATTCAGTTCAGATATTAACATGCTTAGTACAAATATCATTCAGTCAATTTCACACATTTAAGGATCTAAGTTGCACTTACCGACCCTATAGTAGGTTCACAGTCGACTTGGGCGACCCGTGCAACCTTAAAAACATTTCGGTGAAAATGGGCTTACATGTCCATGTGATCTGCCCATGTGGGCCCACACGCCCATGTGGCCCACTCGGCCCAAATTGGCCTTGGTCGTGTGATCCATTTTTAAAGTAACCCGTGCTAGCTCAATACTCATATATGTTTTCACTATTTACTTATATGTTCATTCAAAGATGCCTAGTTGAGTCATTATCGCTAAATTGTTTATATCTTGAGCTATAGAATTCCAAATTAAGATCCACTTGATGTTTTTGAAACTAGACTCAAATATCTTTCTACCATAAAAAATTTAGAATTTATAGTTTATCAAATAAGTACAGTAAAATCTTTAAAGTTGTCCTCATTTTGTTGTTTGACAGCTTCATCCTTTCCTTACTAAAAATTATTTATCTCTTAATACGGAATTTAGATGATGTTTCCGTTTGTTTCTCTTGAAAATAGACTCATTAAGTATTTAAACATATGAATTTAAGCCCCTAATTATTTTTTTACAATTTTTGATGATTTTCCTAAGTCAGAACAAGGGAACCTGAAATCATTCTGACATTGTCTTACAAAATTTATTATATCTCATGATTTACAATTCCATTGCTTACAATGTTTCTTCCATGAAAAACTAGACTCAATAAACTTTAATCTCATATTTTATTCAACATCTAACTCAATTCTCACTATTTTTGATGATTTTTAAAAGTTAGACTACTGCTACTGTCCAAAACTATTTTAGTGCAAAATGTTGATTTCCAAGTTTTATAACACCCTTATTTCCTTTCTCTACAATGTTTTGCATCATTTTCTCTTATTTCTCGACAGCAAGCAATTTCGGCTTTTTTCTGAATCCCGTTTTCTGCGTTTCGGGTACACATCTGGTATCGTTTCTGATGCATAAGCACTCCTAAGCCTCCAGAACCTAAAAATCGACAACATATCTTCAAATTAATCACTTAATTCGTCAATCAAACCAAATATCCCCAACATAAAACTCGAGAAACTAAACCAACGATGATTCAAAAACTTACCGCGACGAATCTGATACCCAGTCGTCTCCACACACTGGAATATCCGCTTAAAAACCTTTTAACAACACCGAAACGAGAGTAAAACGAACTCTTTGTTAATTGCCTAATCGAAATACGATAACTAAGGGGAAAATTCCACCTTACCGGAACAGATGAAGTCGAAAGTTGCACCCAATGAGATGACTCGCAAAAAAATACAGAAACGAAAAGAGTAGGGAAAAGAGAAGAGAATTTCGGCTATAGAGCAAAAGATGAACCGATCAAGAAGACGAAAAGAGATGGGAAAGAAATGAAATAAGATTCGGCTAAAGGGGAACAAAAACCAAAAGTGAAAAAGAAGGGAGCAGAAACGGAAGAAAATCTTATTTTGATAGCTTCTCCCCAATTATCTCCTAAAAATATTCCCTATTAACTCACTAAAACACAACTACTCAGCAGTCTAGTTTAATTTGAACTCGACCACGCCGCACGCATCAAACAAAAATTAATTCCCCTGCTTGCACAAGAACTCAAACTTATCCACATACCACACTCCACTTAACCACCAGACCAAAAAGCCCATTCTGATATAAATTTACCAACAATTAAGCTTAAGCCCTTTTCATAAGGTTAAGGCTTTGTTTATAAAAAAAAAATTACTAAAATTTGTCCAAATAAGGCTTAAACTTGGAACCTCTCACACACAATCAGAACACATAACCACTGAAGCAGATAGACATTGTATGTCACACATACACGAAATCAAAAATTAAAATTCTGGAGTGTTACACTAAATATGATCATGAGGATAGAAATTAAAATTTAACTATTATTTTATAATGAAAAGGAAAAAGGCATTTTACATGTGTCATGTAAAAGCCCTAGCCCTTTCTTTTATACATAGTAACTAATATGGTTTATGACCCAAATTTGGTTAACTATTTTTTTAGATTAATTTTAAAGTAAAAAATTTAAATGTTATAATATGTTTGAAGTTTTTTTTGTTTTTTTTATATTTGAAATTTAGTCTTTATATTTGTATTTTTAGAGATTTAAAAAATTCAGATCTAATTGTTAACATTATCTTTTTATGTTAAATTTATTAGTTTGACATTTCAAAAAAAATACACTCATTTGATGGCCATGTAATAAAAAAAAATATTGTAACGAACTTGAATTTAAAAAAAAAAATAGCGTTAACAATTTTTAAAAATTCACGTCAACACTTTAATCATAGAATAATGTATTTAAACTAATTAATGGAATTATAAAAGTTAAAATTTCAAATTATATAAAAATAATATAGAGATTAAATCTTAAAATTGAACATAGTATCAATACCAAAACTGAAATTTAACCATTATAAAAAGAAGTAAAGGGACTAGAACTCAAATTTAGCCATTATAAAAAGAAGTAAAGGGACTAGAACTCAAATTTAACCATTATCTTAAAGAATATAGATTGTACTGTTTGGTTGATTTTGCTTATCTTTTGTGTTTTTGACTGTATTCTACCTGCGTTGGCTCAGCTGCTCACCGTCTGCTCTGCTCATAGACCATAGTCCTTTCATGCTTATCCCTTTCGTATTTTTTCTATTTATTTATTTCACTTAATTAAAATTATTTTTTTGAAAGTACACTTAATTAATTTTTAAAAGCCTCAAAAAATATTCAATATGTCACACTCAAAGTTAGAGGTGAACGTTGAATCGCATAAAGTGAAAAAATTTTGAGTTAATGAGTCATATTTTATTATTTTAACCTGATTTGAAGTTTGTAATTTTTTAACTTCTTCACATATTTTTTAGAAACTTTTTTAAATTTTTTATAAATATTTTGAATTTTTTAAAATGATGTTGAATTTTTGTTGGAAGAGATACAAATTTCATTTTTAAACTTAATAGGATCAAAAGAATATTTATACTAATATGTTATTCGAATTATGAAATTCAACTCGATTCAAACTCGAAACTTGAATTACTTATTTGAATTAACTCAAATAATTCGAACAACTCCAATTTTTTTTTTTTTCGAATTGTGACATTGTGAAGGTTAGTCCCATTATGGCTTTGCATTCACTTTTTTACAAAATAAAGTCTAATTCTAATTTTAGTCCCTTTGTTATATTGAAATTAAAATTTTAATCCTTTATTTTAATTTGATATTATATTTTCATAACAATGGTGTGATTGAATTGATTTGATATAGTTTGAATATTATAGATCGATAGTTAAAATAATATATATATTTTAATTAATTTTAAGCATTTTATTAATATATAAAATTATAATTGATTGAATTATTATGGTGGATAACTTGGAAACCAAAACATATATCATATTAATTTTGGTTAAACTAAGGAGCAGTAAAAGACAAAAGAAATGAAAATCTCAAGACACACCCATTTTCAAATTCAATGCAAGCTTTTTCATTCCTTCAAATTCTATAAACCCTAATTTACCTATTTTTTCTACTTAGTATTAACAGTAAAATTACTAATTTTTTAAATTTCCACTAAGGTTTTTTTTTTTTTTTCAAAAAAGGCATTCCTCACCCAAAAACCTGGCGAGCTGCTCTTCGTCCCATTCCCAATCCACCATCCATGTCTCACGCGACTCTCCCTCGCTTTTACCCCACGCGCTTCCTTCTTCCGCTTCCAACCACCCTCTGATCTCTTCCAAACCGTTATCAACCTTCACATTAGTGCTCACGATCCCCCTCATGTCCACACTCGCCATCACGCTCGACTCCGAGTCCGAAAACGACGAACCGCAACTCTCTTCGTTGCCGTTTATGGTGACGTACGAGGATGAAGACTGGAAAATCAACGCCGACGAGTACGGATTGTCGCTGAACTTGACTTTCGTACAGTACGACGTCGGAGAACAAGTCGAAGACAGAGCAAGTTCCGTGGAGGCATCGACGAGCTTGAATAACTCACTCATCGCATCAGTCTTGCAAGTACCTTCCATCGATAACCACGGCAAAACGTTGTCGTAGTCGTTGAACTCAACCGTTTCCGTTGCCTCTCTCCGCCGCTTAGTCGCCGGAGACTCGTCGCCGGATTCCTCAGTCGCTCTCTTTTTCTCCATAGGGGTTTTTTGTTGAAAAAAATAACTAAAAAACGGTTTTTATATATTTAAGCGACGACGTGCGAAGGAAGGATCTGGATTGTTTGATTTTTTGATCTCTGATGTGATATATTTAATACCAGCCGTCTGATTGGACGGTTTTAAATTATTTTAGATGACGTGGAGGGAGTCACCAGATGGCTAATGAGAATGTCCACGCCGAATATTTGTAGGACGTGGCGGAGAAAAATGGCGGGAAATTTTGGGTTGTCAGATTAGGCATATATGTCAGTACCTTTAGTACTTACACGCCAGTTTTGGAATTCACAGAACAGCGATGGCTTTTTCACTATTGAAATTACGTCTTTGCCCTTTATTGTGGAATCGTTTATAGTAAAATTTATTTTGATTTAATCTTTTATTTTTTATACTAAATTTGTGTTTTTGAAAAAGATAAATTTTGTTTTATGGAATCTACGTTTTATTTGGTAATATTCAAAGTCTTTTTAATAAATATTTTTATAAAGATATTTTTCAAGTAAATAAAAATTACCAATAACTCTCGTAAGATTTTATTTTTAAAAAATAATTTTTATACAAAATTTTAATTTAATTGTAATATTTTAAACATAAAAAATTATTTTTACAGAAACAATAAAAATTAATTTTGATTTGATTTGAGTTAGCGCAGTTTTTAAGTCAAAACACTTGAGTTTGATTTCTCAAATTTTCCTTAAAAATAAGGTAAGGGAATTAGTATGTCTTAAAATTCTTTTATAATAGAAAATCAATAAGAATAAGCTTGTTGGTTCAATGACAAGGTTTTAGTCTACTTAGAATTCCTTAAGTTTGAACTTCTTGTTAAGCATCCAACCAAAATAATTTTATGTCTCAAGAGTGATGAATTTTTAAAAACAACCTAGCCCAAAAACAAAAATTTCAATTTAGTCCCTATTTTTAAAATAAGTCCTAAACCTACATGAATTTGTAAAACCTATTTCAAATAGGAAAAACAAGTTTTATAAATAGCTAATTTCAAAAAAAAAGCCCTAGAATTTACCAAGCAAAATTTCAAGAAAACATCTTCAAAATCAAAGCTAAATGAGTCGAAAATTTTCAAAAACATGATTCAAGAAATCTCCAATCTCCTCTACAAACAAAAGGTTTTTAAAGTCTTCAAAACAAGCGTGGGATCTAAACCTAAATCTTGTGTATAATTGAATATCATAAGAAGTAGAGAACTAGCATAAGTGAACCCTAGGAAGAAACCCCCAGTGCACGAACCCTTAAGTACGAGCCCCTTATGCGAACCCCCCTTTTTACATGCAAACCCATACGTGTGAGCCTCTATTAAGCGAACCTCTATGTAAAACCATATAGGATTGAATATGTGAGCTCTTAGAACATACATGCGAACCCTAGTTGCTTATGACATGTGAACCCCTGTTTATGCGAGCCAACCTATATAACTGTGACATGCGAACCCCCTTACATGCTATTACTTGCGAGCACCTTACTAATAATATATGCAAACCATGTGTATATTATATGCGAGCATATAGGCAAACCCTGTAACACCCCAAACCCGGCCCACGAGCCTTGACCGGATCTGGTATGTCACTGCGGAAAACGTTTGAAAAATATTTTGACTTAAAGTAAAAACATAAAAAAAAATTTTGCTTGTTTGTAAAATCTTGGTATTTTAAAATTCCAAATAAAACTAAGTTATTACAAAATATCCGGGTTGAAACTTTAATACATATTTTTAAAATTTAAGTTGCTAAAAATAAACATTTCCAGATGATAATATAATTGACAATCCAACTTAAAACATAATAATAATCCGTAAATACTTTAAAAGGCCATTATTACAATAAATAACCTTTCATAAATAAAATGTGTAAAACAAATAAATTTATCATCTGCATGGGCCACCTCGTATCCACTCCAACCCGGTCCAAGCACTATGCGTCACCTGCGATGTTGGTAAAAATTGGGTGAGTCATACAGACTCAGTGTGTAATTAGACCACTGAATTCCATCCACATGTCAAACCATATAATAACCTATATAACAGATATTAAGATAATTTAATCACATGCTTTCACTTATTGGGCTTGGCCCACAACCACATCACATTCTTATAATGGTGTAATCAACCACATGTTTCCACATACTGGGCTTGGCCCATTTCCACATTAATTCACATAGCAGACAGATTTATGCAAAATGCACCCAACCCAGCCTAGGGTCCATCCTTTACACCTACCTTGGCAGACCCCCTGCCCAAGGCCGTGGCTAATCCACCGATCACATAGTGATCCACATATCTTACCTTGGCAGACTTGCTGCTCAAGGCCGTGGCTAGGCCACCGATCACATAGTGATCCACATATCTTACCTTGGCAGACTTGCTGCTCAAGGCCGTGGCTAGGCCACCGATCACATAAGTGATCCCACATATCAATCAATCTACGGTGATGCACACAGCTATCAACCGCCGAGATGTGGCACCTAGCCAACACCTCCCTTGATGAAGCACATAGCTAACATCAAGCGCTAATGTAGCACAAGGCTAACATTAGACCACGTACATAATGTACACCCTTTCTTCTTTCACATTCAGATCCCATCCCATGCACATGCAACATATGATAATGTCATAACATAATAAAATAATGCATGCACATGCTATTCGGCATACAAACATATTCTCATTGGCATATTCACATTCTTAATATTTAACACTGACCTGATTTTTGATATACCCCTTAAGGGTATCCATTCATAATTGTCACTGCACACATTAGCATTTACACCACACATACAATATAACATAAACCCGGAAAACAGTGGGTTAATCACACACCTTACTATTTAGCGAAATCCTTAGTTACTTGAATTTAACACGATCCCGGAACTTCCTTATGCCTGTCGATTTACCCTTAAAAACCAAAATACACAATCGGTCACCACTTATACCAAATATGGCCTATGTAGCAAATATAACATTTGGCCCATATAGCAATTATAACATTTTGGCCCATAAAGGGTATTTTCGTAGTTTGGCCCATAGGGACATTTCGTAATTCGGCCCATTAGGGCATTTTCGTAATTCAGTAATCGTACCCACTAAGGGTAATTCGATAATTTACTCTCTAAGGGTAATTCGGTAATTTACCCTACAATGGTAATTCGGTAATTTCATATTTAACGGTGTTTTCGAAGATTCACTATCGCCTCAAGTGGTACAGAACTCTATTTGGGTCTATACGGAACTATTGGGTCAAAAATCCATTTTAAGCCCAAACAGGGTAATTTCGCAACTAAAACTTAACTAGTAATTTGGGACATACAAATTTAAACTGTCCATTTGCGTCATACTGACTAAATTGCATATAACTCGAGTTAGAAAACTTGAAATCTAGATCCGTAAAATTTCCTTGAAACTAGACTCATGTATCTTCTTACTGAAATTTTTCCAGAATTTTTTTGGCCTAGCCATTTAGTACAGTTTATTCCTTAAAGTTTCCCTTGTTTCACTGTCCAATGATTCTGACCTCTCTTGACTTAATTTCAAATATCTCACTGTACGGTTTTCATATACTGTTCCAACTTGTTTCTCTTGAAAATAGACTCACTAAGGAATCCATACATGTAAATTATAACCCATAATTCATTTTGTACAATTTTATATGATTTTTCCAAAACAGATCAGTGAACCCCGAAGTTAATCAGAACCAGTCTCACTAAAATCAAGATATCTCTGAATATAAAATTCCTTTTCCTTCTCCGTTTCTTCCATATTAAAATAGACACAGTAAGATTTAATTTGATATCTTATTCACTTTCTAATTCCTTTTCTCCTATTTTTAGTGATTTTTCAAAAACACATCACTGCTTCTAACCGAAACTATTTTATTACAAAACATGATTATCACTACCATCAAACGCACGTCCGACTGATCACGGATACCGGTTATCAATTTTCTTCGATATTTCTACCGAATCACAGAATATTTCATGTAAACTTTTAGAGAGATGTGAGATTTTCTCACCATTTCAAACATATATTTGGAAGAGTATGAGATTACACACCTTATTCGGAATCCGTAACGGGATGCTCTCCGCGGCACCAAAAATCCGAGTCACTTATAACGAGGGATAGGTTTTCGATTGAACCTTTGATAAAGTACTTCGAGACCTTGCAACCAGCATAAACTCTCTCATGGCAAGTCCCTAGACTCTCAACCATATTACAAATTAGTCCCCTCATTAGCTAGCTTAAGCTTTGGGGCTCCAAAAATACAAAAATTATCAACTAAAGTCATCAAAATCACTTACTTGCTAAAGGATTTGTTTGCTGAAATTTTTCGAGCTCTCCAACCCTTGTTTGCTACCAATTTTAGGTGGTGATGAAGAGAAGAAAAGATGATACTTCTCTTTTCTTTATTTTCATAACCCCTTTTTTTTTTATCTCTTCTTTCTTTCTTTCTTTCTTTTTATCTCTCTTTTTTTTATCCACCTACTCCACTCCACAAATTCTTTTATTCCTTTTTCATCCACCTACTCCACTCCTCAAATTCTTTTATTTCTTTTTCATCCACCTACTCCACTCTCCAAATTCTTTTATTTCTTTTATTTCCTTTTTTTTCTTTTTCCTTATTTTCCTCCTTACCATACTTTTCCACAATTTAATAAGTCCACCTTACCATAATTTAAAAATCCAATTTTGCCATATTTACAAGCTTGGTCGAAATTTAGGGAAATAGTACAAAAATAATAGTCAAAATTTGCACACAATGGGATTTGAACCTCTTCCCTCAAGGTACTTCACTTGATGCCATAACCTCCTTGCCATATGCTCATTTATGCTAGCAATTTACTCTTTTATTTCTATAAGCCTTGATGCCACTTACTATCTTTCCTTAATAGGCTTAAACACAAAACTTTACTAAGGCCCAACTTGAACTCGAAACTTCATAGAATCCGGTAACTTTCTAAAATCATCTTCTTAATAAGTCCAACTTGAAATAATGTCATTCTCTTGTTCTCAAAAATTTTAAACACTCCTATGCCCAAGGCCCATTGGGCCCATTCCTACTAGGCCCAATTTCGGGATGTTACAAACCCTAGGAATATTATGCGAGCCTATATGTGAACCTTAGAATTATGCAAGGTTATATGCGAACCTTAGGAACATGCAAGCCTACATATGCGAACCCTAGGTATATGCGAGCCTATATGATCATGCGAACTTGTAATGTGTTAAATAATTAAACTGTTAAATCACATAAAATCCTGTGCATGTGACATTGTGTTTTATTTGTTTATTTGCACCAATTATACGTAATTATGTGGTAATGAGATAAATGTACGCTTAAATACATGCCTTATAATGCTAGTATGAAACATTGAAGGTAGCATAAAATGATGATAAAAAGCATAAAACACGCTAAGTTTATGTGCATAATTACACGAAATCGGGTATGTAGGGCAAATGAGTTTCGTAGGAGATAGTGGCACAGAGGAGTTCCATGGGAGATAATGGCAAATTAAGTCTACACTGAAAGTCAGTATTGCATGAAGTAGGCTGAAATGTCATCTAAACCGGACAGGACAGGATGGGAGATTAAAAACACCATCAAAATTGAACCAAACCGGGATGATAGTTTAAAAAGCCATCAAACCAGGCAACCGAGATGGTAAGTTATTGTAGTAAAAGTCATTGTCACAGGCGAGAAGTGAACGACCATCGTCATCGAAAATCAAACTGGGATGACCAATTATTGTAATGGATTTTTTGAGTGTCGAGCAACGCTTAGGGTGGATAGGATGGACGAGTGGGAACTTAAAACATACATTGCATCATATATAATTGTTATTCATTGATTTATTATATGTTTCATGAAGAATGCTTTAATTTATACTGAATTTTATATGCATTATTGTGTCACATTGAGTCATTGTAAGCTCATTCCCCCTTTATTTCTCTCAGATAACACAGAAAACTAGGACTCGAAAAGACATCGGAGGAACCTCAGATTAGCAGCTCATTTTTCGTTATTATTATTTTGAAGTTTTTATTAAAGTTTTCTTTAATCCTTTTCAGGATTGTAGTTATTAATTATTTCTCGCTTTTATGTCTAGGGTGAAGTTGTTTAGCTTATTCATTCTAAGGCATGACACTTAGATAATACTTTGATGTTTGCATGTTTTGCTTTTCCTTTTAGAAATCCATTTACTTTAAATATTTTCTGGTGCTTTATACATTTCTTAAAAGTTTTGATAAGTCCTTTCTTAAAAACCTTACCTCATTTTCCAAAACCTTTACATTAATAATATTGTGATTGAATTGTTAAGAAAAGCCGGTTTAAATCAAATGAATGTTTTTCAAAGAAAAAAAGAGTGATTTTTCATACAAATCAACGCAAGTAGAAGAGAGGCTTTACAGGATCACCTCGATCATCGAATGTAACACCTTTGACTTAACCGAAACTCTTAGGTCGAGTTGGGGGTTGTCAAGTTCAGAAATTAACTTCGATTAAAAAAAATTCAAGCCCCAACGTGTGAATAGTTACCAAGTTCAGAGCTCAAATAGTACATTAACACTAATTTAAAAACCACTACTTCGAATCTTGGGTTTATACACGACAATTCCTTCTCCCTTTTCCTTATAAAAAAATGGTTAAGATAATTTTTTACCCTAAATTTAACAATTAGGCCCATTTTCATCTTTAAACTTAGAAAATATAAAAATCCAACATAAACAATCTCAAAATACCATAACATCATATCTTAACCGAATTCAAATTTAAATATAAAAAATCGACAGAAAATTACAAGCAAGAGATAAAAAATTATATTAACTGTAAAAAAAAATAGTACAATAATTAAACAAGTAAAGGAACCAACGTTTGACACATGCAAATAAAAATATCAATAATTATTGTCCTTCATTTATTCTAGCTGGAATGTAATACAGTACTACCCACCTAAAATAGAAGCTAGGAAACAAAATATCATGAATGTTCTAGTAAATGTACTATTTTGTTGTGTAGAATGTGGGATATAGGCTTCATCCAGATATATAAATCAGTCATGCTTGGATGATTTTTAGTTAATAAATTAAAAAATATTATTTGAATGGAATCGAATTTATTTATTTAATGTACGATCATGATCAATTTATATTTTAGGATGTAAAAGTAAATAAGTTAAAATATGTTATAAGTTTTTGTATCTTTAAAATATGTTATAAGTTTTTGTATCTTTTACAAATTTAGAATTTAGTCTTTATACTTTTAATTTTATAAATTTAGTCTTACTACTTTTTAGATTTCAAAATTTATTGATGTGGCATTTTGAAATAATAAAAAAAACTCGCTGGGTAAGAATATAATTAAAAAATTAACGTTGTAATGAACCTGAATTGAACAAAATAATTTTAACAGTGTAATAGTTGAAGCTAAATTTTGAGATTTTAAAAGTAGAGAGATTAAATTTCTAAAAATAAAAGTACAAGGACTAAATTTTAAATTTACAGATAGTGTACGGACTTATGGCATATTTTAACCAAATAAATATTTTATATTAAAATAATAAAAATAATCTATAAATTTATTTTTTTAAAATTATATAAGAACTATTGGTTATCTTGAAAATTATTTTTTTTTGAAAAAATATTTATGGAAAAGAATTAAACTTTATCAAATAATATTTAAAAGTGATATACAATAAAAAATATTTTGTAAAAATGAAGTTCAAAAACTCAAAATTAATATGTAATAATCAAGAACTAAACTGAATTATCATGACTTTAAATTTTAAAAATCCAACAAAATAATCAAACTTAACCCTTTGAAAATAAAACATAATCTTATTCATGAATTGAATCGCATTGAATTGATAGAGTTGATATACATTATCAGATTTCTAGAATTTTCAAAAAGGTTAAAATGTGCATATAGTTCCTGTACTTTTTGAAAAATAGGAATTTAATCTTTGTACTATATTTTTAAGAATTTAATCTCTCTACTTTTTATATTTCAAAATTTAGGTCCAATCGTTAACACTATTAAATTTATTCACGTGACATTTTGAAAAAAAAAAAAAAACTACTCACCTAATAGTTATGTAATTAAAAAAATTATTGTAATTAACCTAAATTTAACCAAAAAAATAATAGTATTAACAATTGGACCTGAATTTTAAAATCTAAAAAATAAAAAGATTAAATTATAAAAATACAAATACAAAAACTAATTTCCTAATTTTAAAAAGTATTGTAAACCCTAAATCCATTGATTAATAAGTAGAGAGATTGATTGGGTTGATAGACATTGTCACTTTTCTAGAATTTTAGCTGTGCCTTTTGTTTCTTTTTTTTTTTCGAATTTTTCTATTAGTTGTTGTACTATGTATGAATTAAGAATTTAGTTATTATGATTTAGTTTACTCGTTTTGTATTTTTTAAATTGATAGCTTTAATTTTTTAGATTTTTAAAATTTTAAAATTTTAGTCTTGACCCAAATAATAGTGGCTAAACCTGTTTGGTTAAATTCTACTATTAATCCTATAATATGCATAAAGTTATAGATTTAGCGTATATTATCTGACTGGATCATTCTTAGTCCCCACATATTTTAAAATTTGAAATTCCAGCCTTGACGCAAACAATAATCGTTAAATACATTAATTGATCTTTTTTAGTAATATGTTAAAATATTAAGTTGGCATGGTGAAAAGCTTTGGTGGATTGGATTTTACGAAGAATGGGTGAATTAATGTAATGGCCTAAATTCAAGGTTATCGGAACAATGGTTTCGTAACCATAAATCCGATTTAAAGAGAAATTTATTTTAATATTTTTGCATGAATATTTATATGATAGGAAAATCGTATTAAAATATCGATAGAAAAATTTTACCGATTTAGTGGTTAGTTAGAAAAAGGAATTATTGAAGGAATTGGGTAAAAACAAGGTATCGAGACCTTGATCTCATAAAATTGAGTAGGAAATATTTTTATAAATATTTATAAAATGTTAGTAATGTGGTATTAAATTTCGTTAGAAAATTTTAACGTTTGAGTATGTAATTAAATGAAAAGGACTAAATTGTAACAAATACAAAATTATGAAAAATGATTAAATAGTTTAAATGATAAAATAAAGAGGGCTTAAAAGGAAAATAGACCCAAGGTCTAATTGGGCTGGACGGCAAAGGTATGAAATCAGCAAGAAAATAAGGAGAAATAAGGGTAAAATGGGAAAATAACAAAATTTGCTAAATAAAACTAGGACTAAATAGGGATATCTAGAAATTTCTTCATTTTTCTTCACTCTCATCAGCAAAAAACGCCATAGGAGGGGTATCTAAGCTGGTATATCATAATTTTTGCACCAAATCCGGAAAACTCAAACACAAAGCTAAATCGAGGAAAGGAAAAAGTTCCGGATTAGTAGATTTTGTATACAAACTAGAATCGAGTATTAAGAGCTCGGAGGTCGGATTCGGTGGGAGACACATCACACTATCAACCCCAAGATTTCGGTATATAAAGAAACTTTATTTTGGAAATCAATGGCATGTATAAGCTAATAAAGTAGATGTTAATATGAAATGAATGTAAGGTCAGCCATTGGTATGGCTAACAAATTTCTAGCTTCAGTATGTAATGAGGTTATCTTATAAATTTGCATGGATCTATTTTGAAGGTATGTTGATTGGATTGGTTGATATGAATTAGTCTCGGTTTAAAAAAAATTTTGCAGGGAAGACTAGATTGTTTATAAAGGAGTTATATTGAGTAAAAAAATATTGTAAGCTCCGGTAATGCCTCGTTCCCTATTCCGATAATGAATACGGGTAGGGGGTGTTAAATTTATTGGTATCAGAGCCACGGTTTAGCCGGTTCTAGGACCGATGTAGCAAATACGGATTAGCTATACATGCCATTTAAATTATTATTGATAGTGTGATATCTCCTCACCGTTTAAATTGTATTTTTCTTATAGTAATGTCATCCGACCGAGTTCAATCTGAGGAAGCTGGGAGTCATGCTTCGGCTTCAGTACAAAGAGAAGAAATTAACAGTAGAAGGCCCGGTACAGAGGGTCAAGGGGAGGAGGCAAAGATAGCCTTCTTTCAAATGATGAATGAATGGTTTACTCAATACATAATAACTAACCCTGTAGTGCAGCAAACTCAAGCTCCCCCTCCTGCTCCTCCACCGGTTCCCAAGATCCCACAGACTACAGGTACTGAATCTGTTAGAAAAGGGAAAGCTCCGGTTGATAAAATTCGAAAATATGGGGTCGAAGAATTTCGAGCAGCAGTTGATGATGATCCTGAGCGGGCTGAATTTTGGTTAGAGAATACTACTCGGGTTTTGGAGGATTTATCTTGTACACCAGAAGAATGTCTGAAATGTGCCGTTTCACTACTAAAAGACACAGCTTACCATTGGTGGAATACTAAAGCTTCAGTTGTTCTGAAAGAAGAAATTACATGGGAGTTCTTTCAAAACGAATTTAAAAAGAAATATATCAGCCAGAGGTTCCTTGATCAGAAAAGAAAAGAATTTCTTGAGCTGAAACAGGGTAATAGATCGGTATCTGAGTATGAAAGGAAATTTGTTCGGTTGAGTAAATATGCTCGAGAATGGGTCCAGTCAGAAGCTGAAATGTGTAAAAGATTCGAAGAAGGGTTGAATGAAGACATTAAGCTATTGATCGGAATTCTTGAAATTCGAGAGTTTGCTATATTGGCAGAGCGAGCTTATAAAGCAGAAGAATTGAGCAAAGAAAAGAAACAGGCTGAGAAGGAAGCTCGAATTTCTAGTAAAAGACCAATGGGAAAATCTCAGTTTTCTGCTCCAAAGAAATTGCAGAAGTACCTGGATCGTTCTACCTCGGTCACTGGGTATTCAGGCAGAGAACGAGGTTCTCAACGCATTAATCCAAGACCTTCCACTCCATCAGTGACCAGTGTTGGCAGTGTTGGTACCCCTAAGCTGAGATGCCAGTATTGTAATAAAGCTCATTTTGGTGAATGCCGATTTAAGAGCGGGGCTTGTTACCGATGTGGTTCTTTTGACCATTTTCTCAGAGATTGTCCAGAAAGAGGTGAAAAAGAAGTGGAACAGATATCTAAACCGAGTAATCCAGTTTCAAGGGGTAGACTATCTCGACCATCCGGTAATGTTAGTGGTAGCCGAGGAGCTGCAAAAGACACTGTAGGCAGGCCTGAGACACGAGCACCTGCTAGGACATATGCCATTCGTGCCAGAGAAGATGCCTCAGCACCCGATGTTATTACTGGTACATTTTCTTTACTTGACACTGATATTACTGCATTAATTGATCCTGGTTCTACGCATTCATATATATGTATAAAGCTTGCATGTGTTAAAGATTTATCTATTGAACCTACTGAATTTGTGGTTAAAGTCTCGAACCCCCTGGGCCAATCTGTTTTGGTGGATAAAATTTGTAAAAATTGTCCACTGATAGTAAGAGGTTATTGTTTCCTGGCTGATTTGATGTTACTGCCATTTGATGAGTTTGATGTGATATTGGGTATGGATTGGTTAACTCAGCATGATGCAGTAGTAAATTGTAAACAGAATATATTGTGTTGAAGTGTCAGAATGGCGAATTACTCCGGTTAAATCTGATCAGACAGAGGGATTATCTGATGTGATTTCAGTTATTGCTGCTCAGAGGTATGTTAAAAAGGGGTATGATGCTTTTCTTGCTTATGTACTCGATACCAAGGTATCTGAGTCAAAGATACAGGCAGTGCCAGTGGTATGCGAATTTTTTGATGTGTTTCCAGAGGAGTTACCCGGGTTGCCACCAGAAAGGGAAGTGGAATTCTCTATAGATTTGATTCCGGGAACTACTCCGATTTCCATAGCTCCATACCAGATGGCTCCTACAGAATTAAAAGAATTAAAGATACAGTTACAGGAACTTGTTGATAGAGGTTTTGTCAGACCGAGTCATTCACCTTGGGGTGCTCCGGTTCTGTTTGTGAAAAAGAAAGACGGGTCTTTGAGATTGTGTATCGACTATCGGCAGCTCAATAAGGCAACTATAAAGAATAAGTACCCGTTGCCCCGGATTGATGATCTATTTGATCAGCTGAAAGGTGCCACAGTATTCTCAAAGATTGATCTCCGATCGGGCTATTACCAGCTACGGGTAAATGAGTCAGATGTACCGAAAACAGCTTTCAGAACCAGGTATGGGCATTATGAGTTTCTGGTTATGCCTTTTGGGCTGACTAATGCACCTGCAGTATTTATGGATCTGATGAATCGGATATTCAGACCGTACTTAGATAGGTTTGTTGTAGTTTTCATTGATGATATTCTAATCTATTCTCGAGATGAAAATGAGCATGCAGAACATTTGAGAATAGTGTTGCAAATCCTGCGTGAGAAGAAGTTTTATGCTAAATTTAGTAAATGTGAATTTTGGCTCCGAGAAGTGGGTTTCCTTGGACATGTTGTATCAGCCGAAGGCATCAGGGTAGACCCGAATAAAATTTCAGCTATTATTAATTGGAGTCCACCGAAGAATATATCTGAAGTTAGAAGTTTCTTGGGTTTAGCTGGTTATTATCGGAGATTTGTACAGGGGTTCTCTATGATAGCTTCTCCGATGACCCGTTTGTTGCAGAAAGATGTTAAATTCGAGTGGACTGATGAATGCCAGTAGAGTTTTGATCGATTGAAAGATTTATTGACGAAAGCACCTGTGTTGGTACAACCTGAACCAGGTAAGGAATTTGTTATTTATAGTGATGCTTCATTAAATGGTTTAGGTTGTGTCTTGATGCAAGAAGGTAAAGTAATAGCCTATGCTTCAAGACAACTTAAGCCACATGAAAGAAATTACCCGGTACATGATCTCGAGTTAGCTGCTATTGTATTTGCATTGAAGATATGGCGGCATTACTTGTACGGTGAGAAATGTCATATTTATACTGATCATAAAAGCTTGAAATATTTGATGACACAGAAAGATTTGAATTTGAAACAGCGCAGGTGGCTTGAATTGATAAAGGACTATGATTTGATTATTGATTACCATCCGGGTAAGGCTAATGTTGTTGCTGATGCTTTAAGCCGAAAATCTCTGTTTACTTTGCGAGCTATGAATGCTCAATTGTCTTTGGTTGATGATGGTTCAGTCATAGCTAAGTTGAGAGCTAAACCGACATTTCTACAGCAAATATGTGAAGCTCAGAAGAATGATGAAAAGTTGCAGGCTAAACGGGCACAATGTGAGTCAGGTACTGATTCTGAATTTCAAGTGGGGATTGATGGTTGTTTATTATTCAGAGATAGGGTATGTGTACCCAAGAATTCAGAGCTCATACAGAAGATTTTACACGAGGCTCATAGTGGTATTATGTCTGTACATCCGGGAAGTAATAAAATGTATAATGATTTGAAGAAGACGTACTGGTGGCCAGGTATGAAACGTGATAGTTCTGAGTTTGTATCAAGATGTTTAATATGTCAGCAAGTTAAAGCTGAACATCAGGTACCTTCGGGGTTACTTCAGCCAATTACTATACCGGAATGGAAATGGGAAAGAATCACTATGGATTTTGTATCGGGATTACCGTTGTCTCCGAGGAAAAAAGATGCTATTTGGGTGATTGTTGATCGATTGACAAAGTCAGCGCACTTTATTCCGGTATGTATGGATTATTCTTTAGATAAACTGGCTGAACTGTACATATCTGAGATTATCAGGCTACATGGAGTGCCTGTCTCCATTATATCAGATAGAGATCCTCGGTTTACGTCTCGTTTCTGGGATAAATTGCAAGAAGCCTTGGGTACTCAGTTGTATTTCAGCACTGCATTTCATCCTCAGACAGATGGCCAATCTGAGCGTGTAATTCAGGTATTGGAAGATATGCTCCGATGTTGTATACTAGAGTTTGAAGGTAATTGGGAGAGATATCTACCTTTGATTGAATTTGCTTACAATAACAGTTATCAGTCCAGTATTAAAATGGCTCCGTATGAAGCTTTGTATGGTAGAAAATGTAGAACACCATTATATTGGACAGAGCTCAGTGAAAAGAAGATACATGGAGTTGATTTAATCTGGGAAACAGAAGAAAAAAGTGAAGGTTATTCGGGATAGTTTAAAAGCAGCTTCCGATCGCCAAAAATCATATGCCGATCTTAAACGAAAAGAGATTGAATTTCAGGTCGGTGACAAGGTATTCCTGAAAGTGTCTCCTTGGAAGAAAGTTCTCCGGTTTGGTCGAAAAGGTAAATTGAGTCCAAGATTTATCGGGCCATATGAAATTATAGAAAGAATTGGACCGGTCGCTTATCGATTGGCATTACCACCGGAACTTGATAGAATTCATAATGTTTTTCATGTATCTATGCTACGACGATATCGGTCAGATCCTTCACATGTTATTTCTCCGACAGAAGTGGAGATTCAATCGGATATGACTTACAGTGAAGAACCGGTCAAGATATTGGCACGGGAAACAAAGGAGCTTAGAAATAAAAAGATAAATTTAGTGAAAGTATTATGGCAAAAGCATGGGATTGAGGAAGCGACATGGGAACCGGAGGAGACAATGAGGAAACAATATCCAAACCTCTTTATTGGTAAGATTTTCGAGGACGAAAATCCTTAAAAGGGGGGAGAGTTGTAATGGCCTAAATTCAAGGTTATCGGAACAATGGTTTCGAACCATAAATCCGATTTAAAGAGAAATTTATTTTAATATTTTGCATGAATATTTATATGATAGGAAATCGTATTAAAATATCGATAGAAAAATTTTACCGATTTAGTGGTTAGTTAGAAAAAGGAATTATTGAAGGAATTGGGTAAAAACAAGGTATCGAGACCTTGATCTCATAAAATTGAGTAGGAAATATTTTTATAAATATTTATAAAATGTTAGTAATGTGGTATTAAAATTTCGTTAGAAAATTTTAACGTTTGAGTATGTAATTAAATGAAAAAGGACTAAATTGTAACAAATACAAAATTATGAAAAATGATTAAATAGTTTAAATGATAAAATAAAGGGCTTAAAAGGAAAATAGACCCAAGGTCTAATTGGGCTGGACGGCAAAGGTATGAAATCAACAAGAAAATAAGGAGAAATAAGGGTAAAATGGGAAAATAACAAATTTGCTAAATAAAACTAGGACTAAATAGGGATATCTAGAAATTTCTTCTTTTTTTCTTCACTCTCATCAGCAAAAAAACGCCATAGGAGGGGTATCTAAGCTGGTATATCATAATTTTTGCACCAAATCCGGAAAACTCAAACACAAAGCTAAATCGAGGAAAGGAAAAAGTTCCGGATTAGTAGATTTTGTATACAAACTAGAATCGAGTATTAAGAGCTCGGAGGTCGGATTCGGTGGGAGACACATCACACTATCAACCCCAAGATTTCGGTATATAAAGAAACTTTATTTTGGAAATCAATGGCATGTATAAGCTAATAAAGTAGATGTTAATATGAAATGAATGTAAGGTCAGCCATTGGTATGGCTAACAAATTTCTAGTTTCAGTATGTAATGAGGTTATCTTATAAATTTGCATGGATCTATTTTGAAGGTATGTTGATTGGATTGGTTGATATGAATTAGTCTCGGTTTAAAAAAAAATTTTGCAGGGAAGACTAGATTGTTTATAAAGGAGTTATATTGAGTAAAAAAAATATTGTAAGCTCCGGTAATGCCTCGTTCCCTATTTCGATAATGAATACGGGTAAGGGGTGTTAAAATTAATAATTTAAAAAAATTCGGTTCAAATTGAGAAATGATAGAAAACTAGACACAATTGGTTTATAATAATTCAGCCTCAATCGTTTATCTCCAGTTCCTTAACCACACTTGCCAAGGGATTTTTCAATTCATTATCTTGAATTCACATCTTTTAAGGACAATGTATAAGGGTTTTTCTAATCCACTTCATTTGATGCTTAGATATTGATTTCTTGCATCTTGGAGTTGCATCAAGGAATGAGTTTCTAGTCGATCATAGTTGGAGACAATATATATATTGGAGGGTGAAAAATCATTTTAATTACAACACTGCACAGTAAAGTAGTGATACCCAAATTAGGTATCCATACCTTAAGAATAAGTATCAATACTTTATTCTTCTAAAAATGATTGTGGCTATTGATCCCTCATAAAGCGTCGATACTTAACCACTAAAATATTTTTAAAATACTTAAAAACACCTTGAAATCATTTTGGATTAACTCAGCAACATTTGAAACATATCAAATCGTTTTATTAAAGAGTTTTCGAGTACTTTAAAATTTTGAGAATGTTTAATGAGATTTTGAATAATATTTCCACAAAATAACTTAGGGATGAATATGTAAAATTTATCTCAAATATTGTTATATCAAAAGTTTGATAAATTAAAATTAAAAATCTCTTCTTTTTTAATATAACAAAAAATTAACAACAATTTGCATTTTGAAAAATAAGTTCCAAAATGTTACAACACACCATAAAATGGATATGAAGGATAAAAAAAAACCATGTCAGCATCTTATCATTTAATAATAGTTTATGAACTTATACACCTTAAATGCAGTAAGCCTCACTCTGTAAATATAACAACAAACAACACCTTAGTTTCAAAAAGAAAAAACACAACACCAACTTTCCTTTTAAAAGATGATGTAATTGGGGCCTGGAAACAATTGTCTTCTTATACGTGGCTGCTTGTAATCGTACTGCAAATTCAGTATCCAAGGGTTAGGGATCGTTATGTATGTATGAAAGGAGAAGGAAAAAGGTATTAAAGTTGGAACAAGAAATACCTCAAAAAATGAGACATCATAAGTAAAAACAACCTCTGTGTCGGTTTCAATACGTAAGGGCATCTTGAAAGCTTGATTTACGCCATTGGTGTGTTGATTACAAGTTAGCAGATGAGGGTTTTCGTCATTCCATGGACACTCATACTCGTGGTTGATACTGTTTTTTTGGTTTTGAGAAGACAAGAGATTGGTGATAAAGGAGATTTAATCACCAACATTAGCAAAGCCAAATCAATGTAGGAAATAATATGTAGATATTTTTTGTACTTGATGGATTTATCTTGTGCCCAACATTTATCATAAGGAGCAAATTGCTTTACCGACACAAGTACCTTTATAGCTCACCTCACTACTAAAGTAGGCAAGGATGAAGCCTCAAACTCTTATTAGGGGTTAAAATTACATTATAAATTTTAAGAGGATTAAAGTATAATTTTATTATTGTATATACTTATTATTTTAGAATTTTTAAAGAAATTAAACTAAAATTTTATCATCTTAAGGGATAGAGGCGAAGCCAGAATTTTTTTTAAGGGGCTAGAACTGAATTACAAAATTTTTGAGAGATTAAAATGTAATTTTATCATGTATTAATTTATAATTTCATTATTTTTTAAAGGGATTAAATAGAATTTTCATATTTGAGGGGGGCAAAATGTAACTTTAACATAAATTAATTTATAGTTTTATTACTTTTAGAGGGACTGAACTAAAATTTGTCATTTTTATGAGAGTCAGATCCCTATCAGCTTCCCTAGCATTGCCTCTATTACGGGGCCTGAAGTGTAGTTTTGTGATTACATTAACTTATAATTTTATAATTTTAAAAGGACTAGAATGATATTTTGACATTTGGAGGGGCAAGCCCCTACCGACCACTTCAGAGGACAAGTAGCCGTCTAGTATCAATTCCCTTATCAAAATGGATCATGGTCAATCAAAGTTGTAAGTCTGACAAACTAGTCACTAAGCAAACCTACACACCAACATGGCCAAATAAGCTGGCGAAAGGCCTTATAAAATACCTAGGTATAACTAGGGCTGAAGCTAGAGGGGGGGGGGCATACAGGGGCTCTATCCTCTTAAAATGAAAATTTTGTATTTTAATTTCTCTAAAATTAAAAAAATATTTATATGTTAATACAATATAAAATTATATTTTGGCCCTCCTAAAATGATAGAAATTATAAAGTTATGAACTGGAAGAAATTCATTTTAACTCTCACAAAAATTTACAATTGAATTTCAATTTCTCCAAAAAAAAAAATCTAGATTCGTCCCTAGGTATGACTATGACCCTCTCATTTTCTCTCTTTCTCTCCACTTTTACTTTATCTATCTTGCATCGTTACTTCAACAACACCGTTTATTGACTTAAACGTTAAGAGAGCATCTTGAAAACACAATTTTCAACGCTCTCTAAACCTTAACTTATGTTCATTTTTCAAGAACCCTAAGTTTCCAAAACTCGACTCACCTATCTTGATATCTCCAAATCCAAACCATTACACATCAACACAAATGAATCAAGAAAAAAGGAAGTTGATGAGCACCTGTAAGGATCAACAAGAAAGCCAACAATTTGTGCAGAATCATCCTCAGGATTCACATGATACATGACTTTGAAGCTCAAATGGTTATTGATGAAATATACCTCTTTCCCTCTCTACATCATATAAAAAATCGTATAAAATGTATAAAAAAGAGAGGAATAAATATAGCGTTATATTAATTGAACTTACAGGATAATAGCTTCCTTTAAACCCAATAGGAAACCCTTCCACTTGCCTTTCAGTAACTGAAACATTGCCCAAAATCCTGCATTCCAATTATAGCTACATATAAATGCTTTCATATTAGACTGGTTGGATGGAACTGTTTTGGATTCAAGTAATTTGGGATTAAGGTTCAAAGTTTTTGGGTTAAGTCATTTCGAGTTTAAGTTGTTCGCAATGACAAATCTAGAAAATTGTTTTAGAGGATAAGAGATGAATCATAAATTATTGAGAGTCAAAGTACAATTTCATAAAAAAATAAGAGATTAAATAGTAAATCTACCATTTTTGGGTGTCAAGAACATTGCTTGCGCTCTTTCACTCCATCTCGAGTTTGAGTTAATTTATAGTTTAACGTCAATTCAAGTTTTGGTTGGATGATTATTGAAGTTTTATGGTCGAATCGATTTGATTCGACTTGAGTTCAAATTTATTTGATTGAATTTTTAAATTCAGATCAAAATTAATATCTCTATATTTAAAAAAAATTAAAATTCAGATCAAAGTTACATGTTAACTTGGTAGTTTCCATCAATTTTCTCCTTGAAATTCTTTGCAGCTTCAGCATCAAGTTTTACCCGGCAGGCTACTTTGCATGCCTCATCTTTTCTCATATCCAACTGCCAAACACGAAATACAAATATGTCGATTCAGTTAATAATTAAATTTAAATTTTTATTAATTTAATTAATGAAATTTAAAAAGCATTAACCGCTGTTGATGAATTAATTGAATCAAAATATTTTTATTTAATTCCATCGGTTTAACAAATAAAATTTTAAATAGTAAATTAATCAAAATTTAAAAACAAAACATAATAAATATGTTAATAGCGTTTAGGGTTAAATTATTTTTTGGTGCTTAAACTTGGCAATTACACTTATATTGTAATCTGAAATTTTTTTTATTTAAGCTAATTCATGATATTTCCTTGAAAACCCTAAAGTTTGGGTCCCAATGTGAAAACAATTTGCAAGTTTAGACCCCAATATTGGAACAATTGTCAAATACAAGGACTAACTTAGACCAAAAAAAGTTAAATCTCCAATGTGGGAATTCTTGCCTAGTTCAATACCTAATATAAGAACAACTATCAAGTTCAGGAGCTATTTTAGACAAAAAAAAAAATCAAGCCCCAATATAGGAATTGTTCCCAATTTCATGTCCCAAATAGTAATTTAACAGTAACCTTTAAATTGCCCAATTGGTCTAAAATAGATACCATTTTAACCCGATCTAATTAGTCTAAACCCAAAACCAACAAAACCTGTTTTGACCATAAAAAATACTAACCGAATCCACCTAACTTAAACCCCAAATATAATCGAAGATTAGGCCAAACTAATAAGCAAAATAGCATTCAAAATACCAATATAAAACAATTAAGTCTCATTAAACCAAATTGAATTAACTGATAATTGAAAAATCACTTATAATATAAACCGAGTTTTGGGAAGTTCCCGGTTGATGAAACTCTTTGGTCCGCATGACACTTTATGATTCAAAAACCAGTCATTGTAAAGAAGAGAGAGAGAGAAAAAAAGGGGGAATTTTACAACCTTGAAATTGACTTGAGGAAGGAGATCGAGAGCAGTAATGAATGAGGAGCCAGAAACAGCCGTTGCTGTTGCTGTTGTTGTTTTCGTCGTTGCTGCCGTTATCGAGAGGAAAAGAAGTGTTAGCGTTGATAACATGTTGCTGTAACTCTCCATGGTTATGCAAACTTCAATAAGGCTCCAAATCCTTATATATATAAATATTACGGAGATTTCGTATTAGAAGTTAGATTGTATTTTGACTCCTTTACTAAAAAAATTGATAAATTAACCCATAGATAAAAAAGATTATATGTGTATACCTCATACTTATATACACCATGTATATAATTTGTCAGGAGCTAATGTCATGGCTGTCGGCCGGCTACGATGTTTGTCTGGTTGCCAAAGTCAAATGAGAAATTTAAAGAGATAATACAATGCAGTCACATTCTTAAAATCAGCTGGCCAAATGACCAATCCTATAGTTGCAGAGCATTTCATAACTCTGGTGAATAAGGTATCTCATATAAATTTGTTCGTAGGTTAGATTATCAGTTTAAATCCGAAGGCATGCTTACAATATGAAGAAATTGTTTGGTCAAAAGTATGATATTTAAAAAATTGATTTGGACAAAAAAATTAAATCCATTTAAAATTTAGGTTTTCAAGTTTAACATTTAAGACTCGAAACCAATTCAATCCAACCAACTCATTTTATATAATATATTTTATTTTATTTTATTTTATTTATATGGCATAAAATATATATATATATATATATAATAATAATACAATGGTTTAAATTTAAAATTTTAATAGCATCCTACTACAATTTATTTTTACAAATTTCTAAATAATAAATTTTCAAAAACAATACAAACAAATTAGTCATTTACAAATATGGATAGATTTGATTTTAGCCTTATATTTTGCGTCGAATAAAGATTAAGAAAAATAAAATGTACTAATCTTATACATAAGTCTGATTTGAACCCGACTAAACCATGAATACCTTTACTTGCCCTATTGGCAGAAGTTGAAGCTCAAACTTTGAAGTGTCAAGTTCAATTCCACATTATGTAAATCATGTGCAAGTTATCTTCGAATATATTTCAAGTCTCCTCATGTTGACACTGATTAAATTTGATCATACTTATAATCGTTTATCCCATCTCTAGTTATTTGGACATATATTATTTGTATTAAAATTAAGATAAAAATTCATTGGAGCTCTAATGCTTTTAAGCAAAGAAAGAAACGAACTGCCATTTCATAATACAAAAAATGTGCTATACATTTTCTTTGAGTGAAAATTCACATCCAAAAAAAACAAAAAGGGTGCATTGGGAATATATATATATATATATATATATATATAAAAGATGAATTCAGAAAGATTCTGAGCCTCAAAATGGGGAATTAATTTCCTTATTGTGAAAAACACAAACCCCAACTGTACAAATTTGGAGTGTGAGGATGATCATATGAAACTCTTCCCCCTACCAGAAAAAAACACGAAAAATAAAAGAATACTTTGGCTCTATATGCTTCATCGATCAGCTGCGTTAAGAATCTCGCAGCACAAGAGTTTCCCATGTTAAATTCCCAGTTCCGAAACCAGCACAACATTTTTCATCAGGCATGCGGAGCAGGTGCCGTTGGTTTGTCATTCGACATTCAAAACTCAAAGGGCAAGTGACATTGGTTTTAATGTGAACCTGACCAGAACTTGATCATAGCACTATGTTCACTGATGCTGCCCCGAGATAATTGTTGCATTTTATGCCAGAAACGATTGCCTCTCCCCGTTCTCAATGGACCCGAAGTACAGTGTCTCCTAAACGACTCAGATGATTGCCTCCCGAGTCTTGCTGATGAACTAAAAAAATCAGACACTAATAGTCCTCTCTCGGTATCAAGACCCGAGACATAGTTGGGAATAGAATAATGGCTTTGCAAGGGATCGCTTAACTGTTCCGAGCCAGTACCAACCTTACCATCCATATCGATGGAGATATCGTCTTGACTAGTACCTCTCGAGCCTACTTTTGCTTCGTCACATTCATTACATACTAGTTTTAAAGCCTGTACGACCTCACCCATGAAAGGTCGGTGCGATACCTCCGGTTGTACACACATGGAAGCAATTGCTGCTACCTTGGCCACACTCTCGAAAGATACATCGGAACCTAGAGACGGGTCTATAATTGTTTCTAATCCTTCTTTGCTTGCTAGAAGAGGACGTGCCCATGCAACTAGATTCTCCTGACCAGGTGGCTGTGTCATATCTACTGGCTTTCGCCCCGTTAGAAGCTCGAGAAGGACAACACCATAGCTGTAAACATCACTTTTCACAAGAAGATGGCCAGTCATTGCATACTCAGGAGCCACATATCTGCACCAATGATTCATCAAGAGTAAATATCAAATTACAATAGGAAGGATCTAATACAGCCAAATCATAAAGTTCAGAAAGTTTCGTACCCAAAAGTTCCCATGACACGGGTCGATATATGCCTGCCATCCTCATCCATAGCAGTTCGAGCCAAACCAAAGTCAGACACTTTTGGAGTGAAATCATGCTCCAACAAAATGTTGCTTGACTTAAAATCCCGATGTATGACACGTGGGCTTGAATCTTCATGGAGATAAGCTAGTCCACGAGCAGCACCGAGGGCTATCTTGATCCGGGCATCCCAGTCAAGGGGTGCAGATTCCTTGTCAACTCCTGAAAACAAACAAAAAGGCAATGCTGAATGACTATAACCCCAGAATAAATCCATGCACGCAGTTTTAACTACCATGCAAGTGCGATTCAACACTGCCATTTGGAATGAGTTCATAAACCAAGCAACGGCTGCGCTCCTCTGTGCATATTCCAATCAACTTCACCAAATTCCTGTGGTGAAGACGGCTAAGCATCTCGACCTCAGCCAAGAATTCCCTGCTGCCTTGTTGATCATCTCTCTTCAGAACCTTGACTGCCACGTTAGTTCCATCTTCAAGAACACCGTGGTAAACACGACCAAACCCACCTTCCCCAAGTATTCTTGAATCATCAAAATTGCCTGTGGCTCTTTCTATTTCACTTGCAGTTAAGGTCTTAGCAGATCCTGTATAGGCTGCAATGCTCGAGCCAAATGAAAGCGATATGGAACTTAGACCACTTCCAACCATTGACCCGGCAGAACCTGAAATTTCAACATCCATAAATACTTTGATGTATCAGACGATATGCTAATTGTTTTCATAAATATAACCTGATGGTTTGGCATGAGATGTTTGCGGATGCTGTGGACTTGTTCCTCGTTGACTAGCTTGATCCCCGTGTTTGAAAAGCAAAACCCATGCAACGGCAGAACATAACACCACAACCACTAAAACAGACATAACGATTATTGCAATCACACCCCCACTAAGTGCATGCTTACGCCGTTTCCCATGCACGTCAACACCAAGGGGCTTTATAGCCCTTGCATTATTGTTGTTACCCGAATATGGTTCGCCATCAATTATACCGGCATCAGGTGGCAAAGGCGGGGAAGGAGGCAAACCTATAAATCCACTATTAATACTTCATGCCAAAAGAGTAAAAATAAGGGAAGGGGGGATCTACGTACCAAGATAGCGCACATATAATACTTCATAATCCCCAAATAATGAAGCTTTTATAGCAACTTGTTTATGCCAGAATCTCTGATAAGTTAAAAAGGCTGTCGTGTTATCAAATTTTTCGCCAAGTGGTACCAAGTCAACAAGGACAATCGTCTTCTCCGGTTGCTCACTAGCAGCATTAGCACCCATGATGCGAACTTGACTTTGTTTCATAAAAACACCAACGGCAATTTCTTTGGCTAACTCGGAAACCAAAGGGAAGAAAGTATATAACGCAACACTTAGGCGTAAACCAACTTGCATTGGCAAGACACAGCCACACGGTGATCCAGGAGGTGTATTCGTATAAGGATCCGTGCAAATAGTTGTCGAACAATCTACATATACAATCAAACATTAGTACAACATAAAATATCTTTGCAAATGAAAGTGGAACAAAGAACCTAGTCTTTAACCTTGATTAGGAGGCGGAGGTGGAAATGACATAACTCGTGCTGGTGGTGGTGCCACTTTGGGACTCCTCGATGGAGAGACAGACGGAGAAACCTTTGGGGAAATATGAGGCACTATGCAAAAGAAACATATCTTGAATGAGGGTATATTACAAACATATATATAACAAAGTAACATTTTATTCTTACTTTTGGTCTGCCTAGATGCTGTGACTGGAGATGGTGAAGGAACTGGAGAAACAGTGGTTACTGGCGAAGGAACAGAGGAGAGGGATGGGGGAGCTGAAAAATCAATGATGCGGAAAGATGTTAAGAAGTCAAAATGACCATTTAACCCACTTCTTAGATTCTGTTCAAAAATAAATAATTTAGCATTTGCTATATCGGTACCAGAATGAAATGGTGGAGGAGCATAGTGTCTTTGTTTTCTTGCAGGATGAAATGCTGGAGAGATGACCGGACCTACATTAATATTATGATGAAACATGAATGGCATGTCATAAGCCTATATAATGTCAGTATGACAGTGACACGTCTGGGGCATACGATGTTACACCTTGTTGTTTCAAAGGAGGAGGTGAAATCAGGTCTGATGATGCTGGAGCAGGACTGGTTCTTTCATTTCTTTTATGTTGATGTTCATGAAACGAGGTCGAAGGTGACAATGCTGGGGAGTTATGTGCTTCATTTGAAGGAGCAAGGGATGGGACAAGAGAATTACTAGGCAGCCTCTTAGCTGTCGGTTCAGGAGGAGATACGGCTGGGGAAGAACCTGCAAAAGTATCATCAGAACCGTTTTTTGGGGCATGGTTCACAGGCGGTGCTGACTTGTGTGTTTCGTTTGTAGGTGACTTAATGGGTGTTCCATCGTTGCTTGAGGGTGGATTTGAAACAGAACTATTAGGATCTGCATTATAATAATGATTAAGAAGAGAGAATACATAAACACAGAAAAATTCCATCTATGAAACTGATATTAAAGTTGAACCTGGTAATGGAGATGGGTTTCCTGTTACATTTCGGCCGACAGTTGGTGAACTATGAGGTGATTCTCCAGGCGGCGATACAACTGAAACTGCATTATATAACAGGATTAGCAACTCTTAGCAATCTCCTTGATTACTTCATAGAAAATACAAAGTAACTAGGCCTACCTGGTGAAATAGACGGCGGCACAATTGAGAGGACAGGTGGTGGTGTCATTTCTACTTTCCTTGGTGGAGATGCAACCGATACTGTGTTTCAGGGAAATAGAATGAGAAAAAAGTATAAAAGTTATCTAAGAAAGGACGCATCAAGGCACGAATTATGCACCAGGAGTGGGGGGCACTAGAATTGGAGCACGAGGTGGTAAAGAGGTTGGCCCTTGGGAGTGATTTGGTGTTTGATTTTGCGGTGAATTTCTCCAAGGTGTTGTAACCGGAGCTATAAAATAGAGTACAAGCAACAGCATTAGAACTTATTATAGTGGTAAAGCTATCGACAAATGGCACATTTAAAATACGCGTGTACCTGGAGCAATTGGCTCCTTAACAGGTGCCTTGCTATTTGATGAATTTTCTTGATTAGCACTCGGGGTTGGGGCCAAAGCACGTGGCATACTGGAGTGCACTGGTGGGGAACTTTGTGGTGAATCCCTCAATCCTGGTGCAATTGGAGCTACAAGAGTTAAAAGCAGCAGCATTAGAACCAAACTCGGTTTTATATATATCATGAAATGACACATCAAACTGCTGATTATATACCTGGAGCACTCGGCTCCAAAACGGGGCGCGTATTGTTAGATGAATTTCTTTGATTGTCGGTTGGGGGGAAAGCACTTGAACTACTGGAGTTAATGGATGGGGAATTTTGTGGACTATTCCTGAACTGCGGTGCAACGGGGGCTGCATATTAGAATAAAACGAGTATTAGAACCAAACTCGATGGTGTAGTTTACTAATTTGTGGCTTACTTTGATGGACGAATGGTGAATTTTCAGGAGAACTATGTGACGGAGGTACTGATGGAACTGCAAGTTAAAAGAAGTGCATTCTTTAATTAGAACCATATCAACTTCAACCAAACTGGACATGTAGTCTACTAATTTAAGGAGTACTAAAAATCAGGCTTACTTTGATGGACTGGTGGATTTTCAGGAGAATTCTGTGACGGAGTTACTGATGGAACTGCAAATTAAAAGAAGTGCATTTTTTTAATTAGAACCATATGAACTTTAAATTTACCAAATTACTTGATGCGTTCCTTTGATTAGCAAGCATACATGGGTCAATATTTGGTGAAATTCGAGGCAAGGTCGGAAAAGCAACAGGAGCTGCATATTGAAGCCAAAAAAGAGCAAGATTAGAGCCAATGCCGATTTACATTTACGTGAAGAAACAACGGGAATTGCTTTTTGTCATGTACCTGGAGCATCTGGCACCAAGTCGAGAGACTTACTAACCGGTTCCTTTCCCTGAGGAGCAATTGGTGACTTTGATGGTGCATGTACTTGAACAGGCTGAGGTGGAGAAGATAGAGGCAACACCAGTGGTGTACTCGGTGCCAAAGACGGTACACGTTCTTCAATAGTGAATGGTGGCGGAGCGTTATTATGTGGCGTTGGCGGCAAGGAGCGTGCATGCCCTTCAGTCATTTCAGGCACCGGGGCAGACAAAAGTGGTGGTAATGCAGGAGGTGAAAGGAAATCCGGCTCTGATTGTTACGAAAGAAACTTCAATGAAAAGTCTCAATAACAAGGAAACTTGATACCGAGAAATGGAAGTTACCATTCGGCTGAGGCGGCGTGCTCGGTGTAAAACTTCTTTGTTCACCATGGATTCTTTCTATAGGCGGAAAACTCGAAAACTCTGCCGGAGATGGGGATGCATTGTGCCCTAAAACAAACGGAAAAAAAAAAAGACATATATTCTACATAAACTCAAACAAAGCACGCAACTTGAATCCATTTGTCATTTATAAAAATCCCCTTCAAGTGAACACCAAATTGCATTTTACCAATCAACAATCATAAACGAGGATTGTAATTATGAGATCAAATAGGTTATCATCCGTGATCTATAAACTGAATAATGTCGAAAATACACTTAATTCCACACAACATTGGCAACCATACAGTAACATTAAGCTGCTAATTATACAATAGAACATTTCTTACATAAAACCTCCATGAAGAACATTCTTAGCAATGCTTCAAATTCAATCTATAAGATGATGGAATCTGCAGATCCATAAAAGATGTTGAATCCAAATTCATTGGATCTAAATGGAAATGAATGTTACTCTTAAAGAGCAGTTCCTAAATAAAATCTTGAAAACAAAATTCATCAAAGAAGTTGACAAGATGAACAGTAATAGAAAAAATATTTGCAAACACATTAAATGTGATCAAAAGATTAATCACTTGCACAAATTAAAAACAAACAAACAAACAAAAAAAGAACTAAACTAAACTCATTAAAACACAGTTGAATTTCAATAACTTTGAGCAAGAACTGGAAATAAAAGATAGAATTTTTACCTAAATATCCTTGAACAAGCAAAGCAAAGCCAATGATACAGAGTTTGGCAAGGTGAAGAATCAGTGGCATCAACATCCCCATCCCATAAAGCACCAAATCTCACAAATTCTCCAAATCAAGCTCACTCAATGATGATGATGATGATGATGATGAAGAAGAAGAAGAAGAATAAGAAGAAAATTAAAAAAACCAAAGAAAGTAATAAATAAAATGAAACTGTATTATTTTAAAGAAATATACAGGTTACTTGAAGCAAGAGAAAAGGGAAGAAATATTAACAAATACCCCCCCTTCCCTACCAATCCTCCATACACACAAACAGTACAAAACAAGCAAAGATTAGTTGTTTTCTGAGAAAACCCAGATTGGGGTTTGGTAAAAAAAGAAGCAAAGCAATCTTTTTTTTTAAAGCTCTCAACTTTACAAAGCTTATGATTTTCCCATGTTAAAAAAGAACTGTTCTTTTTGCTACCATAAGTTTGATGAACACACATAAAAAAGAAATGAAAAATATGAAATTGAACGAAAAACAAAAAAAGACACCTCACAGAGTTCACAGTGCCAAGTAACATACAACCCTTTTTTTAAGAAAGAGAAACCAAAAAAATATTATATAAAAAAGGAAAAGATTTGGACAGTTTGGTGGATGTTAAGCATGTGAGAGAGAAAAACAAAAATAAAAAATAAAAAAGGGGAAAAGAACAGAAATTTAAGTTTAATATAATAGTAAATGCCAGTTTAGTGATGAGAGATTTAAGATTTAAAGTTGGGTTTTTAATGGGGTTTGAACCAAACTTTTTAATTGCATTGGGATTGAAATTTCATTAAGAATTTATTTAATAGGGGGGATTGGCTTTTGCTTAAAAACCCAATTTTTTTTCTTGTTGATTTTCAGTTGAATCTTGTTAACCAGTAAGAGATAATGACACACTTGAAAGTGATGGACTTTTGGGATGTGGCAAATTTCTATTTTGACACCTCAACTATAATTTGCTGACTTCTTTTTCGACTGATAAAAAGTTTAATATTTTTAAATAAACTTTCAAGTTTAAGTATTGTACATAAAAAGATTATTAATTTATCATTCTTTTAAAACTTTGATTTTGAATTTAATTAAAACTCAATATTATTATCATATGCTAAAGATTTTAAGACAAAACAACGATTTTCTTTTATAAGTTTAAGATAAAAATTAAATTGTGTTTTGTTTTTCTTATTTGAACAATAAATAAATTAATTTTTGTATATTAGATCAAATAATAAATTAATCTTTACTGTTAAAAATTTCATTCAATTTATTATTAAAAATTGTTGTGGTTGACGAAATTATCAGCCAATTCCACATGGAGCTAATGTAAAATGACCGTTTTTTAATAATAAAAATTGATGAAATTTTTAACAAAATGATCGGTTTATTTTTTAATCTAATACACGAAGACTAATTTGTTTATTTTTCAAGTAAAAAAGATAAAACGCAATTTCGATTCTTAATATAAAAGTCTCCATGATACTTTTACCATAATTTCACTAACACACAACAATTACAAACATAAAATCTGATCAAGTACGTCATAAAGTCCAACTAATACAATACATAGCAAACGAAAAATCAAATAAAACTCATATAAAATACACGTATAAGTGTAAAAAAAACCCCACAATTTATAATTATAAATGATAAAACTCGAGACCTCCACCTTAGTAAACAGTACTGGCATAGTTACTGCTTAATTAGGGACCTTTGAAGCTTCTGAAGCAAATCTAAGGGCTATCATTCTATTAGATAAGACAATGGACCCACCATTATTACAACAACATGTTGTTTTCACGGCATTCAAGTTTGATATCTTTGAATGAATGAATGATTTAAGCCATCTCTAGAAAACAGGGATGAGAAAAATTCCCCTTCCCTTCTTTCTCTTTCTTTTTTTAAAACACCGACAGTTTTTTTTAATGGTCATAAATAAGTTTAGGTGGCCACTAAAATAAAAGATTCTAAACCCTAAATCTGGCTTAACCCATGGTTTTGGACAATTTCTTAAGGTTAAATTATAATTTTCATCCCTTAATTATATACTCAACTTGGGTTTTAGTTTTTATACTTTAATTCACTATAATTTAGTCCTCCTAATTTGTGTATCATGAGTTAATTAGGCACTAATTCAATTAAAAATGATTAAAGTATCCTTATTTTATAAAATAAATTATATTATTTCGAGGATTTTTTTGTATATTTTATAAACCGATAAAAACTCGGTCATGATAAAATTTGAACCTGTGAGACAAATTTTAAAAATTTAATTTTACCATTTAAATCAAATCACGGTTTAATTTTTGTATAATTTTTTAATAATTATATTTTTTTTTTATTTTTTATCACTTACATCATGAATATACCATAGGCTAGTATTATTAATTTTAGGCCTAATTCAATAAACAGGACTATGCTTTTTTTGAGTTAAATACTTAAAAACTTTTTTTTGTCTAGCCATACACTTAAACTATAATTTCATAACCATTATAGACTGACTCCTATTGTTATCTCTATTAAAAAATCACTTCAACCAATAAAAATTTGTCACGTGTCATTTTTAAATTTATATTATCATTTATATAAGTTTTAAAATATACATTAAATTATATTTATTTTATTTTATTTTCATTCTCTCTTACCCCTTTTCTTCTTTTTCAAACCACCCATGTTTTTTTTCTTTTTGTTTCATGTTTGTCCCATTGTTTTATTTCCATTTCTACTCTCTTCCCCACATTTTTTTTATTTTTCTTTTCCATAAATATGGGTTTAAAACATGAAAAAACAAAAGAAAGAAAAAAAAAACATGGGTGGTTTGAAGAAAAAGAAGTGAGGTGGAGAGAGAATAAAAATAAAAAATAATTTTATTTAATTTAATATATCTTTTAATTTTGTGTAAATTTAAAAATGATACATAATGAATTTTTATTGATTGAAGTAGTTTTTTAACAAAGATAACAGTAAGGATCCATAATATTTATAAAAATATAATTTAAGTATCTGGTTCGATAAAAAAAATTTAAATATCTAACTCAAAAAATATTATAGTTTGAGAGCTGCTTATTTAACTAAACCTTAATTTTATTATTTAATTTAAATCATTAACACTGTTAAAAAATTCATTAGTTGGTCTATTAAGAAACTCAAAATTTATTTTATGTCATTTAATGAAATTACAATTATCAGTATAATTTATCTGTCATTTAAAAAATTTGAGTTCAACCTCGTGGTATGGAACTTTTTTTTTTTAATGTTGGTGATTTAGATTAAGGTATAACATTTATAATAGGAGGAATTAATTATATCAAATTTTCAAATCAAGTAGAGTATATGGATGAAAACTATAAATTGACCAATTTTTTTTTTCTTTTTCTAAGGACTAATTTGATCGAATTCTTAACTATGGGAAAAGATCAATATGAATCCAATAGAAAGTACTAGTAATTTTGGAAAGTTAAATCATATATATATATATATATATAAAATAGATAATGGGGTTTAAAACATGGACCACCAAGCTAGTTTCCAAACCGTAGTGGAGAAACTAAAAGACATTTAATGGCTAATAATGGGGGTCTCAACTCTATATTGCCCTCACCAAAATCAAAGCTAGAGAGAGTCCATGGGGGAACTTAAAACAAGGGTGGATGGTTTTGCTTGGTAACTAGCCAAGGACAACACTTTTTTTCTCCGTAAAACTTTTCGGTATTCAATAATTAATATCGAATTTTGATCAAATTTATAATCGAATCAAATTAAATTTTATTATTTTTTCCTATTTATAAAATTTAAACCCTAAAATTTATGTGATAAACATCAAACTTCTTATCATTCTATTCAACAAAGTGTGATAAGGAAAACATTTTTTCTAGACGACGATCAAACGAGGATTTGATGAAAGAGAGAGAAAAGAAACTATGGTGCATGTGACTAGAAAAAGGGGACCCAATAGGGTTGATTCTCCATTGAATTTGTATTGAATAAGCGTCCGTTGTCCTTTATATATATATATATATATATATATATGTGTGTGTTTTGGTGATTAATGAGAGCTTAAACGCTTTTAGTTTTCTATAAAAAGGGTGCTTAAAAGTAAATAATAATTATAAAGTTTAAAGGAGCAAGTAGGCCTTGCATGTGCCCTATAAGATAATATTCTTTCCTATTATCTTTTATTACAACTATATATATTTATATCGAATTTATTCTTTTTCTTTAAAAACTAATTATCGATTCGAGTTTTCTCGGGTTTGATATTAAATAAAATATTTGATTGAAAAATATCAAAAATTAACATCTAAACCCAAGTATTCAATAGAGTTTAAATCCATTTAGAATCATTTAATTTTTTTTCAAAAATTAACTACAAAAGTTGGCAAATAAAATTAAAATAATGTAATGATTTTAATAATTTAGATAACTTATTGAATTTAGACAAAAATTATTATGCCTAAGGTTGGTCCATTTCATTTATATAATATTTTAGTTATTTTTTTCTCCTAACAAATACAGCAAAAGCACCAAATGACAAATATCCTATTCAAACTACATTTAATTTTTTTTTTTGGTCAATAACTAAGAACACAACACTTAAATTATCTAAGTCCCTATTCTTTTGGACCCCAAATTTTTGCTTTTTATTTTATTTTTCTAATGTGGGGGCTATATCATAAGAATTTAAAAATGCATATGATATATAAATGTATTTATTTTTTTAAAATTGTTTATATAATGAATATTCGTAGAATAAATATCATATATGAATATTTTGGTCAAATTATAATTTTGGTCCCTTTATTACGTTATACTCAACTTTGATTTAGTTCATCTACTTTAATTTGACATAATTTGATCTCTCTATTTTTATAATGTCATTAGTCAATCTAAATAAGATTAATTTAATGTTGTTAACTAATCCTATTTTTACGTAACTTGGTACTTGAATTTGATGAAATTTTCATTAAATTAATCTTAAAACCTAAATTAAACACTAAAAAGTTAACACCGTTACATATGAGTACCAAAATATATAATTTTTGTCAAATACAAATATCCATCAGACCAAAAAATAATACAAATATCACATTAAAAAAATTCAAACTCAAATACCAAATATATATTAAGAAAAAGATCAGGTGAGAAATAGTGTTTAAAAAAAAATTCCGCATTTATTATAGAGGAGTTCCCGTGATGAAAATTTAGTTTCAGCTCAAACAAAAAGTCAAAATAAAGTACAAAAATTAACCCCAAATTTAAGTATACTATAGTAGAGGGACCAAAATCAAAATTTAACCGAATATTGAAAAAAAAAATAGATAGCATATGGGTCATATACAAGAAAGATTGTCTATGAATTATGCACAAAAAAGATCCATTGAGCTACTCACGGACAATAAACAAACATGTGGATGTTGACAAACACCCCCTTATAATTTCCATTTCCTCTTTCATTCCCACTTGTTGACCTACGTGAAATCAAGTGGAAAAGCACCATCTTTCATTTGTCTTTAAGCATTTTAGTACCATTATATATATATATATAGATATATATATCACCCAACAACATAATTTGCAGTACCCACTCAGTTAGATTCTGGTGGCCCAATTCAGATAAAAGAAAAAAAACAGAACATATATCACCATATATGTTTTGTCTCTACTGTGTTTTTACCCTATAAATGACCCACAAACTCTACTTTGCTTACATTTTCAATCTAAACCAACCAAAAAAGAAAACTTAAGAGCAATTTAAAGTTATGTGAAATAAAAGGGTAAAACTGTAATAATTTATTATAGAAAAATTCATATAATTCAAATATTTTTTTGATGAACTGTGTTTAAATATTTACTTGACTTCAAAAATATTGAAAATATTTAAATTGAGTTGCAAAAATTAAATCTAACATCCATAAAGGTAGTACTGGATTTCAAGATTATTCATCCATTAATATCCCTATTATTAATTGGAACCTACCAAAATCATTATAAAAACAAAAAATAAAAATAAAAAATATTTTTAATTTGAAACCTTCAAAATTTGATAATATACAATTATATACACACGGACATACTTACACCGCTCACACACACTACACTCTAGGGAGCTACCCTTTATTAATTTAAGGTGAGTTTAGATGTTCAGTGTATTTACTTGTAGTTAGTGTAAAAATAACGGTAATAGCAGTGAAACTAAATATTATACCGTGAAATAAAAAGTAAACTAAACAAACCGTACCACACCACACCTAATCGCCGATCCAAACCATCGTTACCCTGGTAACTTGAACTAGGATGAGTTTCACGTGGAGTTGTAAAAGCAAATAATTTAACCAAATTTCATTTATCTTTCTTGCATCACAATCCCCCAATTTCGGTGCTTCACATCACTACTTTTAGCGAAAGAGGGCCATGCCATCTTCTTTCTTTTTTGCAACCGAACAACAAAACGTCATAGGCTTTGGGGTGTTGGGACCAATTCATAAAGGTTTTCAGCTACTACATTTTTTTTTCTTTTTCAAAAGCAATACCATGTGGACACAACCAATAACCTAACATACACTTTCTTTTCGTAATCTCATCTTTTGATTTTATTCGAGATCTTTTAGTATTTAGTAGTCAGATTGAGTTTTGATTTAATTTAGAATCAAGTGAAGTCAAATTTTTAAACAGGAATAATACTCTTCTAATGTCACATTTCTCCATTTATAAGACTCAAACTCGAAATCTTATTTAAAAGATATTAAACTCTTTATTACTCGATCCAACAGACTGCTTGTTTATATGTATATATATTCTATTGCTTTGGTATGCCTTTGTTTAAGGCTGAAAAGAGTAGCCTTTTTCTTTTTCAGTGAAATTCCACCAAATCGGTTTTGGAATTGGAACCCCTTTTACCTAATTTAACCAGCAAGAAACCTTTCAATGACCAAAGACCCGCTCATAAGATATTTATATGTATCACTACTCTATTCAGTTAAGACCCCATTAGCCATTAATGGCTAATTTAACATTTCGAAAGGTTGGTGATTGAAGTGAAATGGTTTCCCTTTGATTTCTTCTCTTATTGGAAAAGTCAAAAGTGCACAAATGCAGATCATAAGGCAGTTTTGCATGGAATAATGTTAATGGAACCTAAAATTAGATCACCCTACCCTGCGTGAAATAGTTGAAGTGCCTTTTGATAAGGTTCGGGTTTTTCAAGTTAGGCCATCTTAAGTTATGGTCACTTTAGGTTCGGCTCATTTTGAGTTACATAAAAATACGCCAAATTTAAATCATTTTGAGTTTAGATTAAATGGATTCAGGTTGCCAACTTTATATAATCAAATTGAATCGAATCAAGTTTGAACTTAATTAAACGAGTTTCGTGTTCAAGCTAAAATTGACATATTTATATGTTGCCAATGTCGATATCAACTAAACATGGACATAGACAAAAATTCTCTCTTTATCAATTACTATTCCTCGAAACAGTCTTACCCCATTAGAACTTGCATAAGACTACATCAAACTTAGTGTCAAACATAAATATTTTAATTATATAATTAAATGATTGTAAATCATATACTCAAACTCAAATGCATATCCGAAGAATATAGTTCAAAAAATGCTGAATTTGTGGCAAATTTGCTAAGGCCACTAATTTTTTTGGTAAAGTAATTCAAAACCCAACCTTTTAACGACCGAAGCTTGGTCTTAAAGAGGACAGGCTCAAATGGTTGGAGCCTTTCTAGCCCATGTTTGTAGTATATGAAGACAATATCACATGGGCTGACCCTTTGTGGACACAACATTTTGCAAAATGTATCTAGTGGTGTGTGGGGTAACTATGGTGACATTAAAACATGACAAAACAATTATAAAATGTATCTTTTAAGTCCATCTATGATGTATTATAAAAATCAAATCAAATTATTATTTTATTAATTTATTTTTTGTAAGAGGATTGATTTTATCCAATCTCTACAAGAAAAAGATTTCGTAAGTATTTTTACTCAAATCAATTATACTATTTTTATATTAATTTGTTTTATGTAATTATATTTTGGATCATATGTTAAAAAAAGTTCATAAGTTATTTTGTATATAATTGTTTTGCTTTTCTACCCATAATTGGAAATTAAGATCCAAAAGCTGCATTCGTATTTTTTCAAAATTTTGGGTTCATGAAATTAAAATATGTTACAACAACATTTTGAAGATATATATATATATATATATAAACAATGTAATATATCATGTATAAATAAAGGAATATTGATAATCTAATATTTTGAAAATATTTAGTACATTGACAGTTGAATTTTTAGATTCCACAGATAGATTAGGGGTTGGCAACTGTCTTAAGTAAAATATTTTTTTAAAAAGAGTCACATATCAATTTTTTAAGTTTGCTTGTAGGGGCAACTCTAGAAAAAAAATGTAAGAGGGCCGAAATTAAATTGTAATTTTTATGATAGTAAAAATACAATTTCATCATTTTAATTGCCTTTATTTTTATAATTTTTAAAGGATTAAATCAAATTTTTATTAATTTTAGGAAGTCAATGTACAATTACCTTCACTAGTTTAAAATTTTAAAAATTTAAAAAGTCCTAAATAGAAAATTTTCTATTTTAGAGGGGCCGGGGCCTATCAGCCCCTGGTTTCGCCCCTGTTTGCTTGTAAAATAAAAAATATATTGTACCAAATACTCACCCAAATAAAATTATAAGAAATTATTTAACTAAAAAGTATAAATGTTTACTTGAACGTAATAGTTTAAATAATCTATTAATATATTAATCTTATATTTTTCTTTGACACCTCGGTAAATTAACCGTTAATCGATTATGGCCAAAGATGACGTGGCCAATCACGTACGGGCATGTGGCAAAAAAATTACCTAAAAAATCATTATTTATATCAAAACATTTCCAAAAAAATTTAAAAGAAAAATTTTATAAAAATCAGAAAAAATATATTTAAAATTAAAAAAATTTAATGAAAAAAATTATAATATATTTAATATACAATTTAAAATATAAAAATATATTAAAAATAAACGACCAATAATATTATATTACACGTGACATTTTAACATTAAAATAATTTTAATTTTTATATAATTTGATCAATTTTTTAACTTTAAGAGCTGAATTAAATTTAAAAAATTCGAAATAATTTAATTAATTCCTTTTCAAAATAATTCAAATACCATTTCAATATTATTTGTTTAGTCTAAAAATATCAGAAACTATGTTATATAAAAGTTAAGTCTTAACCTCACCTATGGGGTGCAATCTAAAGTCAAATTTCATTTGAAATATGATTCAATCAAAGTATGAGGACAAAAAAATTAGGTTAAACTTAGATGTGATTGTACATTGAAATATGAAACCCATTCCTTAGAAATTAAGATCCCATGTTCTCATCAATGGGTCCAATCCAAAAATAATTTTGCCCCATCCATGTGATTGATTGTTGATGCCTTCTAACTTTATGAAACATTTAATTCTTTAAGGGTTCCGCTTCCTTAAAAAGATCCCAATCTCAGACATAATAATTCCACACCATACTTAAAAAAAAGAAAATTATTTATAACACATTTGATGATAGAGGCGTTTATGTGTTAGATTGGGTTTATGTGTAGCATTACCTTAGTTAAATTTGCATAAACTCATTTCGATCTAAAATATGGGTTTCAAAGTTTATATATTTGGTGAAGACGAAGTCTTGAGTCGTGTGTGAGTTTTAGTTTGATTAGTCAATATATATACGGGTTTCCATCTCTCCGAGCTCTATCATGTGATGTTGTCATGTGTGAGTTTTAATTCAGTTAGTCAATTGTAGTTTAAATTTTTTCAATTCTTAACATGTTTTAATGTAATTGATTTTACATTTTATGGTTGTTTTGAGGTTTACTTGTATCCGTTCTTTAAATGTGTTTGTAAACTTTCAAAAACAAAAACATAAAACATAAAATTAATATGTTACAATTAAAACCGATTAGACATTGAATGTGAGAGCCCAAATTCGACCAATATTTTAAACAAACATAAGATTTTGTCTAAACTCATTTTTAAGCAAAATATAATTGTCCAAACTCTTTCGAATATTCGAGTGAAATTCGAACTCAGAAATGTTCATATTCCACAAGCATAATTGAATTGGTGACATATACCCTTTAAGATTTAATAAAAATAAAGTTTTAAAAGCCGTATTATAGTTTTTTGGGTAAACTACATTAATAGTCACTTAACTGTTGGTAAGTTTTTTTGTTTTGGTCACCCAATTATGGAAAAGTTACAAAATAGTCATCCAACTATTCAATTTTGTCTTTTTGGGTCACCAACTCGTTAAATGTCTAACAAAAAGATGACGTGGCGGCTTTTAAAGTTTGCATAATAGCAAATTTAACCCTCAACATTCATACATTTTTCAATTTAGTATTGATTATAAAAAAGTTAGCCCTCAACATTTACACATTGTGTAATTTGATTTTGCTTTTCTTTGTAACCCTTTCACCTAGAAAACTAAAAAAACAAATAAATTTATCAACTAAACTTGACCGCAAATATACAAAAAATATAAACACAAAAAAAGTTCAAAACAATAATTTTCATATGGTCTCTTTTTTTTTCTAAGTTAACTCTCAATGTCACAAAAGAAAAGCAAAACTACAAAAAAGACAAAGCTACATAATGTGTAAATGTTTAAGGTTAAATTTTTTAGAATCAAGAACCCGATGTATAAATGTTGAGGGTTAAAGTTGCTATTATACTAATTTGAAAAGCTTCCAAGTTATCTTTCTGTTAGTAATTAATGGATGGTGATAAAAATAAAAAGTTGAATAATTGGGTGACTATTTTGTAACTTTCTTTAGTTAGGTGCTAAAAAAGAAACTTACCAATAATTTAGTGTCTATCAATGTAATTTACTTTTTTTACTCTGCTTATAAATTAAAATGGGGTAAACTACACCCGAGGTAACTAAATTATTAGTAACTTTACATTTTGGTCACTCAACTTTAAAATGTTACAAATGGTCATTGAACTATTTAAAAGTTTTTATATAAGTCACTAGATTTTTATGTATTTTTTAAAAGTTCAACTAGAGATACTCAAGTGACGATTTGACGACTGGTACAGTGGACTAGTACTTATCGACGAGTAGAAGAATATACATTATATCCAAGTTGATCTGATGGTCAGTTTCGGAGATCGGACAAGAAAGTTGTTTGGATTTTGATTAACAGATTCGTGACCTTTAAAGTTGTCTCATGAAAAAAAAATTATAGAAAAGAGAGGAAATAGAGCTTTCGATTGGTGCGGACGTTGCAAATAGAGAAAGCTATACTGTAGTATCTTTAACAGTTTAGCGACTCAAATGAAAATTTTTGAATAGTTCAATGATCATTTTGTAGTTGAAGTTTAGTGACCAAAACATAAATTTACTAATAATTTAATAACTTTAAATATAATTTACCGATTAAAATATTACTCACCAGATATGAGCACATAAAATAATGTAAAGCTGTCCCTCAAAAAAAAAATAATAATAATGTAAAGCTGAAATTCAAGGAGTAGGTCCACGACGACGAAGACTTGCTTGCCCTCGCCATGTGTGAACGTTTTCCACCTAAACCTGTACTCAAGCTGTAGTCACTTTTTTCGAAAATCTGTAATGACTGCCACAGTATTTTCAATATTTGTCGTTTTCGCCTAAATAATTTATTTTCTTCAAAATTTTATCCTTTTGCATTAATATTATCATTTTAATACATTAGTGATAAGCTCGAATTAGGCCTTTGAGGTTTTTTCCCATTTAATTCACATTATTTTTTTGATATAATGTTTAAATTATACATAATTATTTTGATTTTGAAATTAAATGCATACTTAAACCCCCCAATATTGAAGTTACAAACAATGTTCTTCACATATTTTAGGTTAAAATATGTTATAAATGTTTATATTTTTTATAATTTTAGAATTTAGTTAATATGTTTTTATTTTCAGGAATTTAGTTTTTTTTACAGGCCTAATTGTTAACTCAGTTAATGTTTTTTGTTAAATTTATTGATGTGACATTTTAAAATATGAAAAAAAAGGGCTCACTTGATAGCTATGTAATTGAAAAAATGGCGTTATAATGAATCTGAATTTAACAAAAAATGTTAACGATTGTATTTACATTTTTAAATTTGAAAAAGTAAAAAAACCTAAATTACTTAAAATAAAAATATAAAGACTAAATTCTAAATTTTGAATTTAAGAAAAGTATATGGACCAATAAAATTTTAAATCGCATATTTTATAATTAATAATTAAAATTTTACTCAAACTCAAATCGCACTTACGATGATAAACACCCTAATCATCATGTGAACACGAATTCTTAAACCATAGCTTTTTTAACCAATAAAATTAAAAAATATTTTAATCTTTTCTAAAAAACCCACACAACGTGTACAATCACATATTTTAAATTAATAATAATCCTAATTAATATAAAGTTTTAAATTATAGCATTATTGGTCTAACTTTGTTAAATAGTTAGATTAACAGGATTGATTCCCTCAACAAAGTATGTATGTATATATAAAAGTGTAAAAACGTCACTCAAAACACATGACATCATCAATCAAATCATCTTATAATTAATAAACTATTAGAATTGAATCTTAATTAAATCGACATAGTTATACTTGCAATATTTAAGAAATTAAAAGAGATCACGAGTAATTTAACAATTATATAATAAAAGCAAGGACAACCAAAATTGAAAAAATTCTGTTTTAAACTTTTAGATTTTATAAATTTATAAATTAATACATGATAAAATTAATGTTAGTATCCTTTAAATTTTTCTAAATTTATTTCAGTAAAATCAACATGAGAGAAAAACAAATTTTATGCAATGGGGTCCATTAAGAGCATCAATGACTTGACTGAGGAATGGACCCTCTCCTAATATGTCCAATTACATTATCAAGATTTAATTCAACCTTTTATTTATTATTGGCCACATATTTGTAAAAGTAAGTTTCTTACAAAAATCCAAGAAAATGGGCATTTAACAACCTTCCATTTACTTATGGTACCAATAAATTTTCAATATTCTCAAAAATAGAATAAAAATAGATTTTTTTTTTTTTTGAAGTGCAAAATTATTACCATTTAACGATACATGTAGTAGTTTGTTTGCATGCAATGAATGTGAAAATTCAGAGTTCATGTATGTTAGAATGGGGGTAGTGTGGATCTACCTGTCATACATTGTGTTGTATGATGGCTGTCAATAAAATTTTAACTTTTTAATATGTAATTGGGTTCATATTTGATGGATTATTTGGTAAAATTTTATATATTATTAATAAATTTGAGAAATTGTTAAAATTGTTAATTAGGTTGTAATTAAATATGTAAAAATAAGGGTACAAAAATTGGTTACTCAATTTGAACAAATTTTTATTATCCAAATTGAATTTACTTTTGTAGATAACAGATACAGATTCAAATAATGTATATCTGAATCCAATTTACTTTTGTAGATAACATATTCGAATACCCAAACTCATTATTCAATTTTGTTAATATATGGAATCAACAAATAGGAGACAATTAGGAGAATCTGATGATGACTAGGGATTAGTTCACCCGTGACGGGCAGAGAGACAGAGTATGAAGCTAAGGAGGGGAGGAGGAAGGAGAAAGCTGGGAGACTTAGGGTTTTTCTTGTAAAAATGATCCTTTTAGCGTTTGTGCTTTAGGGTATATATAGGGGGAACTATTTTGTTCGGTAGTGCCATACCACCAATAGTAAGGGTGGCAAGTTTGTTTGGGTAGTCGACTAGAGGTGATAAGTTCATTGCACAGTATTATGTGATACTGCTCTAACATTGTCCTTAGAAGGTCTATAGTGAGTGGCTAGAAACCAGTCACTTGTGGTAGGTGGTCTCTCAGTTAGCTTAAGTGAGATTCACAAATGAACGACCATGAATGATTAGATGGACAGCCACGGACATCCGCTTGCACTTGCCAAGTCATTTTTCATTCTATGATGTGCGGGGTAAAAGTATAGCAAGTTTACTTTTTTTTTTAATTTTCATTTTAAAATGTTTTCATAATTTATTTATTTTAATTTCAATAATAAATAGATTTAAATCTAAAAAAAAAAAAATCAAGATATCCAACCCATCCCCTTACTTTCCTATTTTCACTTTACTCGAGATTGAAATTGACTTGAAAGCAATTGCAAAGCTACGTGCACCATGCTGATACGTTGAGTTTCTCTATTTAAGCCCTATAAAAAACAAACCATCCTTCTCCATATTGTCAGCTACCTTCATTTTCCCTCTCCGACGACTCTCCGGCAACACTTTCACTTTACCATTACCTTCAATATGTTGGGTTTTATTGCCAGCTGGTTGACGCCGACGTCTTTGTTCCTCTTCCTCAACGTCGTCATCGGCACCATCTTCCTTATTTCCAACTTATCCCCTCCCAAACCACCGCCTCACGACCGCGGAGAATACTACTCAGCTCCACCACTCCAGCGAACTCCGTCGTTGCTCGACCGGGTCAAGTCAGTTAACTTTTCGACATTCAAGTTTTCTCTCCCGAACCCGGATTTCGCTGACGATTATCATCTCCGACAGGAGGATAACAACTTAGAGCCACACCCGCTCGAGCGAGCACCGTCGATTCTCGAACGAGTCAAGTCTATTAACTTATCCCTCTACAAATACCCACCTCAAAACCCGGACCCAGTTTACGTCGAACCATCCCTAACCCGAGCACCGTCGTTGTTACAGCGAGTCACCTCCTTTTACAGATCGGACTCCGGTAAACTAAACACAGAAACGGTTCACCACCCTGACACAGATGAACCCGGTTCAACCAAACCCGAGCACAACAACAACAACAACAACGTAAAGCAAATGAAGAAATCGGCGAGTGAGAAAACAAGGGAAAGAGCCGAAGAAGACGAAGAAGAAGTGGAAAAGAGACGACCGGTGACTACGAGGATAGAGAAAACGACGTCGTTCGGAGACGGCGACGATCAAGGCGTCGATGCCAAAGCCGATGATTTCATCAACCGGTTCAAGCAACAGCTGAAGTTACAAAGACTGGATTCCCTGTTACGTTATAGGGACATGCTCAAGTCAAGGTCTAGCAACTAAAATTATGTAAGATTTCGCCATTTTTGTTACTTTTTCAAGGTTTCCACAAAAAAGAACATGGGGTTTTCGTAATTTATCCGGTTTTTTATAATCCGGTTTACTCCGACCGGTGAATGGGGAAGTAAAGGTCAGTAGTAGATATCTAGCTCAGGATCGAGAGTACTGTTTTCACAAGCATGAAAATAAAGGTCTAATTCTGGTTTTAGTCCCTCTTCTATGCGGAAATTTATGATTTAATTCTTATTGTGATTTAGCATAATTTGATTGCCTTTATTAGTAGGTCGGATTTGATAGCATCGTTAACGGTTTACTGCAAAAGTGATGAATTGATAATATGAATTTTTGCAGTAATGGAATTACTTATTAACAAAAAAAATCTATATCAACAACAGTAGTTAACAGAATTATCAAATTGGACTTACTAACAATACTCTAAAATAAAAGAATCAAATTATGCAAAAATTAAATATTTGTGATTAAATCTCAAATTTTAACATAGTAGAGGGACTGAAACCAGAATTAGACCAAGCTAAAAATGACCAATGGTTGCCCTTTGGTCTCTAGTAAATTTTGTCGACAATGATGGGGATGTACGCTTGCAGTTGCATGGTTTTAGACTTTTAGTGTGTTCAAAGCATCAATGTTTTTATAGGGACTTAATTGTGATATTTAGCCATGTTTATGACAATTAATGTAAATATAACATAATTATTTTGTTGCCGACTTCACCTTCTTTTGTCGTAAAAAACAGTCTTACTTATAATTAATCATCATTTTATTGAATAGGATGTGTTAGTGTCAGCCAAAGATTAAAAATTACGTCTAAAATTTGATCACATTAGATTAGGTTGTTCGGATAAGACATAAATATTTTTATATTAAATATGAAGTTCAAACTGAATTCAAATTTCTAATCATTAGATTATGAGACATCCAACACAGTAAAATTCAACTCATCCATTAGATTAATAAATATAAGTTAAATCAATTTTTGAGTAATTTATTTAGAATTTATAGAAGATTGAAATTTGAGATGAAAAGTTAGTAGTTAAATCGATTGGATAAATTTATTAATCGTTTATTTCATTATTGTTGAAGTAAGGGTTAAATTGATTGAATTAACTTTTTAAAATTTGTGCACTAAATAATTGTTCATGTTCAAATGTTAATTTGTTTATGGGTTTGATTGTGTACTTTATTAACTTTATAAGCAGAGTTAAAAAACTGTAATTGTGTCTTGTTTTTATATATATATATATATATATATTACTATATCTTATAAGATACTTATCATCACCCCAACTTTGGTTGTGGGGTTTAATAACTGATGCGTCGTTGAATGCACCAAAATATGTCCTACTCCCTGTAAAATAACGAAAATAATAGTAAAGGGTAAGTAGGGTCGAATCCACAGGGATCGGATTATACAAATGCCTGTTTCTCGAGATCCTGGGCAGAATCGTGCCCAATAAAACCTGCGTTCCTGAAAAATAAATAAAAAACAGAATTAATAACTTTTGATATGGAAAAATAATAATAATAATAGAATTTAAGACGAATTGAAATCACGATAATAAATTACGAGAATTAAAATGAGGAAAATAAAAAGAAAGGGTTTAGAGAAAAGTTTCTTATGTGGAGAGATTCCAGCCTCCGGTTGTCTCGTTCCTCATTGGGCTCCGTCTTCGGCTTTTAGATGACCCTTCTCTGCCCAAGTAAGCCAGTTATAGTGGAAGAGGACGCCTACGACAACCAACTCCAAGAGTTTAAACTTACAGATTTAGGGAGCCTGACTCTAGCTTGCTATGGCCTTTGTGGAGTCATTTATGCTAGATCAACGTTTCTCAATGGCGAATCCCACGCCATTTTGTCTCTTGGGCTCGCTAACCTCTGACGCAGTAAGCTCACGAACCGACGGTGCAATCCTCCCAAAACACACAAAGCGGCCGCCTTTGCATACGTTGAAAGGGTTACTTTTAAAGGGACCTGGACGGAAGCGTCAGCCCCGTAATGCGGAGAAACGATGAATACCTGGGTGAGAAAGTTAAGTGCGGGTTCTAAGCCTCAAGAACCTTTTTGGGGAATTCGACAACCTTCGGCTAGATAGATTTTAGTGGTTCATAATTGTAGTGGGAAAGAAAATAAATATAAAAGTATGAAAAAGGAAATTTTTATTGAAAGAAAAATAAAGGAAGCACAAAAGACTTATGGGAGAGGAGTGTACAGAAAAAGATGAACAACCAAAATGAGTCACTCCATCACCTATTTATAGTGCTTAAGGTAGATGGACTAGTCCTACTCAAACTCCCAAAGATAATTACAATTTAATTAAAGATAAATATAGATAAATAAAGAAATTAAATAATCCTATATAATTATCCTAACATTAATTATCCTAATATAATTAAAATAGAATTTGATAAAGCAAAGTCTCTTCTTTTTGCATTTCAATCCCTCTGCCCTCCATGTTTGCACTTTTGGCACCATCTTTTTCCTTTGTTGCACATTGGTCCATTTTTATCTTTAATTTCACGATTTTGGCCCTCAATTTTGCATTAGTCTCCAATTTAGTCCCTATGAGATAAAAGTCCATAAATAGCCCAAATTAGTAGAATCACATTCAAAATTAATATACAATTAGCACATAAAAACATGTCATTCTAGAGTGTTATCAAATCCCCCCTACTTAGCCCATGCTCGCCCTCAAGTATGGTTCCTATCCACTGTGAAAACTAGATCCTAAAAGAAATTCTACTCCAAAGTTTTATAAAGATTAGTAAAAAATGCATATGAAAAATAAAGAGAACTTCTAAGCTTGCTTTAAGCAAAACAGAAAAAGTTTCCTAATTAACACACACAAAAATTAAAATCGGCTTAAATTATTTCATGACAATTAGGTGATTTACCAAACCTACTGAGACACTCTATTTATTCCCACTTTTAGTCCTTAGCTGAAATTTTATTAGTACTATTTTTCTTTTTTTTTTCTTCTTCTTCTTCTTTTTTTTTTTAATAGAACTGTTTATTTACTTAGGAATATATCGAACCTTTTTACGCGAAGAGAGATGACAACCCAAGCACCCCACCCCGGTTACTCAGCTCAACATACTCCTAAAAATAATTTATTTCCGGTTAGCGGAGTTTTACTCGTCACGTCACACAACCTTTTGACGCGAAGTAGAATGACAACCCAAGCACCCTACCCCGGATACTCAATCAGTCACGTTCTGAGTCATACTCATAACCTTGGCTAGCGGAGTTTTACCTATTACGTCATAAAACCTTTTGACGCGAAGTAGAATGACAACCCAAGCACCCTACCTCGGTTACTCAGTCAGTCACGTTCTAAGCTGTACTCATAACCTTGGAAATATTTATTAATCACAATTTTCGTGAAATATAAACTTCAAGAGGACCCAAGAGAAATAAACAAGTGTCAAAAATAAGTTTTAGTAACCACCTAATGGTCATGAATATAACTTAGGCATGCAAACGTATTAGGTGTCCACTTGATATTAAACTCGATCAATTTTACGAAAAGCAAGATAGAGTTAACTTATTAATCATAAATATTATTGGCCTAATAAGAATAAAACAATGGAGATAAAATCAAACAGACAGAATCAGAATTAACTCAGTGGCCAAGAATCATGCATGTGGGTCAAACAGTGGCAAGTCGTGGGCAAATTCTTGGGCATGATTAGCGAAAGAATGTTCTAAAAAAAAATATGGACAACCTAAAAGACCCTCAAGCAGCAAACACAAATCTCAACAGAATATGACAGTAATACGAAGAGTACCTCCCCCCTACTTAAAGCACATTGTCCTCAATGTGGACGCAAAAGAAATAAATAAGAAGAAAAGTTTAGAAAAACTTCCTGTGTAGCTACTGTCGAATGCGGAGGATAGCAATGAGTTCGGTGAGTTGCTGGCCAAAAGTGTCGAGTCGAACCTCAATGCGCTCCATTTTAGCTAAGCAAAGAAGAGAAATTTATTGATATTTAAATAAAAGAAATTAAAAAGAAAAGAAAAGAAAATAATAAATAAAAATAAAAAATGAAAATAAATAATAAAAGAAAAATAAAGATTGGGTTGCCTCCCAACAAGCGCTTGTTTAACGTCATTAGCTCGACGACTTAAATGGTTCTACGGTGGCTCAAAATAAATCTTTTTAATCATGTGAGCTTGGAAATTCTCATTTTTTATCACATCCACCATATTTGGGTTTAATCGTCTTTGCGCCTTTTTCATTGGTTTCATATTTTCCTCCAAGGGGTCAATCCCTTTTAAGTCGGCAATGGTCTTATCATCCTCCAAAAATGTGAATTTGAGATGCTCGAGAGGTGGTTTTATTCTTGGATCTGGCTCCTGCACAACAGAATGTAGAAATTTAGTGTCCATAGGAGCCAACAATTTATTAACAGATTCAAAATCATCAAACATCATTTTAGATTTATCTCCATAAATTGACTCAAAATTTTCTTCCATTAAAGAGTCAATTATGTCGACACAATTCACGCTCAAAATTTCACTGGGGTGGCTAATGGCATCGTAGACGTTAAATTTCACGATCTCCCCATCAAACTCCATCGTGAGAGTTCCACTTTGAACGTCAATTTTAGTACTAGCTATACTAAGGAATGGTCGTCCCAACAAGAGATCTGAAGATCCCGGAGCACTGTCCTCCTCCATTTTTATCACGTAGAAATCTGCAGGAAAAATAAGTTCGTTAACTTTTACCAACACGTCCTCGAGGACTCCTTCGGGATGCACAACGGACCTATCTGCCAACTGAATAATATCACCTGTTTTTGTCAAAAAACCTGCGTTAAGTGATTCATAAATAGAATAGGGCATTACATTTATGGAGGCTCATAGATCACACATGGCCTTTTTAATTCCCAAATGTCCTATTTTGCATGGTATTGCAAACATACCCCTATCCTTACATTTTGCCGGCATTTTCCGCTGTAACACTGCGGACACATTTTCACCAACGTTCACCCTTTCATTACCTGTTAACTTCCGCTTGTTGGTGCAAAGCTCTTTGAGAAATTTAGCATGCCTGGGTATTTGCTTGATGGCATCCAACAGTGGAATGTTGATCTCGACGTTCCTAAATGTTTCGAGGATTTCCTTGTCCTGCTTACCTTTTCGACACTGGTGGAATCGTTCTGGAAATGGAGGTTGAATTATGGGCAATGGGGGTTTCGTTCGGACCTGTTCGTCTTTTTTGGGTTTTTCCTGGGCGATTTCTTGGGCATGATTTCTGTCGGGAATCGATTCTAGTACCTTTCCACTTCGCAGCGTCACTGCATTTGTGTTTTGCCTTGGGTTTAGTTCTGTTTGTGACGGCAGCTTCCCTTGAGAGTTCAATTTCTCAACTGATATGGTCAGTTCTCTTATAGATGCCTCAGTTTTCTGTTGAAAATCCTTTATTTCTCTTTGGAAATTAAGAGTTTGCTGCTGAAAATCAAGGACATTAGCTGCTAATTTATTGACCATGGTTTCTAAGAAATTACCTGAATCTCGAGGCTGTTGTGGAAGCTGATTTTTGGTATGGCTGGTTATTTCGTGGATTGGCCCCATAGCTCAAGTTAGGATGGTCCCTCCACCCTGGGTTGAAAGTATTAGCATAGGGATCATAACGCCTTTGTGGTGGTCCAGGAAAGTTTCCCACGGCATCCAAATGAGCCATAGTGTCATCAATCAAAATGGGATATGCATCAGTTGTGTGCTCCGATGTAACACATATTCCACATAATCGAGATGGTTTAGCTTTCTCTGCAACAATAGAGCTCACAATATTAGTAAGTCTATCAAGTCTATCTTCTATGGAAGAATTACTTAGCTGGTGAACCCTTCTAGGGGGTTCAGGATTGGCTCGGAATTGCTGAAAATTTGCAGCCATTGTGGAGATTAAGTCCCTTGCTTGTTGGGGGGTCATGTTGACCAACGCTCCTCCACTAGCGGCGTCTACTATATTCCTCTCCATCGGTTTCAATCCTTCATAAAAGTACTGGAGGAGAGATTGCTCTGTTATACCATGTTGTGGGCAGCTCGCACACAACTTCTTAAACCGCTCCCAATAATCGTAGAGAGTCTCTGCTTCTTTCTGCCATATTCCCACGATCTCTCTTCTAAGCTCAGCTGCTCTAGATGCTGGAAAAAACCTGTTGAGAAACAAACGAGATAAATCAGCCCAAGTAGTAATAGATCCAGGAGGTAAATAAAATAACCATTCCCTAGCTGAATCTGCTAGGGAAAAAGGGAAAGCGCGTAATTTAATTTGATCCTCAGTTACGCCTTGAGGTTTCATACTCAGACAAACCATATGAAACTCCTTTAAGTGTTTATGGGGGTTTTCATTCTGTAACCCTCGGAATGTTGGCAGCAACTGAATCAACCCTAATTTCAACTCAAAGTCGGTATCCATGGTAGGATATGCGTTGCACAGTGGCGGTTGTTCCGTCGGAGCTTCGGCTAGTTGCCGAATCGTTTGAGCCATTGGTTCTTGTACCAAATTAGGGTTTTCGTCAACCCTAGCGTTGAACACTTCTTCAAATGGATCGACTTCTTCTGCTTTACTTTCAAGCGTTTGAGTAGGGTTTTCGTTAACCCTAGACTCCGCTTCGTCGTCGGTCCTAATTTCTGGTGGTGGATTGCTTCGAGTCACTACCACCGCTGACTTTTTTTCCTCAACTTAGTTTCTTTTCGATTAGCTTTCGCAGTCTTTTCGATCTCCGAATCAAACGCAAGAATGCCTGGAGCAGATCTGGTCATAGAAAACAAAAAAAAAACAGGATTAGTACGTTACCGTTCCCCGGCAACGGCGCCGAAATTTGATGCGTCGTTGAATGCACCAAAATATGTCCTACTCCCTGTAAAATAACGAAAATAATAGTAAAGGGTAAGTAGGGTCGAATCCACAGGGATCGGATTATACAAATGCCTGTTTCTCGAGATCCTGGGCAGAATCGTGCCCAAGAAAACCTGCGTTCTTGAAAAATAAATAAAAAACAGAATTAATAACTTTCGATCTGGAAAAATAATAATAATAACAAAATTTAAGACGAATTGAAATCACGAGAATAAATTACGAGAATTAAAATGAGGAAAATAAAAAGAAAGGGTTTAGAGAAAAGTTTCTTATGTGGAGAGATTCCAGCCTCCGATTGTCTCGTTCCTCCTTGGGCTCCGTCTTCGGCTTTTAGATGACCCTTCTCTGCCCAAGTAAGCCAGTTATAGTGGAAGAGGACGCCTATGACCACCAACTCCAAGAGTTTAAACTTACAGATTTAGGGAGCCTGACTCTAGCTTGCTATGGCCTTTGTGCAGTCATTTATGCTAGATCAACGTTTCTAAATGGCAAATCCCACGCCATTTTGTCTCTTGGGCTCGCTAACCTCTGACGCAGTAAGCTCACAAACCGACGGTGCAATCCTCCCAAAACACACAAAGCGGCCGCCTTTGCATACGTTGAAAGGGTTACTTTTAAAGGGACCTGGACGGAAGCGTCAGCCCCGTAATGCGGAGAAACGATGAATACCTGGGTGAGAAAGTTAAGTGCGGGTTCTAAGCCTCAAGAACCTTTTTGGGGAATTCGACAACCTTCGGCTAGATAGATTTTAGTGGTTCATAATTGTAGTGGGAAAGAAAATAAATATAAAAGTATGAAAAAGGAAATTTTTATTGAAAGAAAAATAAAGGAAGCACAAAAGACTTATGGGAGAGGAGTGTACAGAAAAAGATGAACAACCAAAATGAGTCACTCCATCCCCTATTTATAGTGCTTAAGGTAGATGGACTAGTCCTACTCAAACTCCCAAAGATAATTATAATTTAATTAAAGATAAATATAAATAAATAAAGAAATTAAATAATCCTATATAATTATCCTAACATTAATTATCCTAATATAATTAAAATAGAATTTGATAAAGCAAAGTCTCTTCTTTTTGCATTTCAATCCCTCTGCCCTCCATGTTTGCACTTTTGGCACCATCTTTTTCCTTTGTTGCACATTGGTCCATTTTTATCTTTAATTTCACGATTTTGGCCCTCAATTTTGCATTAGTCTCCAATTTAGTCCCTATGAGATAAAAGTCCATAAATAGCCCAAATTAGTTGAATCACATTCAAAATTAATATACAATTAGCACATAAAAACATGTCATTCTAGAGTGTTATCAATAACTTCACCAACAATGTATCAAATATTTTCCCTAAATCATAGACAAGACTCCCTGATTCATATTGTATGACAAATCAACAAATTTTGGAGCGTCACATAAGGTACCATTGGAAAATGGATATTCAAAGTAAAACAGATTTAGAGGGGTGAATCCTAAAAAAAAAATTAAAGGAACAAAATAGAATTATAAAATTTTGAAATGTCAACTATAAATTTTTCCATGTATTAATTTATTATATTTGAAGGGACTAAACAGAATATTTTTCATTTTTTTACAATTTTAGAAGGACCAGAGCCCTGCCTGCTCTGGTATCCCCCTTGAATTCAATTAACGAATATTAAAATATTAATATTTGCATCTACTTCAAAATCAAATATAAATAATAATTCAAATATTATCAAAATTAAAAAAATCATAAACATCTAAATCTTCCATTAAAATAAAACCCTGAATTGTTCTCACCAGTAAAATGCAAGTCCATGGAATTTTAACATGAGGTACACGTGGCATGTCACGTGTCATTGTTTGGTTATTCCAACCATACCAATTTTTAATAGCACAAATGGATGGAATTTTAACAGAAATAATTAATTTACTCTTTAATCTAATGTACAATGACTAATTTGCCAATTTCTTAAGTAGGGGGCAAAATGCAATCTAACTTTTAGTACATAGGCCTTAATGATACTTTCACTTGAAATAAAAAATAGTAGATGACTTATAAAAAAATATTGACGACTTTATTTAAACATAATTAAATATTAATTAAGGTATCTACCATCGATAATAATAATTAATACCTCGTTGCGGTGCTTCACAAAAAAGTAAATGGTTGGATATGACTAGTTTTATAAACGAAATAAACCCTTGAAATAATTAAGGGATAAGGTGAGTAAAAGATTAACACGACATTGCTGGTCACATTTGCTTTATTAATTGTAAACATTTGAAATGATGAGAGGTAGGACCAGATTTTCCATTGGGTGGATTAAATTTTGGGGTTGACAATAATCAAATTTTGGTTGATGTAATTTTTTATTTCAACTTTTTAATATTTGAAAATTTTGAAATAAATTTAAAAAATTTATTTACTAAAATGAAAAAATTGCATGATTTACCAATTGAAATATGGAGACCCCGATGTTCATAGTCAATTCTAACTTTATTTTTTTTTCTTTTTTGATGGAAACTTTCTTTCCCTTTTGGTGCTAAAAGTAAGACATCGACAGGGGTACCTTTATAAAGGTCTACATATTTATAATTAGAAAGGAAAAATAGGCAAAAGTATTCTTTTTTGATATTTTGCCAACCTCTTCGAGTTCGGAGATGTTTTGTCGAGTCAATTACATGAGTAGTGGCACTTGAAGTGTCAAAAATAGTCACTATTGCTTTTAGCACTGAGATAATTAATGTAACTTGTCATTTTTCATTAGGTTAAATGAATCTTGTTTATATTATGGACGTATTATAATTCATCTATGAATAATGATATGTTTGAAGTAAAAGACTTCAACATTGAATCGAATCGAACAATTACATTCATGGAAATAAGGAAATTTGATCGGGACTTTATTGAAAATTTATTCCAGCCATTCTATATTATCTTGAACTTTATTATTATATTGCGTATGTTATTTTAGCTGCATTTTTTAACAAATTTTAAACTCTTAAATATTTGGAGAGACTTTTATAGGTTTTGTATAAAAAACATTTTAGCACTTATTTATTCACTAACGAACTAAAGAATCGGAGTGTGATATGACTTAAATAAGTTGTTGTATTGAGATTAAAGAGAGTAAATTATCGTACTGAACTAGATTTCGCAGACATAGAACACCGAATTACGTAAACAACAGATTACGTTTCCTTTTTGTTCTTGTCATGATGCCTTCTTTAATGGGCATTGCAGCTGGCACTTCCATTTGCATAGCCTATTTTCTTTGCGATTGTTGATGATTATTTTTCAGTGATATAAAAATTACAAATCTTATAAATAAATAAAAAATATACCAAAAAGAACTTTATTTTATTTAAAGGTTCGACCAAGTTTAATTTCAGATTTAATTAAAATTGACTGTAATTATCTAATATTAAAGAATATCAAGAAAGAAAATAAAATAATATCACAGAAACTAAAAGCCTCTTTTGATGTACAAATAATGTGGAAGCCAATTGGAGTCACTCTTTAAAGCAAACTCAATGTGCGATTCCATGAGATGCAAGAATCTCCTTTTATGTACTTTTCAGTTAAAAAACAAATTAATACACATATTCAAAGTTTTTTTTTTATATATATATATTTTTTCAAATGATAAAAACAAGTATTTTAACCTAGTTTAGGCTTAATGGATTTTTTTATTCCTTTCCGGGGTGTTTAGTGTATTCTTATATCATGATTTTGATGAAATGTGATATTGAATGTATGTCATCATTCTAATTGAATGTGATTTCTTAGATCATATAACCGAGAAAATTACTTTTCAACGTTTGATATATATTGAAATGTAATTTTAAGAAAGTTAATCGAATGTGATTCCTTGTAATGTGATTATTAGTAATGTAATTGTCGATAAAGTTACTTTACAACGTTTGATATACATTAAAATGTAGTCCCAGAAAAATTACATTATTATGTTCAGTACTAAATATTTTACCGAGAATATGATGATAATTTACAAAATTACCTTTATTAAATAAAAGATAATATTCATGTGTAAATATTAAATAATAATATTTTAATTAATAATTTTGTAAGTTACCATTTTCATTTATAATTATTTCAAATTTGTCTTACATGTATTTTCTAAATATAGCCACGCATATATAATAGTATGTATTTGGAGAGAATATATATATATATATATATATATATTAAAAAAATAAAAAAAGGAATAATATTTGATGCACCGTTGATACATAAGTCTCATACACTATCAATGAATAATAACATGACATCTCATCATTAAATTAAATAAAAAATATGAAGGACTTGTAAATAAAAACTAATAATTTTATTTAAACATAATTAAAATTAATTGTAGCTATTATAGATAAATATTAATAACTCTCAAATTTAGAATATTAGATTTAAAAGTTTAGGGTATAGAGTTTTAGCATTTATTTATAATTAATTATTATTTAATTATGTTTAAATAAAATTATTAATATTTATTTATAAATCCTCCACTGTTTTTTATTTTATTTAATGAAAATGTGTTATGTTTAAATTTTTTTCTTTGATTTATTAAAATAGACTTATATTTTAAAATCTCCTTTTTAATATGCATAAGAGATTTCATGTATTAGAAATTTTATCACACGCGTATACGTGTTGAAATCACAAATTTAGAACATAAACATGTGCTTAAAAATAATAAATTTGGCGAGAGAAAATATTTTATATTAAAAGTTAAATTTTTTTAAGTTTGCTCAAGAATTATTATTGATGTAATGGTAAATAATTTGTTTATGAATCCATTAAACATAAGTTTAATCCCTAGAAATGTTAATTTTAATTTTTTATTTTAAAAAATTATTATACCAAAAAATAATTTATATATATTAGAAATTCCATTATATGCGTAGATCTATTCCAGACCCGAATGTCTGTCCGAAATTTGAGAGGGTTTGAGTAAAAATATTAGGCCCGAAAAATGAGCTTGAGTAAATAAATTAGGCCCATTTAAAATATGAGTTGAGCTTGAGTTTAAACATTGAGTTTATAATACTTTATATTATGTTATTTTTATATATTATGTAATTTAGAACATATTAAAAAAATAAACAGATACTAAATATATAATACTACTCTAATGTAAACATTAAAATAATGTTAAGACTTAAGATGACTATATAAAAAAATTAATAAATAAAAATGTATAAATTATTAAATTATAAAATAATATAATATAAATATTTTTTAAATTAAAAAATAATATGGGTGGGCTTAAAATAAGATTGGGTTAATCTTTTTGCAAATGTGGACGAGTTTGAACAAAATTTTAAACCCATATTTCAAGTTGGGCCCAGTTTGAACAAGCATAAAGTATGTTAATATCATGCTTAGGCCCGACCCATGAGCACCTCTATATACCCGCATGAGCTTGAAAATTATGTATATAAAATTGATGGAGATAATAAAATATACATAATAAAATTAAATTTTTGTTAACTTGTAAATTTAAACTTTTATTAATCCAGTTGACATGGATTCGAATCTCATCATATGTATATTTTTATTAAATTTTTTAGATAAAAAGACTAAAGTACCCTCAAATAATATTATTTATTTTAAATATATAAAAATTATTTGAGAAACTATACCTAGTATGAAATTTTGGACCCATAAGTTTGAGTTTATAATTTTTTTTATTTGTGAAAAAATAACATAAATTTGTTAGTTAATTATTTTTGGTTTAAAAGAAATTTGAATTATTAATTCAACTAATAATTATCTAAAGGAATTTTGGGCTGGGTTGAATTTTCTGTTACAAAATGTCAACGTGGTCCAGCCCAATCTGAGTAATGAACTTTCCTATTCAAATTAAAGGCAAAAATACCTCTCTAGTCCCTTTTAATTTTAATATTGAGCAAGTTGATTCCTCCAAAAATAAGTGGAACAATTTAACCTTCAGCAATTTCGAAAGTGAGACAATTAGTACTAGACTTCGCTTTTGTGCTAATTTATCTTATTTTTAATTGGTATAATAATAAATTTAGTCTTTAATATTTATATATTCTATCAATTTAATCTTAATTCCCATAAATCTAACTCTCAATATTTATAAATTCTATCATTTTAACCCGACTTTATTTACTAAAATATTATAAAAATAATATTATTCACCAAAACAATACGAGTTCCAAATTATTTACCAAAATACTATCTTTGAACAATAACTCGAATTTTTACAATTTTTTATATTCACCAGTAATTTGAAATCTCGAGATAGCAAAATTTTTTTATTTTCCTAAAGTTTAGACATCAGCCTAACATGCCATCTCGAGATCTCAAATCACCACCAATAATGACTATTTAGGGCCAAAAATTACCTTGGGATTTCTAAATTGTCATAAATAGTGGCAATTTAGTGTTAAATTTATTAAAATATTGTTGATTTCATATTATTTTAATAAATAATTATAAATACATATGTTTAAGTAAATAATTTATATTTTTATAATATTTAAGTAAAAAAAGCCCATTCAACTTCAATCACAGCTTTTAATTATCCCAAAAAAAATAAATGTTTTCGTAATACTTCATAAAAAAATGTTCTTAATTTTTCTTTATGGTAATATTTTCTGACAGAATAATTTGTTTTGAGGTTCAAAAGAATATTTTGATGGAAAATTAATTTTTTTATTTGGGAATATTAAATTGAAATCAAATTAAATTTAATAAAACCCAAAGAAACCGACCCTATAATTTTGAACCTGATTTTAATTTAGATAAATTGCATTAGTAATCATCCAACTATTAGTAATTTTTTTAATCATCCAACTATGAAAAGTTACAAAATGGTCACTCAACTATTCAATTTTGACATTTTTTATCATTAGTCGGTTAGTGGTGGTAGCTTTTAAATTGGCATAATAGCAACTTTAACCTTCAATATTTATAAATTATGTCAATTTGGTCATGATTCTAAAAATAATTTAACCCTCAATATTTACACATTGTGTAATTTGTTTTTTTTTTTGTTGTTGCAATTTTTCTTTTCTTTGTGACATTAAAGGTTAATTTTAGAAAAATGAGAAAATATGAAAAGTATTATCTTGGATTTTTGGATGTTTCCATTTTTTGTATATTTTAAATCAAATCTAGTTGAAAAATTTGTTTATTTTTTAGCTTTTTAGGTAAAAAGGTCACAAAGAAAAGCAAAACTACAAAAAAAAAAAGATCAAATTACACAATGTGTAAATGTTGAGAGTTAGATTTTTTAGAATCAAGACTAAATTGACACAATATATATATGTTGAGGGTGAAAAATGCTATTATGCCAATTTTAAAAGTTATCACTGTTAGTCATTTGGTTACCAAAGAGACAAAATTAAATAGTTAGGTGACTATTTTATAGTTTTTCATAGTTGGATGACTAAAAAGGAAATTTACTAATAGTTGAGTGACCATTTTGTCACTTTTGATAATTAGATGACCAAAAAGAAATATACCAATAGTTAAGTGACTATTAGTGTAGTTTACCCTTTAAATATTCTAGATTTTTCGCCCTATTTGAAAACACATATTATCATGTGAAATTGCGTTTTCGGAACGCTGCGTTTTGGTTCTTTCATACAAGTTTCAAGCAAGTCCTACAGTGAAGCTAAGAGAAGAGAAATTGAAATCCTTGAGGCGGCGGTCCAATGGCGGAGAAACCTCAACCGGTCGTCGTTCAATACTGTCAAGTCTGCGGTTTACCCGCCGAATACTGCGAATTCGGATCCGAATTCGATAAATGTAAGCCCTGGTTGATCCAAAACGCGCCCGACCTGTACCCGGATCTCCTCAAAGGTAACCGCTCTTTAACCACCGCCGTTGAGTTAAAAAAATTGAAACAGATCTTTCGATTTTATTTTTTGAATAATTTTTTTATTCAATTTACATTTGCAGAAGCGAATGCTAAAGAAGCTGATAAAGTTGCTGATCAATTACAATCCACTGGCATCTCTTCTGCTGATTCAGGTTAATTTTTATTTGTAAATTGTAATTCTCTTTTACTTACTTTAGATTTTGATTTGAATATCAATCAGATCTGATTTGATTTTTGTTTGTGTAACTTATTCTTGTATTTCACATTCTAATAATTGTTGCAAAAAAATGCTGTTCATTTAATTTTTACATTAAGGCATACTATTCAAAATGCTTCAACTTCTTATATAACGAACACATATGATCCATGGAGTTAAAGCTTAACAACCATGCTTAATGATGCATATTTTCTCTATGTGCGTGATTATTGGTGTCATTAGTTTTGTTACTTGATTTTTTGCTTAAATGTTTTCCTTACGTGGTTGCAGGTAGTAGTTCAGAAGCTAAGCAAGAGGAAGTTAAACGTCTTCCTGGTGGGAAAATTAAAAAGAAAGTACAATCACAAACTCTTCTATGCATAAAAACATAACTTTAGTGGAATCATCCAGTCATTTTTATAGAATTGAAATTTGGATTTTCTCGTGTAGGAGAAGAAAGAAGTTGTAATTGACAAGGTTGTGCGGAACAAGCGCAAATGTATAACTACTGTAAAAGGCCTGGAACATTTTGGTGAGCCAGATGCTAGTTCTTTGCTTTCTAAAGTGTAACATGATGTGAATGTCAATATCTCATTATCGTGCTTTGACTTGGGTTAGGTGTAAAATTAAGCGATGCTTCAAAGAAACTTGGAAAGAAGTTTGCCACAGGAGCCTCTGTTGTAAAGGTGCAATACTTTGTGGAAAAAATAGATTAAATCTTTTTTTGTTGTAATATCTCATCGTTTTGTGCCTATTTTCCAACTGATTGGTTTCAGGGGCCAACTGACAAGGAACAGATTGATGTTCAAGGAGACATATCTTATGACATTGTGGAATTCATCACCGAAACCTGGGCTGATGTAATACTCATAACATTCTGGCCTTTTTTAATGTTCTATGCTAATTTGCATCTCTCTCCATTTCTTTGTTTCAAGTTCAATGATCAACTTCATCTAGGCAGACTTTTCCTCTTATACTAAGTTGTTCAACCAAACTAGAATAAGCATGCATCCGGCCTTATAAATCAAGATAAATAAATAAAAGCAGTCTATCTCTCTTTATAACAATTCAAGTTATACCCAATAATGCTAGCTGTCCCTCCTTATATCAGTTCTCCCAGCCAAAATAAGCTAGTGTGGTATGTAATTGGTTGATGTAAACCACATATAAGAGACACTTTTCTTTCTTTACTTTCTTTTCCATTCTCTCACGAAGTAAACATGCATCCAAGAGAGAAAATAGAAAATGGTGCTGAAACTTTGCATTGGTTAATGTACCCTTTTTTTTGTTCACATTGCTTATTGCTATTCTTAATGGATGCACCTTCTACATGTATACCTGCTGACACCTGTATCACTGTTGAATTCTGTTAAAATTCATTTGGATATTGTCATTTTGGCATAAAAGAAACAAAAAGGAAGTGTACTTCTTTTATTATTACATGTGTTTTTCTTCTTTTTAAAAGACCTAAAAGCACGAAAAGAGGAAACGGTGTTTTGAAGTTTCTGAAACCTTGATATAATGACTTGTTGAGTAATATCAAACCTATAATGTGCGGCTGAAGAATCATTGAGGGTTTAAAGGCCTAAAATTTCTTGTAATTATACCTAATTTAGAATTTTGTGCTAAGATTAGAAAAAAATATCGTTAATGTTTTTCAGATTGCCATGGCTCAATAAGAATTGGTGTTCTCTGAATATTTTCTTCAACGAAGCAATTTGAAATTTATTTATTTGTTATCCCTTTTCCTTTTATTAGTTGGTGACCGGAATAAGAATTTGAAAATGTTGATTTTTTTTAATGAGTTGTTGAGAGTCATGGATTCATGGGTTATTGGTTGTGCGGTAGTAGCAGCAAAAAAGTATTTCTTTCTTTTTTGGTCAAGTTCGCAGGAAAGGCTGAAATGATTTTCATTTTTCCCATGATTCTGTATCTCCATTATGTTTTAATCCTTTACTGGCTGCCTCCTTCATCATCATCATTTTTTTAAGGTTTATCTACATGCCCTATTGTTTCGCTCTACAAAATTCTTGTACAATAATCATGTTACATTTATAACCAACTTCTATTTTCCTCTCTTCCTAGGTCCCGGAAACTGCAATTTTCTTTATCGAGGATGGAAAAAAGGTTCCAGCTGCTTGATTTTAAAAGGAAGGCTGATACGTGATAGGGATCGCAGTATGTCTTCCTTTTTGAATGGGACTCTGTAAGATGTATTATCCCATCAAATTGAGAAGTTTGCCGCTTTTCAAAATTCAGAAGGCAGTATGACATTTTCCTTCTTTAAGAGTCACTTTCTACTCTTTTGCTGAAATAGTATAATTTTTGCTGTTGAAATGAACATATATGTGCATTTAAGTAACAGATGTGGTCTGTATAGTGGCAACTATCAATGGTGTACACTATTTTCATTTAATGTAGAATTTCCTTAACAATATGCTATTTTAATTTGTTCATTGTGCTTCTATGTTTTGCTTATGTTTGTGCCTTCTATTGAATGTTAGTGTCTTTTGTGTATTATAATTTTTCTTTAAACCAAAATGATCTCCATGTAGTTTCCTACCATTCTATTTTCTGGTTGGATTAACCTTATACAGTTAAATGTAATCAAGATTTGGACCCATTTGAAGACTCTGCAATCAGATGCAGGTTTGATGGTTGTAAAGATGCTGCTATAAAACCAAGGTAATGTATCTAGAAACCAACTTTGTGCCTGACAGAGTAAGGTATTTCTCCAATAATACAGGATGCGTGTTTGAGATGTTATGATCGAAAAGTGATTGCATGTCTGAACCATTCATTTATATGAGTAGTTAACTAACATGGATAAGTGGTGGACAATCACAAGTGGAGATGTATATTCTCGATATGATATAAAGATGGTAGTGACATGGACAGTCCTTTGTGTGTGTATTGATAGGATGGTTTGATGGTGCTAGTTTGATGGTTTGATTGCAATGAGCTGTAAGCTAGTCTCAAAGATTCAATTATTAGTGGCTTGAGGGTAAATACTAGGGTGAAAAAGACTTAGAACATATATTCAGTGCACTAGGCCATGTTTTTGAATGGCATGAATAAGCATTTTGAAACTAGCTTCTGGAGCTGTATTTACAATGATATTTGAAATTGCAATCATTTTGGGGTTAAAGTAATTTTCCTAGTAAACCTCCATGGCTAGTTGGATTGTCTACCTTTCTTTCTAGATATGTTAATTTAGAATCATGATGTTGTGAAGTTGTGAATAGGATTGTGTCACAGGACAATTGGCAAGGAAGTCGAGATCAATTCTTTTTCTTTGCCTCAATTTTTGGAATGACCTATTTTGGTCGACAATTCAGACTCATCAAAGGGAGCTTGAAATCTTAGGACTCATTAGAGAGAGAGAGAGAGAGAGAGAGAGCCTGATCTCTTTGTTTGATACCATTTGTCCTATAAGGAAGGTTTTCAAAACCAAAAAGGTGGTTGAATTGATCAAACCATCTGTTTTCGGTTCAATTGGTCCAACCGATAATAAATTATGAGTAAACTATACCCAATGTCGCTGAATTATTCTAAAGTTTACACATTGGTAACTCAATTTTAAAAAGTTACAAAATGGTTATAGAACAATTCGAAAGTTTCGAAAGTTTTCATTTAAGTTTTTGAGTTGTTAAATTTTTGAGATGCGGCTGTTAAATTACTGTTTATCATATATCATATAATATATATTAGCAACTTAATTTTCATGCGGCTTTTAAAACATTTGTTTTGGTGCTTTTTTTTTTTTTTTTTTTACTTTTATGCATTGTTTGGTTACTAGTGTAATAATAGAGTAAAAAAGTTACTTATTATTTATGTATTACAATAGTTAGACATAAAATAAAGAATAGTTAGTACGAATTTAAACTTGAATTTAGAAAGATGAGTAATAACTCTTGGAAAAAATAAGACCTTTTCAAAATAAGTGAAAAGTTTTCCTCCTCTTTGCTAAAATTGAGTAATTGGAGTGGCTAACTATTACCAATTGAATTAGCTTATTGTTAACTTCTATACTAAAACATGTGTAAAAAATAATACACTTACAAAGCGTAGCACTAATCAATTAACCTAACCTAAATGACTATGTTGTAGGTGTTTTTATGAATGTCTTTAAGTAAGCTTAGTATTTTTAGATAAAAAAAGGTCAGGTTTAATTCATTAAAGGATTTAAAAAAGGCACACAAATTGTTTTTTTTTTTTAAAGCCATATGAAAATTAGTGGTTAATATATTTTATATATGATAAATAATGATTTGAAAGCTACATGAACCATCCATTAAAGATTTAATAACCTGATATTTTGAACGAGAACTTTCGAATTGTTTAGTCATCGTTTTGTAACTTTTTGAAATTGAGCGATTAAAATATAAACTTTTGAATAGTTCAATAACTATTTTGTAATTTTTTAAAGCTGAGTGACTAAAATGTAAATTTATATATAATTTAGTGAGTTTAAGTGTAGTTCACTCATACATTATTAAAAATTCACAAAAAAAAAAGAGTGAAAAATAGAGAAAACTGGTCAACTAGTAATTTTAGCCTGATTTAATTGATTTTGAATAATTCACGAATTAATCTATCTAACCTTCTCTTTGAGTAGTCTAATCTAGTTTAAACAGCATTTCCCATTGGTACCACTCTGATTACCTAAATAGTAAAATAAACGATTAATGTTCAAGAACGTAAAGAAATCATAAGCCTTAATCAGAGAACTAAAACTAATTGTCTGTCCTAAGATAGGTTGGGCTTCACCTTGTTGTGCACAGTATCTAGTAGAATACTTGTTCTTTTCTTTTTGTCATAGAACAATTGTTCTTCATTCTACCATATCTTGCATTTTCTTCGCTTCAATGGATCAACTGCAATTTTAATTTTCTGCCTTCTAAAACTGGTCTGCTACATTGGGAAGAAAAGATGGCTGATAAAATTAAAATAGATTAATTTCACAGTGTGAGAATTACATACTAAGTAGTTTCTTTTATATTTATTTTTTTATATTTAGAATATCTTTAGAAATTATATCTCTATATCTATATGTACATGAATGTCCAACATGAATATTTCAAAAAAATAAAAAATAAAAAACCCAAACAATGCATAAAAAAAAAAACAAAAAACATCATCCTGTTGTGAGTAGACCTTTTTTCTTCATATAATCATGTATCTTCACAACTTTTATGGTATAAGAATAATCCTGTTTGGGTAAAATTTTTATGGTCTAAGAATAATTCTGTTCGGGTTACGTGATATTTAGGTAAAAACCCTTACAACAATGATGATTTTAGAATTAAAACTCAATCTAAATACCTATGAAAGGAGTTCACTACCATTTCTTCTAACCACCTATTGGAAATTGTGAGCAAAATTTAATTGGGTAAAAGTAACTTAGAGATTCTAATAATAGAAATTGGATTACATTTTACTCCATTTATTAAAAAAATAGGTAAATTAGTCCTTCTACATTATATCAAATAACCAATTGGTCATTCCATTAAAAATTCCATCTATTTTTATTATTAAAAATTGGTTCATATATATTAACATAGTTGGATAATATTTTCAAGAGAAGAGACTAATTTACTTTTTTTTATCTAACATATAAAAATATATTTATTCATCTTTTAAGTAAATAAAATAAAATAAAATCTAATTTTTAATATAATAACTTCCATAATATTTAAACTAACCAAAATTTTGGGATTAGTGCTATTTTTTAAATTGGCAATAATGTGAAAATGCTAACAGCTGTGAAGTGTACTTATTTCGAATCTAAATCATCTTCTTTTTTTTTTTTTGATAATTTCTACAGTACTGCTATGAAAATGTGAAATACAATTAGAAAGGGGAAGCTGATGTGATGTCTTAGAGAAACATTTAAAGCTAAATTAATCTAACCAGCTACCTGTTTCTCTCCATTTTAGCTCCTTTTTTTTAAGCTTCAATTATTAGCCTTAATACATAATTTGGTGCGATGTTTTTTTTTTTAATATAGTATTTGTGTTATTTTTTTGTCTAATTTTGATATTTGTATTTGACATAAATTAAATACTTTTGATGCTAAAAAGTAATATTTGAGTTTTAGAGTTGATTTGATAAAAACTCAACTAATAATATTAATAATTAACATTTTTAAAAAAACTCCTAAAACCGAATTAAATCATATTTATCGGACTGTATTTGACAAATTAAACGCAAAATTAAAGAAATTCGCAATCAACACTAAAGTTTTTCTATTAACAAAATCATAAAAAATTCAAACATAATAATAATACTAACTAAATTTTATCAAATCAACTCTAAAACTAACTAAATTTTATCAAATCAACTCTAAAACTTGAATTAAACACAAAAAAATTAACATAATTACTTTTGAGTACTAAATTATATAACTTTAATTAAATAAAAATATCAAACTCGAATATAAATAATATATTAAGAATAATTATTATTACTGTCTTCCACCACTACATCATCTCCATCGACCATCATCATCGACACAATCATCAAATCTAGTTCCAGCCAAACCAGCCAACATTTTGTTTTACTTCACACCCTGTAAGCTTTTTTGTTTAAATGGTAGTGTGAAAAACACATATGCTTTTTTGTATTTTCATTAATATATCAAAATAAGCTGAAAGCAATGTTTGAGCACAGCTCTCCCACGAGTGAGTTTGATCATGTTCACATTCTGAAACTGCTTCCCATTGTCCCTGCATTTTCAACATCATAGATGTCCCACACACACATTATCAAGTTATTCCAGCTGTTATTTTTCCTTTTTGTCTCTATCATGCCATTTCGTTTTTGTTTTTCCTCTCTCTCTATGCCCCATCTGCTACATATCTGAGTAAGAATCTTTTGACATTGTGTTACTTTTACGTATTTCTTTATATATTTTTTTCCGAGTTTTAAATTTAGTCTTTTAAACTAAACTGTTAAAATTATTTTGTTAAATTTTAGTTTATTATAATGTCTTTTTTATTTACATTGCTATCGAGTGAGTATTTTTTAATTTTAAAATATTATACTGATAAATTAATAAAAAAATAATGTTAACAATTACAGTTAAATTTTAAAATTTGAAAAAAGTAAAAAAATTAAATTATTAAAAATAAAAATATAAAAATTAAATTTTAAATTTAGAAGAATAGAAAGAAGTACTAACATATTTAACTCTTTTCTAAATACCACTTTTTTTGGTTCTATATGTCAATGCTTCTCCCATTTTCTCTATATACATTTGTGTATTAATATAAGAGGAGGGGTTGGTTTCGATTGGGTGTAAAATTAAAATAGTTTTTAATTTTTTATAATTTTTATATGATTAATATTTTAACAATTCAACCGTTAAATTTATCAAGATATTTGTACTTTTCATGCATGTAATTTTTTGAATCAATATGATATTTTTATCATATTAATCTAAAATATTGTTTATATTAATATGTATTTAATGGTTGAAAGTTTTTTTTTATTACATAAATCAAATAGTTATAATTTTTTTAAATTACACGAAACTTGACATGTATGGCACATGACATATAATGATTGGATTGTTAAGATATTAGTAATATAAAATGTTACAGAAGAGTGTAAAACAATTTTAATTTTATAACGGTGGTTTACTCTCCATTTACACTAGTGTAAAACATAAATGATTTTACATTTTTTCGTAATTTTTTATATGATTAATATTTTAACAATCCAACTGTTAAATTTATCAAAATATTTATACTTTTCATGCATGTAATTTTTTTAATCGGTTTGATATCTCTATCATATTTACTTAAAATATTGCATATATTAATATATATTTAACGGTTGAAAGTTTTTAAATAAAACGAATTATTAGAAAATTTTAATTTATGTTAAACTTGAAATGCATGATCTGACATACATAAAGCATGAAATATGATGATTGGTTGTTAAAAATCATATAGAAAGATAAGAAAATGTGAAAAACTACTTTAATTTTTTCATATATATGAGAACTTTTTTTAAGATATATATATGAAAAGTTAATCACCATATTTTGGAATTTATTAATGTCATATTTATAAAAATTATATATCTATATTAATATTAAGTGTTTGATAGAGATAGTATCGTTTATTAATTGATTCTCAGACTCAATTATGAAATTATAAAAAAATATTATTTTTATAAAGTAATAAATATTATTTTTGGGGTTTTCATCCTTTTATGTTTCATTTATACTAGGGTTTGAACTAAAGAAATTATAATTTTAATATTTTGATTTTATCATTTTAATCAAAATTTTATTTGGTTATTTTTTAAATAAATTTATTATATAATTTTTTTCACCCAAGTCATGGCTATGTTATAATCTAATTAATTAACACATAAAAGGCACTAATTATTTTTTAACTTTACTTGTGGAGTTTTTGTAATTTTTTGGGCAATGTATTATTATTTGATACAAAGATAATGCAGTTTTTTTTTTAACTTTACAAGTTTAATTATGAAATCTACATATGTTTCATTTGCTTAATTTTTAGCTTTATAAATATAAATAAAATACACATGATAATTTTTTTATCTAATAATTATCCATAATATAATTTGAATAATTATGATCAAACTCAAACATAAGAATGCACTATTGCACTAAGAACTTGAATACATCTAGTCTATAAATGAATATGATTGAATTTCAACTTTAGAATTCAAAATTCCGAAAGGTCGTTATCATATCTATTATTTTTGATACAATACCTAAAATTACTCATAGTTCCTCCTTAACCTTTAAATAGGAGGATAATGCTCAAGTCCTCTTACACTGACAATATTACTGATACTAATCGTACTAATACTCAATCGACAGAATCACCCATATTCTAACATTTTCGTTTGAATCATACTATATATATATTTATTATGATGACAAAATAGCAACCATATCAAGAATTGCTTCTCTATTCAACATATGTAACTGCAAATTCGAGTGCTTCTCTATAAATTATGTGAGTTTTTTAAAAAAAATTGTGTTAGTTTTAAATATTAGTTTGAAATATTCTACCATGATTTTAATTATAATTATTTGAATGTATTATAATTGTGATGGTATTTGTAAAAAATTATAATTATAAAAAAATGATAATAAAATATGAAAAAATAATTGAAACTCTCTCATTAAAATTATTAAATGTTAATCTATAATCAGGATTAAAATTTAAGTTCATGCTGCATTATAGGTAACCTACATAAAGAATATATAGGCATATTAGGGTGCAAATTTTTCAATGCATAAAGCTAATCATTTCATTAGCTAGAAAAGCTTGTTTAGGCCAATTGTTCCTATTATCTATATGGGACAAAATGAGAATAACTGTTGGCTCACTAATCATATAATGAGAATAATTGTTGTAAACATGAAATAATATATAAGAAAAAACCCATTTTACACAGCAGATACTTTAGAAAATCATAGTTTTCTTTTGGCTAATTAGGCCGAAAAGTAGGCAAATGTTGGTGTATTTCCATGGAAATTGGTGTATCAAAAGTGGTACTTAAGTTGTTTATTTCATTTCATTTTATTATCCAAAACATGAACTCGGCTAATAAGAATATCACATATGATTTGTTCTTATTGGATGTTGTATTCTATTGGAGTAAAATGAGACGAAATTAATATAAATTTTTTAGATTCTTCTTATTCATTTTTATAGTTCATATTCCAAATTTGTAACTATCCCTCAAAAAAGATCACTACGGTAGCCAAGGCAAACAACATTATTTTGAAGAGATGTAAAGCTATGGAATCTAAAGCGGGCTAGTGGCATTGGTTCCTATTATAGGGCGTGTCTTCAAATCTCAGCCCCCCATAGTACCGACAGTTCCAAAGCACAAGCTTATATAAAAACTCAACAACTTGCAACCACGAGTGGGGTCTTTTTTATTATTATTATTATTATTATTATTATTATTATTATTATTATTATTATTATTACCTTCTAGAGTCGTAGCCAAAACTTACCAACTTAACCCCACATACATCACCTCCTAATCTTAGTATCATGTAAAACACTTCCCCCAAATAAGTATCAATTTCTTAATCTACATTTGAGGTGATTATGATCGGGTCGAAACAGGTTTGGGTAAGGTTAGAGTCTATGCTTAGGGAGATAATTTGTATTGATTATCGAAGCGGTTGACTCTCATAGATAGAGATATAAACGTGATTGTTTGGATTGACAAAAAAATTGATAGGACCGACGTTAAATTTGTCCTAGATCTGTTTATGGATTTATTCACTTATGATGTTAATTATGTGATTTAATGAAATCTCGAGTAAATAAAAGACGATATGTGTTAACTCATATACTTTGATGTATTCAAAACCTGATCCCTCATGGTAGTGGGTTGTACATTGGTACATTGGGTGCATAACTTCTACATGGCATGATAACAATTACAATAGTGAAATTCATAACTCAAATAAAGAGTAAATGATATTCTCTCACTAGCATTGTATAGATTAGGATGGAACATGACTTCGAGTCATTTTTCTGAACGAATGACTATAATTACTATTTGTATGTAATGATCATTTTCATCATGGAAGATACAATGGTGACCATGGGATAAAATGGATCGAATTAGGTGAATAGATTTAACTTGAAGAGATTAAGGATATCATGTGAGGGTAACACACATATAACAAGGTCATTAGATAAAAGCTAAATACTTGTAGCTTTCGTAATGGTATATAATAGAGACTTCAATCATTGTACTTTAGTGGAATGGTTCCGTGACTAAATAATTCAAATATGTTTGATCAGTTTCTTCACTAGCTCAACACAACTTTGTACGGATTGCGTAATAAGAACTGTACGAATGATTGGACAAAAATATTGAATAAGAAATAGATTGCAAGAATTATAATGTAACACCCTAAACCTGGCCTAGGAGATTAGATCGAATTCAGGATGTTACATTGGTCACCGAAGTGATCGTGCAAAAATTCTACAAAACCAGTCGACCTTAATTCCATTTCCGAAACCATTCATATCTTTACGAACCAAAAAAAAATAATCGTTTAAAATCCATTCAATAAGGTTACCGTTAAGTCTGATAAATAACCAGAATAAATGTACGAATGAAAATCTGAAGTGGAAACTGTACCACAGTCTTATAAAACCTTACAGCTCGAAAACAGTATAATCAGAATATAATTTAGAAAGTAGAACTGAAATAAGCTTTTGAAACTATGACCGTCCGAGACCTCCGCATACCGAGTCTAGCGTTAGAATTAAGAAGGGCACCTGAAAGGGGAAACAGAAGAAAGGGTGAGCTACTCAAGCTCAGTGTGAGAACAAAACCGTCTAACTACAGAATCAGATACAAAAAGCCAGAAAACAGTTCAAAAGCATAACATACTTACAACACTATACAAATCCAGATGGTAGGCTCGAAACAGAAGTTCCGACAGTTATTACAATTTGAGCCACGACAACTCACAAACAGTCACAAATACTATCAGTCAGACAAAACATTCAGAGTTCACGAAGTACACACAGACATAGATACTTTTCAGTCAATCAGTACAGTCAGACTAATGCGTATGAATGTTGTTCAGTCATAAAACCCACCCATCCAGCCAACACACCTCTTCGACCCCTATCACTCTACATAAGAGCTGTTTGAACTCATCCAACCAATTACACCACATAGGACCTCGTAAAGCCCATCCAACCCTGCACTCCAATAATGTCCACGACCCTCAGGGTATTGGGACTGCCCTCGACCCTTTGGGTATTGGGGCTATCAGTAAGTTGTACGGTGCTATAACACCCTTAACCCATATCTGTCGTCGGACTAGGGTTACGAGGCATTACCGAACAATACACATTTCAGCATAGTCATATATTGCAATTCATGCACAATGCCATATCAACTTCTATAATTTACTTTATAATCAAATAGCAATTATCTACTCTATCAAATCAGCCAAATTTGCACATTTAAAGTGCATAGCCAAATAAGATCATACATATCACTACTCAATGCTGAATTTATATAACCAAACACCACATGTTTAAATACCATAAAGACATACTTCCAAAATAAACTTATAGCAAAACCGAAAATATACCAACATTAACATTACAATCAAGCCATTTTCGCATGGCTATACATACGCAAATCAGAATAAACCATATTAAAACTAGCCTATACATGCCACATAACCAAAAATCAAAGCTTTTATTTACCGAAACGATAACCGGATAGTATGATAAGGCCTCCTGCGACTTCCAACCTGAGCAAATCTTTGAAAATCTATAAACATAGGAAAAACACAAAGAATAAGCTTTGAAAGCTTAGTAAGCTCGTATCTTAATAAACTTAACATAACAAAATAATTTCAATTCAATGTCATAAGCATAATATGCTATCTCACATGCTAAAACACAACTTATCTCAAGTTTATAGTACGATTTCATATCAAATCATCACTATTCAATAATATATTTACTTACTTACTGTAACACCCCCTACCCGTATCCATTGCTGGAATAAAGTATGAGGCATTACCGAGGCGTAATACTCACAGACAATTTAAGCCATTTATCGCTCAAATACCAAAATTGACTATAAAAGTTTCTTTACACATATAGTGCACTTGAGGTGCACCATTCCATAATTATGAATGAACACATTTATCAAACATATGTCATATTTTTATATATATCATAGTCTCATATTTTCATGTATCAATTACCATCATTTCCTCGTATTTCGACAAATATGTGTAACAATTCATAAACATGCAATTCACTAACCCTTCCTGCCAATCACAATTTAAAGTGACAAATCACTTATTGAGCCCAATTTCAATGTTCACTACAATCTATCATATAAATTTGGATGTACGTATCCACCAATAAATTCCATGTACAGGTATCATCATCTCATATTTCCACACACATTACTTTGCACATTATGAACTCAAATAACATATACAAGACATACCAATGTATTTCAAATACGTTTTCATAATATTTCATTTAGAATTAAGATTATTTCATATTAGAACTCTTCTCATTAACTCATTTGGAATATCAATTCATACAGATAATAGACTCAAGGATGTACAAATATATAATCACAAATGAACTCATTCGTCAACCAAGTTCTACGTTCATGTCTCATCAACTCGTATTTCCTTATATCTCATAATATATACCATGATTTCCATTCCCTTAATATTTTTCCATATTTATCCCGTTGAATTTCTTGGAATTTTCGATGGATTTTCAGAGGTACACTTTAGTGTACAAATCCAGATCCGTCAATTCATGTTCATGTGCGCACATTTCCATTTCAGAGAGCACACTCCCGCGAACCTCATCCTTATAGCGGGATTACCAGTCCAGGCTAAATCCCCTGTAATATAAACTCAATGAGTATTGTCGGGATTACCAGTCCAGGCTAAATCCCCTGCAACAACAATTACTCTAATGAGCTTGGATCTGAACTATCAATCCAGGCTAAATTCAGACCCTAATTCGGATTACCCGTCCGGGCTAAATCCATTTTCCACATATTCTTCGGGAGGGCTATATTAGGATCACCCGTCCGGGCTAGACCCTTTTTACCGTCAATTCCTTTTCAGAGATCCATCGAATTTTCCTTTCATTCAACCGGGATTTCTTCCCCTTTTTATCAAATATATCAATGTTTCGTCAACTTTCATACAATGAACATTCAAATTATATTCATATCAATAACAAACATTTCAAGCATTTAAGAATATAATTCAAGTTACATGAACTTACAATTCGATTTTTATACCATAACGGTAATCTTAGTTTCATAATAAATATTTGAAATAAAACATTATATCATTTCTACCTCAACGTTTATCAATTATAATCGAGCATGTGATCAAGTTATACACAAGTCATTCATTTATTATTTTTCCTCCTCCTCCTCTCCATCCACATCCTTAGTGTAAACAACACACTTGTAAGTAACATTATCTATAATTTTCACTATTTACTTATGTGAATATTCAAGCTGTCCATCCGTGTCATAGTCACTAAATTATTTTTATCTTGAGCTACAGAACTCCAAATTAAGTTCCGTAAATTCTATTTGAAACTAGACTCACATATCTTCTTACCATAATATTTCCAGAATTTTTGGTGTGGCCAATTAGTACAATTTATTAGTTAAGTTCTCCCCTGTTACACAGTCCTACTGCTCTGACCTCTCTTCACTAAAAATCAATTATCTCATAGTACAATTTTCATATAGTGTTTCCGATTATTTCTAATGAAAATAGGCTCACTAAGGAATACAAACATATAAATTATAACTCATAATTCTTTTTGTACAATTTTTAGTTAATTTATAAAGTAAGAACAGGGGCTCACGAAGTTATTCTAAACCAGTCTTACCAAAATTTAAATATCTCAAAATGTAGACTTCCTTTGCTTGCTCTGTTTCTTTTATATGAAAATAGACTCAACAAGCTTTAATTCTATATCTCACTCAACTTCTAATTCAATTTATAACATTTGTGATGATTTTTCAAAGTTAGACAACTGCTGCTGTCCAAAACTGCTTTAGTATAACATGTTGATTTCTATTTTGTCTCAAATTCCACATTTCATACAATTCAATCCTTGCTCAATTAACCCCTCAATTGAGCTAATTTTCTCATTTAATACTTTTCTCTATCATTTTAAACTACTTCATAACCTTTGAAAATCAGAATTTTAACACTAGGCCTTAATTTCAACTCTTTCACAATTAGGTCCTAAAACTAATTTTCATCAATTTTACTTAATAAAATCATCATATAACAAAATTAAAGCTTCAATTCAATATTTATCCATCATATTATTCCAGCACTAATCCACATCAACTTTCAAAATTAGCCATAGAATCAAAAATTAATGACATAGTAAGTTGGACCCAATTGTAAAAGTCTAAAAACATAGAAATTTCAAGGAGAAAGCAAGAATTAAACTTACATGAAGCTTGAGTATGAAAACCAGCTTGAAACTCTCTCCCATGGCTGTTTTGCAGCTGAAGAAAATGAAGAGAAATGAAGAGAATTCTAGATATTCCAATTTGGTCCCATTTTTATTTAACTAATTTTGACAATTTTCCAATTTTGCCCTTATTTCACCCATTTCCTATTTTTCTCAGCTATTGCCGCCCAAAATATCTCCTTTGGCTTATTTTCACTTAGGTCCTTCCTCATTTGACAATTAATCTATTTAATCCTTCTAGCAACTTTTACACCTTTTTCAATTTAGTCCTTTTTATTTAATTAACCACCCAAACGTCAAAATTTTCTAACGAAAATTTAATACTAACTTATTGACATTCCGTAAATATTCATAAAAATACTTATGACTCGGTTTATAACACCGAGATCTCGATACCTCTTTTTCTCGATTTCTTGACCAAATAAATCTTTATAAAACATAATTTACTATTTTAAAAATATTTTAAAAGCTACATTTGACTTGTAAATATTAAATAATATGGTCTACGAGTTCATTTGTCAGATTTAGTGGTCTTGAATCACTATTTCTGACACCACTGAAATTTGGGCTATTACACTTACTAACTTTAGCTTTCACAAGCTTATTTAATTCGATTCTCATATAATATTCAATTCCCACTTTCATATAGCCAAATGAGTACATTTTGGGAAATAACGTATTTAATCATATATCTTTTTCATATGAATCTCATATCATTATTTATACTCAAATTCACATTTCATTCATATAGCATCCAACAATTTCACATATGCAACTTATTAAATCACATCTTATTCATTTGTTCATGCTTCAAATGCACATATTCACATTTCTTTTCCATATACATCACATAACATTCTTTGCACATATACTTACCTTTCATTTTCAAATATATAATATATTTTCAACGTACCTGAATCGAAATGCCATTCACTTAACCATTTATTTCTCGGAATGTCCGTTGAACCGTTCGGAATAAATAAAGATACTCAGATAGCTCGGAAAGCTCATACAATGCCAACGTCCCAGACGTAGTCTTACATGTAATTAAATATCGATGCCACTGTCCCAAACAGGGTCTTACACGAAATCATATACGATGCCGATGTCCCAGACATGGTGTAATGGCCTAAATTCAAGGTTATCGGAATAATGGTTTCGCAACCATAAATCCGATTTAAATAGAAATTTATTTCAATATATTTGCATGAATATTTATATGATAGGAAATATTTTTATAAATATTTATAAAATGTTAGTAATGTGGTATTAAATTTTCGTTAGAAAATTTTATCGTTTGGGTAGGAAATTAAATGAAAAGGACTAGATTGAAATAAAAGTAAAAGTTAAATTATAGATTAAAAGAAATTATGAAGGACCAAAATGACAATTATACCATTTTGTAAAGTTGAGGCGGTATAAGTATGAAAATCTGAGATTTTTTTTTAAAAGTATATTATTATATATTATTATATATATACAAACAAACTAAAGGAAAAAGAGTTAGAAACAGAAAAGAAATAGAGAGTAAAGATGAAACAGAGAAAGAAAAAGAGAAAAGAAAGAAGAAAAAGGAAAAATAGAAAGTTTGAAGCTTGGAGTTTAATTTGGTAAGTTAATTTAGTCTTTTTCTTTTAATTTTGATGCTTTATATGTTTTAGAACAAAGTTTTGATGAATTTAAGTTGAAGTTTTTGAAGTTTTAGAGTTTTTGAATATAGCATATGATGAATAAAATGATGAATTAGTGGTTTAATTGAAAGAATTTGAAGTTAGAATTGGATAAAGGACTTAATTGTAAAATAAGCTATAAGAAAACAGTTTTGGGACAGCAGCAGTAGAGTAAGTTTGAAAATTCACCAAAAATCGTAGAAGTGGAATTATAAGTTGAGTGAGATATGAAATTAAAGCTTATTGAGTCTATTTTCATATGAAAGAAACAAGGAAAGAAAAGAAGTTCTGTATTTTGAGATATTTAGATTTTTGTAAGACTGGTTCAGAATGAATTCGGGTTCCCCTGTTTTAACTTTAGAAAATCTTAAAAAATTGGATAAAAATAATTAGGGGCTTAAATTTATATTTTTAGAATTCTTAATGAGTCTAGTTTCAATAGAAATAAACGGGAACATCATCCGAATCCTGTATGAAGAGATAATTAATTTTTAGTGAAGAAGGGTCAGAACTGTCAAACAGCAGAACAGGGGTAACTTTAAAGAATAAACTGTACTTATTGGCTAAACCAAAAATTCTAAAAATTTTATGGTATAAAGAAATGTGAGTCTAGTTTCAGATAAAATTAACGGTTCTTCATTTGGAGTTCTGTAGCTCAAGAAATAAATAATTTAGTGACTATGACTCAAGTAGACAGTTTTGAATGAACTAAAAAAAATAATAGAATTATAGAAAATGCTACATGTGAACATGAAATGTATTAAATTGATGATTGAATTTATTTATTTAGATTCGGAAAACTCAAATACGAAGCTAGATCGAGGAAAGGAAAAAGTCCCGGATTAGTAGATTTTGTGTACGAACAAGTATCGAGGTAAGTTCGTGTAACTTGAATTATATTCTTAAATGCTTGAAATGTATGTTATTGATGTGAATATAATTTGAATGTTCATTGTATGAAAATTTATGCAACATTGATATTTTTGATAAAAAGGGAAAGAAATCCCGGTTGAATGAAAGGAAAAATTCGATGGATCTCTGAAAGGAATTGACGGTAAAAAGGATCTAGCCCGGACGGGTGATCCTATCCTGATATAGCCCTCTCGAAGAATATGTGGAAAATGGATTTAGCCCGGACGGGTAATCCGAATTAGGGTCTGAATTTAGCCTGGACTGGTAATTCAGATCCAAACTCATTAGAGTAATTGTCGTTGCAGGGGATTTAGCCTGGACTGGTAATCCCGACAATACTCTATGAGTTTATATTACAGGGGATTTAGCCTGGACTGGTAATCCCGCTGTAAGGATGAGGTTCACGGGAGTGTGCTCTCTGAAATGAAAATGTGCGCACATGAATATGAATTGACGGACCCGAATTTGTACACTAAAGTGTACCTCTGAAAATCCATCAAAATTCCGAGTAATTCAACAGGATAAATATAAAAAGAAAATATTAAAGAAATGGAAATCATGGTATTGATGAGCTCATCAATCATAATATATATTATTGATATATGGAAATTATTGGACTGACTTGAATGTTGAGTTTGTAAATGTTAGGGTAATAATGCATTGAATGAGTATATGAATGTTTATCGCTTGTATTGTAAATATTAGGTAAGTATAATTCTTGTTACATGGGCTTACTAAGCACAAAGTGCTTACCCTATTTCCTTTTTCCCTGTTTTGTAGTGTTAAGAGCTCGGAGGTCGGATCGGTGGGAGACTCATCACACTATCAACCCCAATATTTCGGTATTTAAAGAAACTTTAGTTTGGAAATGAATGGCATGTATAAGCTAATAAAATAAATGTTAATATGAAATGAATGTAAGGTCAGTAATTAGTATGGCTTATGTGTTAAAGTTATCTTATAAATATGCATGAATTATTTTGAAAATATGTTGAATTGGAATGGTCTCGGTTAAAAAAAAAAATTCGTAAATTCTGGTAATGCCTCGTACCTTATTCTGACAACGAATACGGGTAGGGGATGTTACACATGGTCTTACACGTAATTTCTGATCGATGCCAGTGTCTCAGACACGGTCTTACACGATATCACAAATTGTTGCCAACGTCCCAGACGTGGTCTTAAACGAAATCATATCTCGGAATCCTATGTCATGATACATGTATCCTCTACTATTCCTAGGGTTCGAACGAGGCTTTTCGGACGTTTACACGTTATCGAAACTTTCTTGTATTCATATATCCCGCTTCTCGAATAATTCAATATCATAATAACATATATATATATATATATATATATATATATATATATATATAACTTATTTAAAATACATACATTTGCATTACCATTCGGCATTGAATTCAATCATACAAATAATATGCATTTATAACATAATTTTATAAGGTTTATTAAAATACGAACTTACCTCATTCACAGTAACGACAAATTAAGTCGACTAATCCGATACTTTGATTTTTCCTCGATCTAGACCCGAATTCCATTTTTGCCAATCTAATTAATATCAAAATTAACTTGCTTATTCAACATTTCATTCAATTTTCATCCAAGAACATATAAATGGGTAATTTTCATTTTAGCACCTAACATTTCACATTTTTGCACTTTAGTCCTTATTACACAAATACACAAAATTCACAAAATTACTTAAATACCCATGCTAGCCGAATTCTCTTTATTGCTATAACAGCCCATATTTTTCATTTATTTCACATTTCTACCATAATATTTTCATATTTCACAATTTAGTCCAAAATTGACATTTTTATCAAAAATCACTTTATAAAAAAATGAAAATCTAACATCAAATATTCATATTTCATCAAAAACTATCAAAGATCTCAAGTATTCAACAATGGCAATTCAAAAAATTCTTTAACAATTTTAGAAACGGAGGTACGAGTTAGATAGATTACGAAGCAACGGTCTCAAAAACGTAGAAATTATTAAAAACCGAGCAAAAACCACTCACCAATTTATCTTCAAAGTTTGACCGAATAACAAGCTCTCCCATGGTTGATTTTAGATTGAAATTTCAGTGAAGATAGATAGTGGAAGAAGATGACACAATTTGTTTTATTTAATTTAACATATAATGCCTTTTGTACTTATTTAACCTTTAATAACATTAATAATTACACCAAATGCCACTCCACTATCATCCACTAACTCATAAATGGGCTATTTTCCACATAAGGACTTCACATTTAATAAACCATAGCAAATAAGCACTTTAACAAATAGAAAGCTACTTTTGCATTTTCTACGCTTTAGTCCTTTTTCACAAATCGACACACAAACGATAAAATTTAATCACGAAAATTTCACACATATTAATTCACATATTATAAGCACGGAAAATAATATTAAAATATTTTTTGACTGGGATTTGTGGTCCTGAAACCACTGTTCCAACTAAGGTTTAAATCGGGCTGTTACAGGTGCCATGCGGTAAACCGTGGTACAGACATGCAGTATGAACTGCCAGATCAGATAGAGAGAATAAGCAGCAAAGCTGACGTAAATGCGGTACAGTGCAATGCGGTAAATCGTTATACCGATAAAGTGCAGTTAAACTACCAGATCAGATAAGTACACGCAGCAAGGCTGACGTATGAGCTGTACGGTGCAATACAGTAATCCGCTAACAGCATAGTCTACGACCCTCAGGGTATTGGGACTGCCCACGAGCCTCTGGGTATTAGGGGCTAACAACCAACAGATCAACTACCAGTTCAGTTTTAGTCTTCCTTCTCTTCATAATCCCATCGAAAAACATTATATGCATATGTATGTGTGCAAACAGATGAACAGAATCAAAGTACAAGATTACAGACAATCATTCACATCCAGTCAGTCAGATTCAGATAGGAGTATACTCAATTACCCAGATTTAGATTCAATGGCTATGTAACCTCACAGAACAGTGACACCTAGTCAGACAATCGAACAGAAGCATATTGCACACACACACCCCGTCAGCCGGGTTTAGAAACAGACATGTTACGCAACCAATCACGAATCTGACCTAAACCGAAGTCGAAACAGAGTCATAATTACCCTTACTAAAGCTTAGCCAAGGGTTGCAACTCACAGAGATACAAATACACTTAAATTGACCTAAAATATATATTTGACAATATAAGGCCACATGCCCGTGTGCCCTGGCTGTGTGGGACAATCTAAGCCATTGAACAGGCCGTGAACTAACTGTCCAGTTTCGCTAAAATCAAGTGAAAGGCAGACACAGCCGTGTGAGGATCTCACACACCCGTATGCCCACCAGACATGGCCGTGTGTCCCGAAACACACGCCCGTGTGGGATCCCTAAATCCCCAAATCAGTCAACGCCTGTGTGCCTAAAGGATACGACTGTGTGAAAATCGACAAAATCCCCAAATCAGCCACACGGCCGTGTGAGTCGACACACGCCCGTGTGGCCGCCGGAATGGTCACAAAACCACCTTTAAACTGCCCCAAAAAATGTCGCTTTAGCCACCAAATACATCCCCAACCTTAGCAACATCAAAAATATATCAGAAAATAGAGTATCGAACTCCTTTTCAGCCATCAAAACTCCAAAACCAAGGAGTTAAAGCACTCTCTCGAAAAGCCAAAACAATTACTTGCAAAACAAAAGAAAAGTAGTCAAGGTTCGAATCCCACACCTGTTTCGACGACGAAGGAAACGACAGATGAGCAAAAATCCCCGATGCTAAAAATCAAAACCGATCTTTGAGTAATTTTATCAAAAGCGAAAAGAAAAGCAAAAAGAGAAGAAAAGTAGCAGAACGTGAAAACGAGAAAAACGAAAAATAAAAATAAACTTATATCCTAAACACATAATTTAATCATTTTAAAATATTATAATTATTAACTAAATAAAAAACAAAACAAAATAAAAATAAAAACGCTCTCCAAAAATGCACACCCCAAGACTCAAACCTAGAACCTCGAGGTACACTAACACTCATCCAACCACTAGACCAACAGACCTATTCTATCATTAAATTGCACGACTAAACACATATGTGCAACCTTATCACTGTCCCTATGCTCAAATCCCAAAACTTCTAGGCCCAAAATTCGGGGCGTTACATATTATCTGTAGTAAATGTGTTTTCTCGAAAGGACAATAGATGACTTAGAAATTATTTTAATTTTTTGAGGTATTATTTAACTGTATGAAATTAAATAATTGAGTCCAAAGTGAAAATTGAATTAATTAGTCATCAGAGTAATATTTTAACTAGGCAATTAAATTAATTTATGCATAGATTCTATTACGATAAAGTTGTCATCATCTCCATAAAACTAGAATCTAATTACGTAAATTAATTAATATTAAAAATAATAGATAGAAGACCTTTGTAACTAGATTGGATAATTATATGAACTTATTTTGATACAGGTTAAGACTGGAAAGCATGTATAATTAAACTCTATACAAATTGGCTTGAGAAGCCTGATAGGGCATGTGTGCCATGACACACAATGAGTAAAATTTCTTGGCTTTGCCTACCTCCTCATTTGGGGAGTACTAGTGGACTCCATTTTTTATTAAATAAATATTTTTATGCTTATTTAATTCAAATATAAATCTTGTGTTTTTTTTTTTTACATATAGAGACTTAGGGATATCGAAATTAATATGTAACACTAAGGGTAAATATTATTGAATTTTAGTGAAAATTTATTTGAGTTTTTTTTTTTGAACTCAAACAAATTCTATTTTTCTTGAGTTTTCTAGTTATAAATTTATGAGATTATAATTGCATTCTTCTTGGCAATTATAATTCAAATATGAAAAATTTAATTTCAGTTTTGGATCCTCCATTTAGAGGAAGTCAACTTTCCCTTTTAAGAAGTCTCAGTTTTCATCTTGTATTCAGTTCTTTAAGTTAGAGCCTACTCTTCAAGCATCTGCGAGTACGATAACAGTGGAGAAGATCATTTAGTTGAAAACTTGAAGAATTTGGATTCTAGTTGGATAGTTCAATAAATCTGGCATCTCATATTTGCATTTTCAGCCTCTCTCAAAGCTCGAAAACACAAGTACTATATTTGATTAGACTTATTATTATAGATATCATGATAAATGTTTTGTTTTATGAAAAAAGTTTAAAATTCCGCTATGTCAACTAAAACATTTTTCATACCAATTTTTTTCAACAATTGGCCTCAGAGCCTAGGTTATGCTCTGTCTATTGATATAAATTGATGATCAAATAGTTTCTGCTTTCTCTTGTGTGATTAAATTAGTAGAAAGTGACATTCTCAATCTATTACATGTATGAATATACATATAAATGAATCATATATTTGTTATTATTTAATTTTGTCAAGGTTGTGGTTTCTAGAATTAGAATGATTGTATTTAGGTTATATTTTTATATATATAATATTAGATCGTGGACAATAATCTCCACATGTTTTTTATTTTTATTTTTTGTTTTTAGAAAATCTTGTGAGTAGAAAAAGAAAAAGGACTAGAAATCTTGTAACGAAAAATTGAAATGAAGACCTCGAACCAGATAATTGGAAAAGTCGATGCCACCTTAGGGAAAATTACCTATAGCCTCTTCAGCTTTTAAATAAGAGGATAACGCGTTTCAGTGTACTTAAATTCACGTCCTCCGACACTAACAACAATACCAATGCCAACCGAGTTAAGACTCAATCTATTATAAATTTAGATTGCACACATTATCAACTAGTAATTAGTATAATAATAAATAACTGTTCTCAATTTAAAACAGAAGAAACTGTCCTTTATTCTTTAATTAAAAAAAAGTAACAATGTGCACAGTAAAGAAGGAAATTTTAAGCAACTTTTGAACTCTTTATCGAGACCAGATTATGGTGTGTAATTAAGGAACAACATGATTGAGGAATTTGCTTTTATTATTTGTACTTTATTAATGCACGCATGGGTAGCTATGATTGCATTACGTGACATAGATTTTGTGGCGGTGCAATGTCTTAAATGTTTTGGACCAATGTACGTGATGTTGTGGGCTGGCATCGATCCCCATAAAGATTTTCAATATCTCTCACAAAACAGTCCCCCACGAGTTCATTCCCCATGTTTTTCTGCACGAGGGTGGGGGGGCCTTTGCCTTATTTTTCTCTTTGCTTCTCATGATATCAATGCTACAATTAAAGACTTAAACAAAAGTCATTGAACCTTCCTCTTTCTATGTGTAGTGTTCATCATGAAGAAGCATATGTTGACATTTCAAACGTGATTTACCATTCTTTTATATTCGTTTTATTGTCTATTTTGAGGTTAGTATTTGCACTTTCTAATAATTTTATCTTCGATATTTGAATCCACGCTCTTTTGTTAAAAGTATAATCTATCTTACTATACACCAAATACTTATTAATATCACGATTTAGTATTAACTTATAAACATGCAAAATGACTATATTATTATATTTCAAAATGCTATGAAAATGATTAATATTTAATGTATTATTGATAATGTATAATTTTGTGCGTTGTTAGCGAATTAGATGACGATACATCATGTAAGATGAAGTGATTTCTTTAAAATCAAATGATGACACATCAATGCATTAAATATAGGGTTAATATACAATTTGACACTTATATTTGGCTTCAATGTTTAATTTGATACTTAAGTTTTTTTTTTTTTTGCCCATACAAGTACCTAAGTTTGACTTTAGTGTTCAATGTGGTAACTAGGTTTTTCTTTTGTCCCAATTAAACACCATGTACTTCTTTTACTAGAGCACAATGTCCAAAAGTTGCGGCGGTTGTTTTAGCGGCGTTTTTTGCGGCGCTTCAAAAAGCGCCGCAAATACTTTTAGCGGCGCTTATAAACGCCGCTAAAGGCAAAAAAACGCAGCTAAAAATCTGTTTTGGTGTAGTGTGGGCACATGATTTTGTTTAGTTTGAGTGCTAAATTCAACATTAAAGCTAAACTTAAATACTAAATTGAGACAAAAAACTCAGATACTAAATTAAACGTTAAAATCAAATATAGGTACCAAACGATTCGTTAACCCTTAAATATAAACCCTTTTAACTATTACAAATTTGTATTCGCTTTGCTTATTGATTGCGATAAATATTGATAAATGGAAGAAGCAAAACTTGTAAAATAATGTTATACTTTTGTGTTGCAACCATTATTTAAATCTCTTGCTTGCATGTTTAATATACATTGCTTTGTTAGTTTTTATTTGAACTCGAAAATTCGATTTGATCAATTTAAATCCTATTTTAATTTGAACTTGAATTGATTTTGGTTAAAACTCGAATTAAGAGCAAAACCAAGCATTTAGTGTTGGGGTCAAAATAAAATTATAAAAGAACCAAAATAAATATTTTGTTTTAAAAAGATCTAAATTGAATTATTGCTAATTGGAAAGGACCAAAACTGATATTATTCGATTTAACCAAGGGAAATCAGGACCCTACCTATACCTTGACTTAAAATGACTTGAGCATGTATCTAAAAATAACCTAAACTAATAATAACTCAACTTGGAAAACTTAAACTTCAAACTCGAAATTAATTCTAATCGAAATAACTCAAAAATTTTAAAATCTAAATTAATCCAAAATTATATGTTTGTAAAATTGAAAGGTGCAAAACGTTATTTTTTCATGGTTTACTTACAATTCCAAATTTCTAATTTAAATGTGGGATTGTCAACCCACCTTTTATTATTTCTTCTTCGTACGTCTGCTTTACTACTGTCTTCTGTTAGGTATAAAAACCTAACAATCACTGATTTTGACATGTGGGAGATGTCATACAATGCATGCTTATATATATAGTTGTTTTCATGATAGTTTCTTGAGATGTTTATATCTTATCTTAAAAGATAACATGGATTCGGATATTGATTTTTATGCACATTTGACTATTTATGATGAAGAGAATTCTGAAATGAAGTGTTGAAAGGTCTTAATTCGTACCTGTAAGATCTTTAGGTCAAAGATTTGTCTTTTGAATGAGATGAATTGTTTTGTTAGTCTAGAATTCAATAACTTAAAAACATATACTTGAAAATCTTGGACCGCAATATTTTGTTCAAGGGAGAATTCATGTATTCGATTCTTTGATTCAAAAAATGGAAGATTCAAGTCCTCGTGGAACCATAAAAATTTTAAAAATATTAACTCTGTTCAATGGTAAATGATATTTTTTTTAAAAATAAATATTAATTTTATTCCAATTTGGCTTTATTCGAATCCTTTTAATAGTATATAGACTAAATTGATCCATTCAATAATAGAGGGACTAATTTAATCATGTTCCAATAATAGAAGGACCTCATATATGCATTCACCTTTTTAAACCCCAACCCCAGCCAAAAAGAGTATTGTCACGACACCATTAAAGATAACTGTCACAACATATTCAGTCTCATTCTTTTTTTTCTTCTAAACTCACCAACCCCAAAATGGGATACGTATAGGTCATATCTTAACTTGAATTGGACTTTATTAAAGAGACAATCATATTATGAGGGACTCAATCCAAATCCTCATTTTCCTATAAATATCCCTCTCTTCCAAGATCAGAGGTGAGGGTGATATACAAGAGAAACCATTAACACCATCTTGGACCTCTATCCTTAATGACTCTTCGCACCACTCTTAGTGTGAACCACTATAGCAAACCACTCTAAAACTTTGTACAACTTAATTATTATAACGATTGGCACCACATGTGGAAATCTAGATGAAAAACTATGGTTCAATTGGCCCAAACATCCTAGAAGTGCAAGAACATTAGGTCGATGAGCATTACTAGAACCAATATTATAACCAGTATGGATATGGACATAACCAATATGGTTAGGGGGTAGTACTAGTGCAATAATAAGTAGCAATATCGTCAGCAACAACCAAGGATGGAATATCAGAGGTAGTCTACTTACAGCCAATATAGTTAACCATTCAATCAAGGAGAATACTACCAACAACCTCAAGCTCAAGCTATATGAGTAGCTACAGCCTTAAGGAACGCCACCATGCCGAATAATACTCTTGCATCACAACAATACACCAAACTATATGAGTAGCTCAAGCTCTTGCTAGAAAAATACAACCAACAAGAAGAGACTATATGATAGTACGCTCAAATCATTTGTGAATTAATGGTAGAACAAAACAATCTAGAAACAACAAATTTAACACCAAGGAATGACAATATAACTTCATCAGCAACAAGGCATAGGAATCACCTAGGTAGGGCAAGATCGAGGGAGTAGGGAGTAGCCCAGAAGGAGTGGGCATGTGCCAACTAGCTCCCCTTTCAAACGATAAATGAAGGCATTAAGGAGAGAAATGGTCCAATTGAAGGAATTGAAGAAGCTAGGAAAGGCTTTATCGGTCTAATACAGAAATGGTCCATTGACTTCCTAGGTTGCTTCAGAGCCAATCCCAATTTCCTTTAATCTAGCAAAGTAGATTATAAGGGAATGAAAGATCCAAGAGACCACATATTGGGAAATCTATAAAGGTTTATGTGGATGACATGTTGGTAAAAAGTACTTTCATGGAACGGTGTGTGAAAGTTTTAGCAAATGTTTTTACCATCTTGAGAAAACATGGTATGAGATTGATCCTTGCCAAGTGCACTTTTGCGGTTGGCATAGTAAACTTTTAGGACTTATCGTCTCACAAAGAGTAATAGAGTCCAACCTAAAAGTTATTGAAGTTGTGTTAGGTCTTCACCCATGAAGGAATACTAAAGAAATTCAAAAGTTGATTGGAAGGCTAGCAACCCTCTGTAGGTTTGTTTTGATGTCAACAAGCAAATGTCTTCTATTCTTTAAAACATTGAAAATGGCAACCATATATGACAAAGATCTTTCTTTCACTAAAAAATAACATCCTTTCACCCTAAAATGGCAATATCAAAGAAGTTCACTTTATAAACTTTTCTTCAACCAGGGGACAATTGTTATACAATCCATGTTTTAACACCACCATGCCACAAAGTGCATTGTCACGATGCTATCAAAGACAATTGCCACATCAAATCCAATCCCATTTAATGGTTCCAATTTCTCAAGCTTATCAACTTTACATCGGATACATCCAAGTCATACCTTAAATTGAGTTTAAATTGGACTCTACTAAAGAGGCAATTATGTAATAAGGGACCCACTTCAACCCTCATTTTCCTATAAATATCTCCCTCTTCCAAAATCAGAAGAGGAGGATATACAAGAGAAACCATTAACCATCACTCTACTTAAACATTATCCTAAAACTTCATCTTTAATTATTCTCCACACCATTTACAATGTAAACCACTACAACAAACTACCCTAATCCTCTATATAACTTAATTATTATAATATATATACATTAACATCCCGATTTGTTATAATTCTCAAAATGAAATATTGATATAATTTGCTTAGATTCTTTTTCAAATTCGACAATATTGATTGATGGTGTAACATAATATACATTCCTAGCTCACAAATTCAAACACCAAAATTCAAGCTCCCCGAATTTTGTAAGGTAATGTACCCCAAAAACCAAGTATAACATCTTTGGATTTCATTGAATTTTCAGCTGAATGAAATTCAAAATTCAAGTAATTTTATGCATATTCTTTTATGACAATCTTTGACTTGTAAATGAGTTAAATTTTTTTTTTTTTACATTTATGTTAAAATTGTAAGTGGATATTACTTTTTTAAAATAATAAGTGGATAATTTATTCAAATTACTAAATACATATATGAGGTTATAATGATGAAAAGAAAGTGATTATAATGATTTCTATGAGTAAAGTCCCATTAGATCCTCTTGCATGTCATGGACCATGTATTCATAATTTAGTCAATCTTTAATCTTAATTGATTTAAATATCAAAATACATCTTAAAGATGGTGTTGTTGAATTTATATATAATTTTACTTATTTAAATATTGAATCACATCTTAAAGATGCATTCTAATAAAATCATAATTTTTATGGACATCTTGAAGATGAATACCAATAAAACTCAATCTTTCTTTGACATTTTTGATTGAATAACCTAACCCATAATTCAATAATTCTTTATTCTTCGTTGATTAAAACATAGAAAATATTTATAAAAAAAATCGAATCTTCCTTTATTATTTTTCACAAATAATTTAACTTATATTAATTGACTTAAATATCGAAAAACATCAACGATACATGCAATAATCTTCCATTTTTCATTTTCACAAATATAACCAAACTCATGATAGCTGCACGACTTACACCAACGAAAACATGAACACAAATGATGATATAGAGGACAAAGAGAGTTTAATATTAATATGATAAATAATAATAAGAGGGCAGCTAGCTAGGTTATTATTATGGTCCCTAATTTGACTTTAATGTTTGATTTATATGTAACCTAAGTTACATACAAACCAAATCAGCAAATCTTTGTAAAGAAGAAAAATCCGGCTGATGTCTCCACACACTAAATTTCTATACAATACAACAATATGATTAATTCAAATCTCTAATCCAAACACGAAATAACCTTAACTTATAAGATTTTTAAATAAAAAAAAACCTAAAAGGGAAAAGAAAATTCTTAAAGATCCTTTTGATGATTACCCAAATTTGAATCATACTTTTAATAATAAAAGAAATTTGGGAACAAAGAAAATATGGTATACAAGCCTAAAAATTGACCCATGCTTGATTAATATTAGCCCTCTTGAAAAAAAAGAAAGAAAAGCAGCCCCACAAGAATGAAAAACCTTGTGGACGTGGGTGGCTGGCTATAGTTTATAACTTGAGAAATCTATGATGATAATACCATAAAAAGATAAAAAAAAAAAAGAAAAAGAAAAGAAGAAGGTCTAATTCTGATTTTAGTCCCTCTATTATGTTTAAATTTAGTTTGAACTCCTTTACATAAAATTGACATAATTTGATCTTCTATTATTATAAAATTATTAGTAAGTCTAAATTTATAACACTGGTAGCTATTGTTGTTAAAGTAATGACATGAGATTTCTTTTTATTGATATCTAGTCAACCAAAATCCCATGTAGAAATCCAATCAACCATATTCAACCTATTTAAAGTTGTTTTAAAAAAACAATTTCACGTCAGAAATTTAATGGCAACAATTAATGGAGGTATCAATCTGGACTTACTAATAATATTATAAAAATAGATGAGCCAAATTATAGGGACTAAAATAAAAATTAGACCAAAACACATACTTTAATTAGCCATTGGATAACGACGTCGTTTCTTCCAAAACCTTTCATCGTCTTCATGCAAAATTGCCTTCACCCTCCATTCATGTATTATGTATATATACATGTACGTGTACATATTCATATACATTCACTTCCCTCCTTTCGCCTTCTCTATAAAATGAACGACTCAAAGTCTCTTAAACCAAAGAAAAGAGCTGATAATCACCTTGTTTTCTTTCCCCTCTTCTTTAACCCTTCCTTTTACAAAGCTTTTGATTCACCATTAAAATGGCTGTAAGCTTCCCAATTCCATCATACTTCACAGCTATATTCATTATAAGCCGTTTGATGTCCATCATTGGGATATCAAAGCATTGGAACAATAAGCTTCTCCCCCCACTTGATAACATTACAGACAAGCTCTCCCTTGACCCTTCCGCCATTGAATCAGCTTCTCAAGATTTCGGTCACATTGTAAAATCCATCCCCAAAGCTGTTCTTCAACCTTCATCCATTGCTGACATTGCCTCCCTCATAAATTTCAGCTACAACAGTTCGATTCCCTTTACTATTGCAGCCAAAGGGCATGGCCATTCGGTGAGGGGCCAAGCGATGGCCAACGATGGGGTCGTCGTCGACATGACGTCGATGAAAAAGCATCGGAACGGGACCGGAATCTGGGTCTCGAACGATGGGGTTTATGCAGATGTTGGTGGTGAACAGCTTTGGATCGATGTGTTGAATGCTACGTTGAAACATGGTGTTGCACCGGTTTCTTGGACTGATTATTTGTACCTTACCGTAGGTGGAACACTCTCTAACGGTGGAATTAGTGGTCAAAGCTTTCGTTATGGTCCTCAAATCAGTAATGTTTTTGAAATGGATGTTATAACAGGTAAGATATTTTCATTTTCTAATGCTGAAAAAGATAATAAAACATCAATAAATAAATTAATAAATTAACTAGCGGTTCATCTTTCAAATCTAGTTTCTCGAGTCTCATCATATACAACTGTCATGTATAAATCTTTAGTTTTGTCGTCTGCAGTGTCATAAATAAGTTTTGTAATGTTATTAATTCATTTATGTTTTATATTAATTTAATTATATTTTGTAACTGTTACAACATGCATTTATAATTATTCTATATTTATACTTATAAACTCTAAAATATTAATTATTAATTTAGATTTAATTTTAAGGGTTTTAACAAGTTGGCTGCCTATAATTTATTTATATAATGTCTATAAATGTATTCTTTAGGGCCCTACGATTAGGAAGCCAATGATGTTAGGGCATATGCATTAATACAATATATAAAATGGTAATGCATTATTAAAAAAAATTAAAAGGAGTGATTTAGGGACTAAACTAAATATTGGGTTTATATTTTATGTATAAATCCTTATAAAATGATAAAATTTCAGGACTTCATTTACATGACAGTATGTAAGTTTGATTAATTATAGAATAATAAATTGTTTGTAACACATGTTACGATTTACAGACAGGCAACATAGGATTCTCCAACATTATATATTGCTTGTTTGCATGCATGCAGTTATTATGGAGGGCTAAATTATATATTTGTGATTCTTAAATTCAGGAAAAGCTGAGATTGTGACATGCTCTCCTAATAAGAATTCAGAGCTATTTTATGCTGCTCTTGGAGGTTTAGGCCAGTTTGGAATAATAACCAGAGCAAGAATCCCACTTGAGCCAGCACCAAAAAGGGTAAATATTACATCTAATTTAAATTAGGGTTTAATTCTGCTTTTGAGTTTGTGAAATTTAACTTCTCTACTTTCGTTTCTAGAAATTTTATCTCTCTATTTGTCTAATATGAAAATTGAAATTCAATTAATAACACTGCTAATAGATTTTCATTAAATTTAAATATGAAGCAATTTAATTGACAAGTTAATTAACAGTGTTATTAATTAGACTTTATTTATTTTTTTAAAAAGAGCCCGTAAGGGTAGATAGCATCTACTAGTATAAAATCATGCATAGATCCTTCAATCCAGTTAGGCCAAGCCGACTTAGGGCACTACTACTCTATTGCCCGAACAAGCTACATAATAAAATCCAATGAAATTAAACAAAATTAGTAAACATTAGGTCTCATTAAGTAAATGACCCAAAAGAGTAGACTTTAATCTTTAAATAAATAAGTATAAAGAATAAATTTCAAATCTCCAAAGGGGATATAAAATTAAGGCAAAACCCTTTGTTTAATTAACCCCATTGCTACCTATTTCATGTTCATCTCTAACTTTCATTTCTTTTTTGGGTTGAAATTTAACTTGGGTTTATAACAGGTTAAATGGATAAGAATGTTGTACAACGATTTCACAGCTTTTACTAGAGACCAAGAGCTTTTAATCTCCATTAATGGAAGGCATGACAGTCATGCATTGGATTATTTAGAAGGTTCACTTTTAATGGATCATGGTTCACCAGATAATTGGAGATCATCTTTTTTTCCACCCAAACATCACCCAAAAATAACCTCTTCGATTATCAATCATCGCATCATTTATTGTCTTGAAGTTGTCAAGCACTATGATGATCAAACTCAAAACACTGTGGATAAGGTAAATTATAAATCAATCATAACATTATCATTTGATGAATATATGGTTTTTAGGTCAACTTTCGATGTTTTAATTTGGTATAATTTAGTTTATCTATTTTAGTTTAGCGTTAGCTATTCTGATTAAAATGTTTATATAAATTTTTCTTATTGAAACACAGGAAAAAAAAAATTATCATGTGATGAGTTGGAAATGGAGTTTTTTAAAAGTGATAAAGTAACATTTAGCCCCTAAATTTAGAAATTTTTTTCACCTTGATTCTTGAACATTTATTGGTCCACATCTGTCTGTAAACTTGATAGGTTTTCTTAATTTAGTCTCTTAAACTTGGATTCTATTAAAGTATGATGATGTGACACTTTGAAGCTTGTGCCCCATCATCACCTACAAATTTTTTATAATTTTTCTAATACTTTTTTTTAAATTGTTTGTATATTTTTAAAATTTCCAGGTGATATCATCATACAGTAATGGAATCTGAGTTCAATGAATAAACTGAGAAAAGTTGTCAATTTTTGAAATTAATGCGGACCCAAAAAAAAATTAAGAACCAAGTTGAGAAAAGTTTCATGGGCTAAATATTACTTTATCCCTTTTTAAGAAAAATTCATATGAGCATTTTAACTCAAATGTGTAATGGTCTTATTTATTTGGATTAATTAACATTAATTATGCCAAATTTAACTACCAATGATTTTATGTAGAATTATAGGGTAATAATTATTATTTTCTTTTGTGTGTGTATATATAGGAGTTGGAACAGCTTTTGAAAGGTTTGAGCTACATGCCTGGATTTATGTTCGAAAAAGATGTGTTATATGCAGAATTCTTGAATAGAGTCCTAAGAGGAGAGCTGAATGCTAGGTCACAAGGGTTATGGGATGTTCCTCATCCATGGTTGAATCTTTTTATACCCAAATCTCAAATTGAAGGTTTCAATGATGGTGTTTTCAAGGGCATTGTCCTTGAACGAAACATTACTACAGGACCAGTCCTTGTTTACCCCATGAACAGAAAAAAGTAAATTGCTTTGCCTCCCCCCCTTTCTATTTTAGGGTTAAATCCAACAGACATCCCGAACTTCAAATTGGTCCCCAAATTTTAGAATGCTCTAATTGAGTCCTTAAAGTATCAATATCATTTTTGTCAGTCCAACCATCAACTTAGACATTAAATGCTAGCTCTGATCTAAAGTGAAGTGACACATGAATCATATTTTAAACACGTGCATCTACTACATGGCCAGCTTGAATCTAACGTGCTAAGATGTGATAGGTACAAACATGTTTAAAACTTAACTCTATGAGTTCTAGATATGCTTCCTGTAAGATCCGAGCTAACATTTAATGCCTAGTTGTTGACAGCTAAGCTGACAACAAGACTTGATTGATGCGATAATAATACTTTAAAGACTTAATTAAAATTCGAGGCATATGTAGTTTAGAGATGTCCGGTGGAATTAACTATATTATAATCCACAATTTTTTTGAGAACCAAACATCTTACGTCATGATGTTTTGGCAGATGGGATGATAGGATGTCAGCTGTTATACCAGATGAAGAGATTTTCTACACAGTGGGGTTCTTGCATTCAAGTGGATTTGATGATTGGGAAGCTTTTGATGATCAAAATAAAGAAATATTGAAGTTTTGTGAAGAAGCTGGCATTGGGGTTAAACAATATCTTCCTCATTTCACTTCTAAGGATGAATGGGTTCATCATTTTGGTTCAAAATGGGAAACTTTCCAGCAGAGAAAATTTCAGTTTGATCCAAAAATGATATTGTCACCAGGACAAAGAATTTTCAATAACAATTAAGTCCTTTCTCCTCTTTTTCCTTTTCTAGTTTTTATTGGCTTTCTAGGGGTTAAATGTAGTGTAAGTGTATAACTCTATGAGTTTAGCATATATATTATTTTTCAGAAATTTGACTCAATCTTGCTATAGGCTTTTAATATTGTCTACATTTTATTTTATAATAATAGTAATTATTATAAGGGTTAATATTTTAATGCATTAACTATATAATTCTATGCACTATTAATAAAATAGATGAGGATACATAAAATAGATGAATTTAGTTTTAATTTTTTTTATAAATATTAAATTTATACATTAATTTTGGTCAAATGTGTAATTTGATACATAAATTTAATTTGGTGCAATTTTATACATGAAACTTAAATTATAGTTCATATGTATACATGAAATTTTGATTTTAATTCAATTGTATACATTTAAAAAAATGAATACATATATTTATTTTCATATTAGATTAATATAATTGTTTGTGTATGTAATATCAACATAAAATTGTGCTAATTCGATAATATTATTAGTGATTTGTGAAAAATGAATCAAATCAATTTTTCATGTATAAAATCATTAAAAAAAAAGGTTCACATAAGACATTGCACATTAAATCAAAATTGATGTATAATTTTGATATTTATCCTCTTTGATTTATAATGTGTCATTATTTACTTTACTAAAAGTGTGTAGAATTAACACACTTTTAAAAATAAATAAAGTTTCATTAGATTATGTGACACTTGAGTGATGAAAAAAATTATATAAAAATCTATAAAATCAACACTAAAGATTGAACCCACACCCAAAGAATTTTATATCTCACGATTTAGCTTAGCATCCCTATTAATATTAATATTTGGGTTAGTTTTTAGTAAATTGATAGTATATTTTTTTTATTCCATAAATCGTTTTAAAAAAATTGTCATGTGTTTATCTTTTTTTAAAATATTTTTAGAATATTTTATTATACCCTATAGGACACTTGTCAACTCCTGACCCTGCTAGTGGAGTCTAAAAACTCTACTAACAGCGTACCAAATATTTTCTCTTAATTTTTTTATTAAAGTTGTAGTTTAAATTATTTAATTTAAAAAATTATAAAATTATTGAAATAGATAAATACCTTTATAATAAAAAAATATTAATCTTTAAAAGGTTTGATGTTTTAATTTTTTTCAAACTAAATTAATGTTTAATTAAATGATTATATCAATTTAATAAAAAATTATAAATAGTATAGATAATAATTCAAAACAAAATCATTACCAAGAATATCCTAAAAGGCTCATATTTCATGTGCATGCATTTATGATTTATGTATAAATTAATAAGAGCATCCTAATAATTAGAGCTTATCTTCCTTCATGGTCTTACAATATTTAATAATAATACTATTGCCTTCAAAAAATATAATATTATTCTACAATTCTATTTATAATTAAATGTGAATTTAGATGGGTAGTGCGTTTATCTGTGATTAATGTAAAAACAACAGTGATTGTGAGATTAGATATTATAACGTAAGATAAAAGGTAAGCTAAACGCACTGCACTATATTCCACAGTCCATCCAAATTAACCCTAAGTGGATAAGTTTAGTAGGCATTACATATACACATAGGGTAGTTTATGCTCCCGAGTCTTATATTTTTTGTACAATTAAAATTTAATCTCTTTATTTTTAATTTTAGGAGTTTAGTCTCTTTACTCTTTTTATCTAATAATTAAAGCATAGTTAATAACACCATCAAAAGAATTTCGTTAAATTAAATTATGTAACATTTTAAAATGTAAGAAATTTATTTACATAATCAATTTAAAGTCATGTGGAAGACGATAAGCAAAGAAAAAAGTATCGACTTTCACTTTAATTCCTTAAAGTAGTATAAAAGAACCTTACAATCTCATATAACATATTTATTTTTCTTATTTCACCTTCCATGTTGGGACGACGCCAAGGCCTCCCCCTCAAATGACAAATTATTATTTTAGTCTCTTTTAAGTTTTTAAAATTATAAATTAGATTAATTGTAAAATTACACTTTGACTCTCAAAGATGAAAAAATTTTCAGTTTAATCACTTTAAAATTCTAAAATAACAAGTATATACAAAGATAAAATTACACTTTAACTCTTTCAAAATTTATTATTTAATTTTGAGCCCCAAAAGATAAACTTCTAACTTTATCTCTATTCCATACGTATAAGATTCGCCGCGTGTATAATATTTGTCACATGAGCAAATCTTTTTATTTTAAAAATGATACACAATCTAATTTAATCAAATTCTTTTTGACGGTATTACAGTTGGACTTTAATTACTAAATCAAAATTAGAATTAAAAATAAAAAAACTAATTTTTAAATGGGAAAAAAGTAAAAGAAATAATTAAAGGAGAAAAAAATAAATAAAGAGTATGATTGGTGTGGTAGGCAGCATTGCCTCCAATAGTGAAGGCACATCGATTAACACTACCACTTTATATCAAGGTAGCTAAACAATGTCTATTAAAAAGGGTACAGCTTTTAGGGTTTCATATTCCCTTCACTTTATTTATAAAATAAAAACTATAGTATTAATTTAGTATGTGAATTATGATGTTAGCCGCAAGAATCACATTAAAAATAATTTATTTTCTCTTTTTTTTTAAAAAAAAAAATGCTTATTATAGTGTTTCACAATGTTGGCATCTCTTACTGCATATTGCTTAAAACCAGGAAACATAAACAGCATTTTGGCTGCTCCTTTTCCCATCATTTATTTATTACCAATAAAAGCTTGTTTGTGTTTTTAATTCTTTGTTAATCACTGTCTTAATTCCAACACCATTATTATGTTGTAGATTATTAACATCTTCTTTTCACATGTAACATGTTGTAGCTAGAGGTGATTATGGGTCGGGCCTTTTTTTAGGCTCGAGCTCGGCCCGGCCCGAAATATGGCTTAAAAATTTGTTCAAGCCCGACTCGAAAGAAAATTGATAAACTCGAGCCCTACTCGGCCCATATTAAATTTTTTTTTTAACTTTTTTCATTAAATAAAAAATTTTAAAATAAATATTAAAACAAAAAAATAAATAAATAAATATGTAAATTTAAAAAGTATATTTGATTAAAAATAAAATATATATTTAATATATAATTCGGGTCGGGGCCTTTTTTTCTGCCCAAACCCATATTTTGGGCCTATATTTTAGCCGAATCCTCCCATTTTTCGGGCGGGCCGTCGAGCCGGGCCGGGTAGCCCAACCCATGATCACCTTTAGTTGTAGGATAAGCAAATATTTTCTTTTTCAAATTGGTATAATAGAGATTTAATCGTGACTATTTATATATTGTGTTAATTTAATTTTGATTCTAAAAAATATTAACTCTCAATGTTTACACACTGTGTAATTTGATCTTTTTTTGTAATTTTTTTGGTGACATTGAGGGTTAATTTTAAAATAATGAGAAAAGATGAAAATTGTTATCTTGGACTTTTTAGTATTTTCATTTTTGGTATATTTTAGATCAAATTTAGTTGATAATTTTTTTTTTAACTTTTTAGGTGAAAGAAAAACAAAACTACCAAAAAAAACCAGATTGCACAATGTATAAATATTGAGAGTTAAAGATGCTATTATGCCAATTTTAAAAACTGTCACGTCATCTTTCCATTAGTCATTTAACGACTGGTGACCAAAAAGACAAAATCGAATAGTTGAGTGACCAATAAAGAAACTTATCAATAGTTGGGTGAGTATCAATAATTTACCCTTTTATTTAATTATGAAAAATGTGTGTTTATAGTTAATGAAAAATGTTTTTTTACGTAGATCAAATCCAATTAACATGGAAAAATTAGGTTACAAAACTTTAGAACATTCCTAAAACTTCAAATACATGTGGAAGCAGTTTTTTTTTTTAATATGTACTTCTCCATGTTCTTGTGTTCCAAACTGAATTTCCTCTTAATTTCATAATATTCATTATTTCCATTATTTCATTTTGATTAAAACATTTTTTCGGGTTTTTCTGTGTAACGCCCTGAATTTTGGGGCTAGAAGTTTTGGGTTTTGTGGTTAGGGTCAGTGAGTTACTGGGGCTATTGTGGTTAGTGGCGCATTTAAGGGTTAGAATGGGCCTGCTGGTCTAGTGGTTGAGTGATTATTAGTGAACCTTAGGGTTCTAGGTTCGCATCCTTGTGTAGACGTTTTGGAAACGTTTTATTTTTCCTCCCTTATTTTTGGCTTTTGTTTTCTTTCATTGGCTTCTTTTTTTTTTTGAATCGGTGGTGTGGTGGTTTCGGTAGAGCTTCGTTTTTCTTTGTCATCGAGTCAGCATCAGAACGTTTCGATCATCAAAACAGGTGTGGGATTCGAATCTTGTCTACTTTTAATGTCGTGACTTATTGTTTCGGAAATTCTTGTTTGTGTTCTTAACTATTAATTTTGGGGTGTTAGTTGCTGAAAAAGGTTTGGGAATACGACATATCCCGATACCCTTCTGTCATTGCGAAGGTTGGGGTTGTTGCGATGGCTGAAATAGTGTTTTCTGGCTTGTTCGGAGGTGGTTCCATGGCCACTGGGGTTTCCACACGGGCGTGTGCTAGCTCATACGGTCGTGTGCTTTTGAGAATTAGGGTTTCCGGGCCAATTATGGTACCACACGGCCGCGTGGTCGACTTGGAGATTTTATCGTTTCTTACATGGCCGTGCCCTTCAAGAACACGGGCATGTGAGATTGGGAATTCGGGTTTCAGTGATTTGGTGCCACACGGTCGTATGGCTAATTTGGGGATTTAGGGATTTTACATAGGCGTGTGTTTTGGGACACACGGGCGTGTGAGACCCTCACACGGCCGTGTCAGCCCTGTACTTGAATTTAGTGCAATGGACAGAGAGTTACATGGCCTGTTCACAGAGCCATGTCCCTGGTCCACACGGGCGTGTGCCTCTGCCACACGGCCGTGTGCCTTCCTTCACACGAGCGTATGCCTTAGTCACACGGTTGTGTGCCCCTTTCACACGGGCATTTGACCTCCCACACGGCCTAGGTTATTCCCACACTGCCAGAGCACACGGGCGTGTGGTCTTAAGACACCAAAATTTCAGATTGTGTATGTTTTGATTTGAAAATGCATTTGTGTGTTTCAAACCCTTGGCTAAGCTTAAACAAGGGTAGTTAAAAATTCTAATCTGGGCTTCGGCCTGAGTGTATCTGTGTGACTGTCATGTGAAGTGTTTGAATCTGAATCTGTTCTGTTAGGTGTGTGTATGGACAGTTGTTCTGTCAGACTATCTGATATTGTCTCTCTGTTTTGTGAGTTTGTATGCATACATACATCTGCATAAAATATTTTGGGATGGGATTGTGAAGAGAAAGGAGACTAATTCCGATCTGATCTGGCAGTTAAGCTGCAATTTACTGATATAGCGGTTTACCGTATCGCACTATACCGCATGTACGTTAGCTATGCTACGTACCCTTATCTGATCTGGTAGTTTAATTGCAAATTCATCGGTATAGCGGTTTACCGCATTGCACTGTACCACATGTACTTAGCTATGCTACGTATATATATATATATATATATATATATATATATATATATCTGATCTGGCAGTTCAAACTACAATTTAACTGTACTGCGGATTTTTGCACTGCACTGTACAGCACATACGTCAGCCTTGATGCGTATATTTATCTGATCTGGCAGTTCAACTGCATCCTGATAAGTCATTGTGGCCGGGCAACCCGGGATGACTCTATATGGTGTGTAGGGTTGGATGGGCCTACTTGGTCCTAATTTGTGTGTTTGGTTGGATGAGTTTTAACAACTCATTTGGGGTGTGATCGGGGGACAGATAGGTGTGTTGGTTGGATGGGTGGGTTTTTAACCGACTGCATTGCATCTGCATCTGTCTGTGGGTTCTGACTGTAGGATTAGGATTTGTTAACTGTATTCAGTTGTCTGCACGGCACTTGTGCTGAGTTTTTGTGTGAATCTGATGTGTTCTGGTTGTTAAGTTTTGGTGGGACAGAAGTCCCAAATGTGCTTTCTGACTCCGTGAGTAACTACAAATCTGGTGTGCTACTATTCTGAATTTTGTATCTCTGTCTTAGACTTGTTTCGGCCTCACGCTGAGCTCGAGTAACTCATTCCTTTTTAGTTTTCCTTTTCAGGTACCTTTTTCTGAATTCTGATGATGGACTCGATGTGCGGATGTCTCAGACAGACTCGGTGGAAATAAAGGATTATCGGCTTATATTTTCAGTTTATATTTGGCTAAACGATTTTTGAAGTGTAAGATTTTTAAAGGCTATGGTATAATCTCCGTTTTGATTCTTATTCGTTTATCTAATTTTGATTATAAGTTTTACTTAATTGTAACTTTACATATTGGGCTTTAAACGGTAAAATATTTCGGTTTAACTTGAGAACTTGTTTTGTAAAAATTTAACTACGGTTACTTCGGTAACCAATGTGACATCCAGAACTCGGTCTAAACTTCTAGGCCGGGTTGCGGGTGTTACATTCTTAATCTCAATATTGAGCAAATTGATTCCTTTGAAAGAGATTAAAACAATTTAATCTCTGTTAATTTTGAAAATGAGTAACTAAAAACAATTATGTCTAATACTTTTACTTTTAAATATGAACCCAAAAAAGTTAATTATGCTTAAATACATTTTTCATACTACTATTTCTTTTATATTTACTAAATATATTGTGAATGTATCATATTATCAAAGGCCTTAAAATTAGGAATAAAGCCAATTGAATCAAGAATCAATTAGTTTGACAATTCAATTATAAAGGTTAAACTAAAAAAATAGATAATCGAGTCAAATCAATGTTGTGAATTAGATTGTTTAGTTGAGCCAATTAGACTGAGAATAGATTAAGGTATCGATCTGAAGAAAGTCATTAGATCATTTGATCCGGAAATTAATATAGATTAGTTAAATCGGACAAAAAATATTAAACCTGATTTTTAATTTTTTTAATAATTTATTTAATCAAACTGATTAAATCGATAACCTAATTGGTTAGATTAACTGTTCAGTTTTGAAAAACTGGAACCTTGAACCGATTGGACTTTTTCATTATATTTTTTATTCAACCCTGATCTTATCTATTTTGTGTTTTCGGTGTTAGTTCAACTATTAAAACCAATTATTACTCTATTCAATTCTAAAATGAGGCCTCTTCTTTGGACCCAAGCCACAAGGGATGGGCCAACCAGCCTGCCTGGTCAGTAAAGCTCCTACACACCCACAAATTCTTCACTTATGGGTTTACCAGCCCCCTGGGTTTTAGGGTGATATCACCACTTGCCTACAAAAATAAAGTTCGAAACTTAAGAAATAATATTGTTGAAAAAAAATTATATGTTTAGGTATTTAAAGATAACGGTGTAAAATATTTAATATTTAATTTAAATTTTAAGATTGATTTGATAAAAGGTAATTGTTACTATTATTATGTTTAAACTTTTAATGATTTTGTTAATAAAATAATATTAGTGTTTGAATTTGTTAAATTTTGTATTTGTCAAATACAGTCCTATGAATGTGATTTAATTCAAGTTTTAGGGTTGATTGATGAAATTTAATTACTAATATTATGAATTTTCATCGAATAAACTCTAAAACACGAATTAAACACTAAGAAGTTAACACTGCTACTTTCATGTACCAAAATATATTGCTTTTTTCAAATACAAGCACCTTGGACCAAAAAATAACATAGGTATCTCATCAGAAAAGTGTTAAACTCAAGTACCAATTTATGTATCAAATTTTTTTTTATTAGTACCTAGAAATATTCAAGCACATAAATATATAAATCAATATCGAATAATTGTTGAGTGCAATGATAAAATATATCGTTTTCTTAAGAAAATAATGTAAATTTAAATTTTAAAAAATATATTATTGATAGAAATAATTATAAACTTTAAAAAAATTAATTTTAATAAATAGTAAAATTTTAATTGAATGTTACTGATTGACAAAAGTATTGATTTTCCAGGTGGGGCATAGTATCAACATCATATGTAGTTGTCTAATCTTAATTCGAAATATGAGTTTTATATTTCTCTAAGTTTATCTATATTTGTAAATAGTTAACTTATTTCGTAACCAGGCTATGGAAAGTTTTTACTCCATAAGCGAAATTGAAATTTTGATAGATGCTTTTTTTTTTTTAATTTAGGCTCAAACATGTTATTTTTAATATTTTAATTATTATTTATTATTTAGTCATTTGATATTTTTTTCCTTATTCATGCGAATATAAACTTTTTAATCCTAGTTTTTAATTTCATGCATGTTACATGTGATTCACATATTTATTGTTTTAATTCATAAAATAAGTTCTTTTTTTGAAAAATAAAATAAGATATTTTTATTTCATGTAATTAAAGTATTAAAAACGTAATTAATTTTAATTGATAATTAAATATTGAATCACATATTTATTGTTTTAATTCATAAAATAAGTTCTTTTTTTTGAAAAATAAAATAAGATATTTTTATTTCATGTAATTAAAGTAAAAAATATTATTTTAATTGTTTAACGTAATTAAAATATATTAATTATTTTGATAATTAAATATTAACAACAAAAGCTTCAAATCATAATTAAACTATGAATGAAAAATGAAACTCAAACTTTTCGTGATATTTTAGCTATTAATTTAATGAAAATACATGAATGCTAATATATCTATTTTGTGGTAGTAAATTTTAATTTTAAATTAATGAAATACCAGTAAAAATGTAATTCAAAAAATAATTTAAATTATAATAAAAGTGTAATTTAACATGGGTAAAAAATGTCATTTAAAATGCACGGATGGAGTGAAATTTATTAAATTCCATTCACCAGAAAATCAATCGAGTTGCGACGACATTTTAGATGGGATCCGAACATTTTTGGGTTTAGATTTCTTTATAGCGTTTGAAAATCTATCTTTTAGCTTCGAAACGCACTTTGAATTACTCAATTTTGAGTTTGGGATCTCAAGTTTTGATTATTTTAGTGAAGACTAGGCGATCAGAATTTCTGGATTTGATTATTACGGAAATTACAAGTTTTGGGCTTGTAATTCCAGTTTAATTCATATTGGGTTCGACTTTTAGACTTAATTTTTATTATATATGAGCTAAATATTGTATTTATTAAGTTTTATTATTTTATTATTTATTGATTCTGAATTTTGAATATTAAAAGGTTTGGCTTCCATTTAAGCATTTTTATAAATGTTAGACCTGACCATTTTAAAATGTTAAACCCTTATGACAACATCCCCTAAAAGGTTAGATTCCAACATTTAACCTTGTTTTTTCCTCTTTTAAGTAGTTAGATTTATGGCCTCATTGGTCTTTATTAGCACGAGACACAAGTACTCTAACATCCCAAATAATATAAGGTAATCCTTCTTGCACTTAGCCTTGAAATATGTTTTGTTTGTTTGCAGTTATCGTGCAATGCCAAATATATATTGGTACATAAGTCTCATGCATCATAATGAATAGTAATATGACACATCATCATTAAATAGCACAAAAAATAGTGGAGTGTTTATAAATAAATATTAATAAAATTATCTAAACATAATTAAATAATAATTCATTATAAACCCTATACCCTAAACCCTTAAATATAATATCCTAAATTCGACAGTTATTAATATTTATTTATAATAGTTACAATTAATGTTTAATTATGTTTAAATAAATTTATTAATATTTATTTACAAGTCCTCCAATTCTTTATTTAATTTAATAACGATATTTTATATTATTATTCAAAGGTTACATTAAATCCTATTTCTATATGTGTGTGGTGTTGGGGATGTAGAAATACAAATCATATGCGGTAGTTAAGTTAAAGAGAATTAGCCAAAAGTCTTAACCGTTCAAAAACATTTCTATTTCTTCGTCTTCACTTGACTTTTCCAATATGGTAGGTAATTAGTAATAGTATTAATTAAAATAAGCTTACTAATTATTAATGGAAAAAAGATTTGGTAAGACACAAGTTGAAGATGATCAAAGCATGTATTAATAATTCTTCGATCAGTATTTTCCCTAAATAAAAATCGAGTATGATCACGTAGGTCTTCAAAAACCAATAATATATTAAAATCATTAGGGACAACTAATAAAAATATATTTTATTATAAAGTATTTTATATATTTTCATATATCAACATGAAATAAATAAATAAATAAACAACAAAGATTTGCTTTCCTTTTAGATTTAGTGTTAGTGACGCACACTAAAATGGGAAAGGATTGTGTTCATACAATGGTAGACTCAATCCAAGATGGATTTATAAAATTAGGGCATGGTGTTTTAGGTCATTACAAACAATTATAAAAGTATTTTTCATATGCTTTATACTGATTTAATTTTATGTTATAATTATTGTAAATTTATTTTTTATATAATATTAAAATTAAGAACAAGATAATGTGATTCAAATTCGTGTTAAATGAATATTTGACAAAAAATTTTAAAATAAAAAAATATTATAAAAAACTAATTGCAATAATATAGTACATTTTTATTTAACAAAAACACTTTAAATAAAAGAAACTTTTTTTTAAAGAAAAATAAAAAAGTGGGGTAAAAGGGAATCTGCATTCCCTGACTAACTATTTTCAAAGAAATCATGGAGAAGGAAGACTTTGAAGTTTGACCATTACTTTTCCCTATTTTCTTTGGCTGGCTGGTGGGCTGGGCGGGGTCTGCCTATTCTCTTTGTTTAGGGTTAAATTCTATTTTAGTCCCTCTAGTATATTCAACTTGGGGATTTAGTCCCTATCCTTTAAATTACCATAATTTAATCTTTAGTATTTTCGTTAATAAGCTTATACGAAGTTTTCTTTTAAAACCCTGAAATTCCTAATTTTAACCTCAAGTTTCAAACTTTTTTTTTTAAATCCACATCACCCGATTAACAAAACTTTTTTAAACGGTACTACTGATATAAACGAAGGTATAACATTAATAGCAATAGAAAGATGAAATTATATCTATAGAACTAACCTTCCACCAAATTGATTATAGTAAAGGACTAAAATCATAATTTAACCTTTTTGCTTTGAGTATATCAATCAATCTCCTGAATACTTTTCCAAGTTCTCCCCTTGTATATATATAAAGCTTTGTTGCTATTTTTCAAAAAAAAAAAAAAAAAAAAAAAAAAAAAACCTCTTGTACCTCTCAGCTATCTTAGTTTCTTATCATTTATTTTCTAAAAAAAAAAAAAACAATCAAATGACATGAACCCTAAACCAGCAGTATATGGATCCGTAAAAGGATCTACCTACTGCTAAAAAAAACCCCAAAGAAAAAAAAAAAAGGTTGGAATAATATTTGATTTTCATGGACGCCATCTTCAACCTCGATGAAGCATCACGAGCTGAATTCCTGCATTTACTCATGCAATCAACTGGCTGTTCTTACATTTGCTTATGGTCCTACTCTTTCTTGCAGCAAGCCAAGTACTTATCTATCTATCTCTCCTTCATCATCATCTCTTTTCTCTCTATATATTTCCTTTAAAATATATATAAACACCATGCAGACATGGGTAAAGCATTTTGATCCTTTTAAATATTTGAAATTTTTGGGTAACTAGTGTTTTGTTTTGTTTTTCAAAAACAGCTGTTTAATCAGTTTGGATGGGTGTTGTAATGAAGAGAACAGCCAAGCTTTGGGGTTGTTTCTTGAATATAGGCAATTAATATTTCGTCTCGAAAATAATAAGTATGGGCAAAATTTTCTTACATGTTCGTTTTTTTTTTTTTGGAGGGGGGGGGGGTTTCTAGTTTTAGATCAGTTTGCCATTAATCTGTGTGAGAATTTTTTGTATTACAGTGGACTAGTTCCAGGTTTTGCTTTTAAGAATAATCAACCTTACATTGAATTAAGGGAACTGGAGCTTCAAAACCGAGCATTCCATGAGACACAAAGGCAATTTTATCGGGTAATAAAAATAAAATGAAAATTTTACATTACAAAAGAACTAACTGTAATAAATTTTGGTTTTCACTTGAAAACAACCAGATATATAACTCTGTTTTTTTTATTGCAGGTAGCGGGGATTAAGGTTTGTTTTCAAACCAATGTATGATTATGGAGGTTTTAAACTTTTTGAATTATTTCGGCTTGATGCTAGATTTCCAAAGTAGTTTTGAATTTGTGTCATTCTGATTTATTTACTCCAAGTCATTCTTCTTTCTGATAATTTGGATCCAATTTTTTTAGGTTTCTGGTGAATCAATGTATAAATTTCAAAGTATTTTTTGTTAATTATGCTCAAATTTTCGAGACAAATTATTTTAAATTTAGGTCATTCTAATTTGTTTTGGTTTTTGGTGAGCCAATGTATCATTAAGTAGGTTTTAACATTTTCAACATATTTTTGTTCATGACACTCAAATTTATTTTGAATTTGGGCATTCTAGATTACTTATTTGAGTCATTTTCGTTTGGAGTCACGTTAAATCTAACCTATTTCAGTTTTTAGTGAATCACTGTATAATTAAGTATAGATTTTAAATATTCGAGGTCATTTTAGGTTTATGATGTTCAAGTTTCTAGGTCAAGCTATCTATGTTTAGGCTCATTTGGGTTTCGATTTGTTTCAATTTTTTATGATTTTGAGTTCGAATTTAATAATAGATTAAGAATGGTACTTCTTTACGATGAAATTAATAGAATAAATTTATATTAACATCCTTCGTTAAAGCTTGGATTGTATAAAAAAATATTATCCTAACATGTACTTGATTATGTGTGTTATATAATTAAATATCACAGACGGCAGTATTCATGGCATGCAGAAGTGGAGAGATTGAGTTAGGGTCGTCAAGTGTGGTACAAGTAAGCAAAAATAAACTCTCCACATATTATAATGCCGCCATTGCTTTTGTTTATTATATATATACATGTATATGTATATCTAATTTGTCAATAATTGTAGCTTAACATGGAGATGGAGATGAGAAGTTTCTTCTCAGAAGATCAGCTTCCTCAATCAACTGACCAGAATAGGCCGTCTTCGTCTTCGTCGTCGTTAAGATCGTTATCGACGAGTAGTCCGGATTCTTCTTTGATATTCACCGTCCCAACCACTCATGAACCCGCACCCTCTTCCTTGCAACAAGCCGCAATCACTCCCTCCTCGATCAACGATCCGCGTCTAGCCATGCAAGCCTTTTCTCGAACGCGGAGCAACATTCCGCTACCGACGTTGGAGAGCGAAAACGCCGCGATGACGAGAGCGATTCTCGCCGTTTTAACTTCTCCTTCTTCTTCCTCCTCCTCCTCTTCGACTCCCTTTCATCGAAACCAAAGTTTACCCTACAATAATTACCAGCTAAACCCTAAAGCTAGCGCGTTTAAGCGCTACGCGACTGGGTTAGGCGCTGGCCCGGCGACGACGCCGGCGAGGGCTAGTTTACGAGCTCAAGCTATGATGAAAAGGGCCATTTTGTTTTATCGAAAATTCAATTTAGCGAGGCGCGAACAACTACTGCGAAGCCGCCCCGGCCCCACTAGCAACCAGTTGCACCATATGATGTCGGAACGGAAAAGAAGAGAAAAACTCAATGAAAGTTTCGTGGCATTACTATCGGTTCTTCCTTCAGGCACCAAGGTATCCTTTAACACCATTCCTCCCTCAATCACATTTCTTATTTTCTTTATTTAAAAATCTTAATCCTAAATTAAAGGGATAAAATCATATTTATTTTCTTTAAGTTTTTAATTTTTCCCATCTTAGTCTTAGCTCTAAATTATCACTATTTCTCATTTTGGCCTTTCATTTTTAATATTTTTATATTTTATATAATTTTTTTATGACACAATTTCAAAGTGGCACATCATCACTTTTGAACAGAATCCCTATTCAAGGGTTAAATTGAAAAAAAAATTCAATTTTGAGACTAATGTGAACTCAGAAAAGCTCTGAGATCACTTTATCCCTAATTTAAACAAGGTAATTTAATTTTTCAAGTATAAGGACTAAATCTCAAACTTTGTTAAAATACAGGGATTGATGATAAATTTAACCATAATTTTGTTGGGTATTGATGTAGAGAGACAAAGCATCTGTGCTGGCGACGGCGAGGGAATACTTGGTTTCATTGAAAGCTCAAATTATGGAACTCAATCGGCAAAAACAGTTATTAGAAGCCCAGATTTTGCCGTCCAAAGGAGAAGCTGCTGCCATAGAAGTTAATGATCCATCAAACGAGAGAGTTAATGTTCGGGTCATACCCGTACCCGAATCAACATCCGAAGAAAGACTCGCCGACCTGAGAGTTACCGTCAGAGGTGAACGGCCGATCGTCGATATCTTAATCCATTTGCTTGAATTCTTGAAGCTCGATAGAAATGTGAGCTTGATGTCCATTGAAGCTAACACCGGTGTATCGGAATTTGGCTCCGTTAATCTTGTTAGCTTGAGACTCAGAATCAAGGTATGCAAATTCTGATTGGTTTTGGATCGGGTTAATTTGAGTTTAAGTTATTTTGAGTTTAGGTTAGTTTTTAGCTCGGACTTATTTTTTAGTTTGATATTCAAGTTGGAGTGGTTTCGAATCAACTTGAGACTAGATTTATAAGTTGTGAATGGATGTTAGTTTCGGGTTGGATTAATGTTTTTGGATCTTCCGAGTTATTTTGGGTTGGTTATTGAAAGTTTGAGTCAACTTTTACTTCGGTATTTTGAGTTTGGGTTACCTTAAGTCCAATTCACTTTGGTTTAACTTTACTCAAGTTTGTTAGTTGAGTTTTCGAGTTAAATCATTTCTGGGTTTTTTCATTTAAATTTGATACTAAGTTCAAATTATTTTCCATTATTTGTTTAAATCATTTCGAGTTAATCATTTTAAGTTTGAATAGCATTGAATCTCGGCATCAAGTTAGGAGAGAGCTTACTTATTTTTTTTTTTTTAAAAAATGGGTTTTAGTGAGATTTCTCAAAAACAAAATTGAAGATTTAATGAAAATTTATTTTTAAAAAAATAAAAATTTTGAAAGGTTTAATGAAATTTTTTCAAAAAAAATCCCAACTTCCATTCCTGTTCGCCTCTAACCATTTGGTTCATACCAGCTTCAAATTGTTTGGAATTTAAAGTATTTTAAGTGAAATTATTTTAAATTCAAATTTGTGAAAATTTTGTAGGGCGATGGATGGGATGAATCCACCTTCCAGGAAGCAGTGAGAAGGCTAATCACAGACTTGGCACAGTGATTTTAATCACCCTAATTGAAGTAGTCAAACTATTTTTTTCTGCGGTCAGCAGCTATAATTTGTTTTTCTTTAATACTGTAATCATATTCATTGACATTTAACCATATTATAAAATATATAATTTTAAATTTTGATCGGGTTATTCTAGTGAATTTTTCTACTTCCTATACTTTTATTTCTATAATTATATTATCGTATGTTAAATTATAAACACATGTACTTATGATTTTATGTGTTTTAAATATACTTCACTTAAATTAGAAAATCGTTTTGAACTTTGAATCATAGAGTGAGGACCACTAGAGCAATTAAACCTTATCAATCAAAGCTTTGCATATATAAATGAATTAGTTTGATTTTCTAAATGTATGACTAAATAAATTGTCGCCCAATTTGACTGAAAGTGTATGGATGACGTGGAAATTATGAAAGCAACCCCTGTTTTTGAATGAGCAAGCAACCCACCTATAAAATCCAAGAATAAAACTTTTAACAATATGCATTCAAAGTTGGTCCAAATGTCAATAATACTCTACTTTTCAATACAATCAAAGTTCCAGGTGGGTTGGCTAGCTACTTACTGAGTAATGTATACCATGGAAATTATGGAATATTTATATTGTATTTAAAATTCTAATTAATTCACTTACTATTACAAGTCGATTGAGTATCAATTTAATTAAAGAAATATTTATTTTACTACTTTTTATAAAATAAATTATATTACTACGAGGCTATTTTGTCTTTTTTGTATTTTTATATAAAATATAATGAGACTTGAATCTTTCACTTTTACATTTTTAACTCCATCATGTCACCTAAAATTTTGTTTTATTTTTACGTCGGTAGTATCGTGGGTGTGTCATAATCTATATAGTTGGAATTATGCATGTGTAATACTATGTTTCGCAATTTAAAGGGTACGATGTTGAATTATGGTTTTAATTTCTTTACTATGCTAAAAATTACAATTTAATCTCTTTATTTTAATTTGATTATTGATCATCTGCTTTTGTAATGTTATTAGTAAGCCCAAACTGGTATAATTAAAACGATCTTTTTTATACAATAGAATCTCAAACTCACACACTTTATACACACAACAATTTAAGCTACCATACAGGCACGACTTGTTAGATCGATCTCATGATTTTCGGGATATGGTGAACACTCTTTAGCAATAGACTAAATGTTGGGGTTTGTTGTAATTAAAATGATGATCATTAATTTAATTAGACATTTTTAAAAAGGTAAAATGTTTAATTATTGTTTTGGTCTCTCTTATGCTAAAATAAAATTTGGATTTAATCCTTTTACTTTAACTTGACATAATTTAATTATCTATTTTTCGTTGTTATTAGTAGGCCCAAATTGAAAATATTGTTAAAGTTACTATATATATATATATTACTATAATTCAATCATGCAATTAGGATTACGTGATAATAAATTTATTTGTCAAGTACAAATAATTTTGTTTATTAAAAAAAATATATAATGGTAACTAAAAAATGATGTTGTCAATTTGGACTTACTAATAATATTGTAGAGGTAAAAAAAATCAAATTATGCCAAATTAATATAAAGAGATTAAATTTTAAGTTTTTGTATAATAACAAGACTAAAACCTGAATTAAGGGATTTTTTTCTAAATTATTTTTAGTGTTTATAGCATTAAAAGTACCATGGAGGTCATTATACTATGAATTAGATTTAATTTTACCTCCTCTACTTTGAAAATGAATAATTAGTCCTTATATGTCAGACTAAAGAGTAAACTGGTCTTTTTGTTAAAAATTTCATCAATTTTCTATTGTTAAAAGTTGGTCCATGTATGCCAGTATGAGGTACACGTCGCACACCAAGTGTAATTGCTTAGTTATTTCGTTTGCCACACCAGTTTTTAATAGTAAAAATGAATAAAATTTTTAATAGAAAAAACTAATTTACTCTTTAATCTATCATATAAAGACTAATTTACCTTTTTTTAATAAATGGGGCAAAATATACTTTGATTCCTGATACATGGGCCTCCATGATACTTTTACCGATTTATAATTTTTTTTTGAAGGAACTTATTTTTCTTAATTTTAAATTACAAATATTAAGAAAATAAATAAACATTTGACCAACCCAAAACTTTATTCCTTGCGTAATTTTTCTTTTTTATTTTGTTTATCATTTTCGGGGGTTGAGACGGCGCTTTTGACTGAGAAAAATAGGCAAGTGGAACTTTAGTATATCCATGTCTTTTGATGTCTTGTTTCCAACCGACTTGTCTTAACCTAATCTCTATTGCTTTTAGGAGAGGATTTTGACTACACAGGGAACAATACTAGAATATATAAGTTAAAATATATTGTTAGTACTTGTATTTTCATAAAACTTGAAGTTTAGTCTTTGTACTTTGTTGACATGAAGAATTAGTGAGGCGTAGAGAGTAATATTGATAGCAGTTTACCTTGATAAGACGGAGAGCTGCAATATTCGATGGGGAGAGAAAAGTGGAGATAATGGAGAGGAAAGAGTGTTTATAAGGTTTTATTGTGTGTTCAATGATCTCTTTACTGTAATAAATAAACTTATATATATATATGAGACAAAAGGTGCCACATGTTAAGATTTCGTTGACGGCAAAGTCACATCTTGTCTTCTTACAAGAATAACGACGTGACCTTTTAGGTTGATGATGTAATACTTTGGGACAGCCGAGTAATCAACGAGCACAAGGTTCCACGTGCTCTTAATAAAAGTAGCCTTAGATGAAGGTCCTTCGAGTTTACGATGGAGTTGCCTAATGTTGGAATTTCACTTGGTGTGAAGTTCACTTAGAAGGGACGTGTGTAAGGCTAGTGGAGGTAGCATAACATACTTAAAGTTAAAAATCAAGTCCTCCTACTTTTTTATTTAAAAATCTCAACCCATCATTTAAAGCATAATATATACTTAGGATTTGATTTAATACATTGTTTTTATATATCTATACATATAAGTAAGCAAAGCTTATGTCTAAACTTTGGAGATGAGATTATCGAGAATGGCAACTACAACATGTTTGGGGTAAAATAAAATGAATTGATAGTTAAGACATCACTTTTGGCAACAACAAAAAACTTTAAGCACCTAAGTGAGAAAAGTAATATAATTTGAGACTAATTTTGTAATTAAACTTGGTAAAAAAAATTAAATTTTTTAGTTACGAAAACAATTATTTAACACATTGATCATGTTTTTTTTTTAAATTTTTTTCAAACCACCTTAAAAAATCAACCAGCATCATTAATTAATTTTTAAATGAATAAATAAGACAATGATGAAATTTTAATCTACTTATGAAATTAAAAAAATTTGCTATCAATAAATCAAATAATAATCATGTTTAACTCTTATAAAATTAAAATATTCTGAAATAATAATTTAATGTGTAATTTAATATATGAAATTTTGATCTGGTGTAATTATATCAGTAAAACTTTGATTGTGGTTTAAATATATACGTAAAACTTTAATTTCGATTCAATCATACACATTCAAAGAAATAAATGTATCAATTTATTTTTATGTTGGATAAATATAATTATTTGTGCATGCAATATATAAACATAAAATGACGTTGTATCAATAATTGTATTAATAATTTACGAGAATTAAATTAAATCAAAATTTCATGTATAAAATTACATGTTAGATTCAAACGGATAAAACCTTATTTACATTTCGATATAAGAACAATAATTGAAAATGATATAACTTCATTTCATTTACATACTATTATTTGTAAAGTTAGAAAAATATATATCCCAAAAATTTCAATTAAGTCATTACCAGTCACTAATGTTATCAAAGTGAGTCAAAGGAGTTGGCCAAGTATACCTCAATATTCAATTCCAATGTTCAGAAATAAAAATTTGATGAATGGCTTCGTCTTTAAAGTAACAAAAGTCCCCTTTTTTTTAAAGGCCAATTTGACTTCTCAGTCCATATATAATTACCAAAAGATTTTATTGGATTAAATGGTAAAATACATTATATTTTCGATAAAAAATATTCAAGTTTAAATTCTAAAAACGGTATTGAGGAGAAAAATAACTATAAACCCTAAAAAAGAAACGATATTATTAAAAAAAATTAACCATAAACCCTAAAAATTGACATTATAAAAAAACAAATGTACACTTCAAAAAAATTAAACTTCGTAAACTATAAATAAAAATGAAAATTACTTTTGATTTTTTTTTTAATGTCTCAAAACATTGCATGAAGCCATCTTAGTAGTTGCCTTTTTCCCTATTTTGAGTCAACCTTGCATTTAAACCTATAAACCAATCACTCAACTCAAAAGGCAATGGAACCCACTTCTAGAAACTAAAATTATTTCTACTTTTATAATTATTATATCATGGTATTTGTTAATGATAATGAATTTTATGGTGACAATATCATCATCATCAATTACGTTTATAAAAAGAAATGGTTAATATGAAAATTGAGTCTTAGCTTATTTTGGTATGGGTATTGATACCAATACAAGATGGCGTGAGTTCGAGTGTGCTTGAAGCATATTATGTTAACCTATAAAGAAAATATTTAAAAAAATGGTTATAGACAAATTTAATTTTGTTTATATTAAATTTTAATTTGATTTAATTGATAACCCCTTTGAAATGTTAAAAATATTTATTAGCAACAAAAACATTGTACAATACTTAGCTTTCAAACTCGGCTTGAGGCATTTTTTTTGGCTTATAAGTTTTAAAAGGAAATTATAAAAATATCCTCATTTACATTATCTATTTAAAAATATTTAAAATTTATATTAAATTATTTTTATAAAAAATTATTTAAATATCATTTATCATTATATTTAAAATATTAAAATATTTCATGTATCGTTGATTTTACAAATAATTTATATTAATTATTTAAATATAATGTAAATTATTTTTTTATTTTCGTTAAAATAATATATTTTTGAACATTTCAGTGCAATATTTAATAATAATGCTAAACATTTCAAATTGCAAACCACATTCTTGTTGCATCCGATTAACAACTCAAATTCATATAAGAAAGAAACTAAAATAAGTATTTCTTGCTTGCTTTTGAACTTCTTTTTAAGTGATGTTTGGTAGCACGTATAATGTTTACTTTTCATGGATTTTTTTTAATTCCTTATAATTTTGTTACATTAAACTAAACTATTAATAAATTTATATTTTAGTTGCTTAATTTTAAAAAGTTACAAAAATAATAGTTAAACTATTTGAAAGTTGTCATTTACGTCATTAAATTATTAAAATCAATATTGTATGATCTTATTTAGTCGCACCGCTTGTCTATAAGTTGACTGTCACAAATCTACAAATAAAAATTCAAATAGCTCTGCAATCTTTGACACTGACCATCAAATCAACTTAAATCTCAAGCATATACTTCAACTTGTAAATAGATATTGACCTTCCATACCGATCATCGAATAGCCAATCTACTAGCTAGACTTTTAATTTAAATAAACAACTTTCAAATAATTCAATAATCATTTTATAATTTTTTAAAATCAAATGAACAAAATATTAAACTTACTAATAATGTAATAATCTTTACCAAAATATAATTACTTTCCTACAAACTTATGATCAACGGTCAAAAAATATCTTTATTCACGCAAGTAAAAAGTTGAAAAAGTGTTGGACAAATTACTTGTTTTTTTTTAAACGCAATGGTTAGTATAATTTTCTATCACATTCACATTCCCAAAAAAGCATTTCACGAATTAAACAAGTTAATATAAATTTCCCACTATCTAAAGTAATAAATTCCACTTGAAACTCTCTTTTAAAAAAGAGTACGTTTTGGATTTATAATTATTTTTAAATATATATATATAAAGATTTACAAATATGGAATAATAAAATTAAATAAATCTAAAGTATAAAATACACATCAATAAACTTTTCAAATACAATCCACAAATTATTCCATAAACAATAAAATGCATAATCCATCATTCAATAGCAATAACAAAAAAATTTAAATTTTTTTACCGGCTGACATATACCGGAACACAATGGTGCCGTCTCCAAAACGAAACTGAAAGTTTTGTTAGTGAAATGGAGCATTCCAGGCAGTACCAGAACAGAATTTGTCTACTTTTTCTGCAATCAACCTAGCCCAACACTACTTTATATTTAAATTAATTATAAAAATATGTGAAAGTTCAACAATCCATGTAGGCTTTTAGAAGGCAAAAAACTCATGGTGCTTCCTTTTGAACCATGGGGCAAATCCAAGTAAAAAAAGAATCAACTGTAAGAATTGGCAAGTAATTAAAAAATAACTACAATCACACAAGCCATAAAATAATTGATGACAAGCTATATATATATATATATATATATATATATAATAAGAACAATATGGCAGACATATACTCTGAGTTCCTGGGAACATGCACATAGAGAAAATCTCATACTAACAGTCACATCCTGGTAAATCAACCCACCCCAAAACAAGGGAAAAGAAGGGTTCTCCAAACCAATCATATTTCATGGTTTTACCATGTATAAATAACCACCAAACCTGCAATCAACCTTACCCCTTCTCTTCCATGAAACATATCATATATAGACCATGCAAGCTTTAACATTGCCATGCATCTTCCAAAGCAGCAATTAGAGCCCTATTGCTGCTTGCAATCTGGCGGCCTCTCACCTTGCTGCCCATCCCCTTGTGCTCTTCCACTCTTGTACGATACATAATAAAAATAATCAGGCATCAATTTCATCATGAGGGGGCAAGGGTAAAATAAATAAATTACATGAAATTTATGTACCTTTCGTGCAAATGAGGACTGCAGCAACATTTTCATGCATTGTAACAAGGATCCAATGAAAAATTAGCATCACTTGAAACTCCAAAAGGAAAATAAGGCGTATTCATATAAGATGAGACAAATCAAGGATCATGTACCTTCTTGGTCTTACTTTCTTCATCATCCTCATCATCGTCGTCGTCATCTTCATCTTCATCTTCATCCTCATCATCCTCGTCCACATCATCATCTTCATCTTCATCTCCTATCTCTAACTCATCTCCTTGCATAGCTTCTCCTGTAAACCATGACACTGCATGTGGAATAATCTTGTCTCGAATTGTTGACCTGCACAAATAAACAGGTAGAAGATGAGAAAAAAGAACCAACAAATATATAGTTTATATGAAGCTTGAAGAGGACTTCAAACTGAGAAAAGCTGAAAAGAGAATGCACCCTATGTCATAATCCTGTTCCATTTGATTTTGTAGCTCTTCAGCCTGTGAAGAAAGAAAGAACGGTTAGAAAAATAGAAGTAATTAATCAATCATCAAATTTTACATGGCTTTTAATGTTTGCCATACAGTATCTTCATCAATGTCTTCATCATCATCAGGAACTTCAGGAGGATTGAAGAAGTTGAAGAAACTTTCACAGTCTTCTGTTTTAGTGATTGGCTTGGCGTTCTTCGATCCCTTCTTAGGCTTCTTTTTAAGGATCTTCTGCGTCAAGCACTTTCCTGGATACCATTCAATCTCCGTTCTATAAAACATGAGGAAAACAATTTCAGTTAAAATGTAAGATGTCTTGTAATCTAATAATCCAATGAGACATTTGAAAAAGGAAAAAGTAACCGTAATTACCCAATAGCTTTCTCAAGAATAGGTTCATCTTCATCAATCATGTGATATGTCTTTGTCAACAAAGTATTCTTGAAATAAGGATTGGGGTCAAAGTAAAACTCAAGCTTGAATCCTTTGGGTTCCTCGATCGTATGCCACTTGATATCCTTGAGATATTTGAGAGCTCCTTCATCACGCTCAGTGATCTGCTTCCAAAATCATAAGTACAATTGAGCATCACTATTTCCAAAAAGGAGTAAAAAAAATAAGTAGCCAAAGAACAATTATAACCGGATAACCAACCTCATCAGAAAGCACATCATTGTTTTTCATGGCAGTAAGCCAAAAATCAGGTACTCCTTTCTCTGCATATAAAGTATAATTGCATGAATACCGGTCCATTTCTATGGAGGAGAAGGAGGAGGGGGAGGGAACCAAACTAATAAGATCATACCTTCAGCAGCGTTATCCTCTTTCTGGTCCATGGCTGCATCATTTGTAGTTCCCTCAGCTTCAGCAACACCATTCACAATATCGTATCGCTATAGATATGATAATTAATCAGATAAATACCACAGTGACCAATTAAAGAAAACCATAAACAGAATTAAAATCACAAACCTTGGCATACAAAGGTTGATATAATTTCTGATATTTAGCTTCGAGTGCTGCCCTCTCCTCAAAAAATTTAGCCTCTAACTCATCATGTTGACCCTGTTGAAGAAATAAAAAAGAACCCCAAACAAAAAACGGGCTCTCTTTTTCAACCACGTTGTAAGCACAAAAAAAACTAATATTAAAATACAACAATCTTAACTGGCTAGATAAGAACAAGAGAGTCAATGTACAGCAAGAACATAGAACTCTGTACTCTATCAAAGTAACTTGAATCAAAATCAGTGAAGATATTAACATAAATTCAACAAATTAAGTTCGACTTTCTCAACTATGAAAGTAAATCCCACCCTAAATTAAATAAATATGACAAAAAACAAAACAAACAACAAGCAAATATGGTAATGAACATCACACAGCAAAAGCAACAACAAGAAGCATAAAAAGAAAGAACATGCCTGGATCTCTCTGAGAACCTCAACACGCTTTCTAACATTTGGTGAAAGGCTCTCCAACATATCAGTGTGCTCCCTAGCAAGATTCTGAAGTTTATTCTGCCAATTTTTTTTTTTAATTTAAAAAATTAAAATATTGAAAAATCAAATAAACCAAAAACGAAATAATTCGAGTAGTCACCGACCTTTAGAGCGTTAACGAGACCAGCTCGAGCTTCCTCGTTAAGAGCTGAAACTCAAAAAATATATATTTATGAGAAGCGAAAAAAAAACAATTAAGGGTAGGATTTTAGAGGAGAAAATTAAGTTACCGTCGCCGAGATCGGACATGTTGAAATTAATTGCTTCTTTGCTCATTTGGGGATTACTTTTTAAAAATTTAATTCGGAGAAATGAGGGCGGGCACTAAAACCCTAGATGAGAGAAATTGGAGCGAAAAGGGGCTATGGGAGTTTCTAAGATTTTAAGTGAGCAGCGTTTATAGGTTAAAATTAAAATTTAAAAATATTGCCCTCTTTTCAAGCAAAAATACAAAATCCTTTAGCTTTAAAAAACCTAACCCAATTAATGGAGAGTATTGTTTGAATTAAATCGGATTGTATCGACTAATCAGATTAGTTAAATTGAGAATCAGTTGAGATATTATTTCAAAGAAAGTTAATAAATTAGAAGATATGTGAATCAGATTTTTAGGAGTAATATATAAAGATGATAAGCTGATATTAATATCGAATGACATCTCAATTTTTGAAAAAAAATAGAATTTAGTAAATTTAATAATTCTCGTTAGGATTAAAATTTTAAAATTCTAAAAGTACGAAAATTAAAAGTGATTAAATTAAAAGTATTAAATTTACAACTTACTCAAAGTACAAGGTCTAATAACATAATTTGACCTTTTCTTATGGAGCAATATATTTTATGTTCGAGGTATTATTTCTCTTATATTCTGCTAATCATTGTTGTGCATACACTTTGCTGTCTTTTCTTTCATTGCGTCTTTTTCTGAGCATAATTTCCGATAAATGTTTTTGGATTTAAAATATATATATTTTTCTATTGTTATGATCTTGTTTCGAAAAAATTTTGCATTTGTATAAAAATATTTATTCATACAATTATTTTTTTTGTCCTTAGAAGGTGATTTATTGTCTCATATATATATATATAAGGCACGATTCACTAATGTAACCTACTTAAAGTAACTAGGCTACAGCCTACATGAGATGACATGTTATCCTCCAAAAAGTTGCATGTGTCCTAACAAAGGACTCACCAGACCATGGGCGAGCTGTTGGGGAACTAGCCAAATTGATAGCGAGCAAGACCTGGGCTAGCCGAGCCATACCTTACCAACCAGGATGATTGGCGAGCGCACGGCGAGCAGAATTACGTGGCACGTTTTATATTATTTGTATAACAAATACGATAGTCAAAAGTGTTACAGAATTAAGAAATGAAAAACATAATGAGTTGTGATTTTTAATACAACAAAATATGATTACTTGTTCCCAATAAAGCGGCATATAGATAGAGCTATGGTGCTCGTCTCCTGGGTTGAATCTTTAGAGAGGAATATCAAGACCTTTGCCAACATCTACCCCGATAGTCTGAAGTATTCCTTTGTTTATAATCTGCAAAACGCAACACCGTAAATTCGAAAATCTATTGCCAATGGACGATGCAGAAAAGGTGGAGACACACCTTACCAGTTCTACTATGAAAACACCAATTATGCCAATCATACAGGCCCTAGAATTCCATATCTCAGCTGTCCTCGTAAATCCAAGAAATGGTGCTTTGAATTTTGGCTCTACTTTTGGGACTTCAACCTGAATTTGTTTTCTCTTATAAACAAAAACCCAGTATAGATAAAAAGATAAAAACAATGAGAAGGCAGGAGAATAGAACGTACACCAGCAGGAAGCTTGGCAGCTAGAAGCTTGAAGGATGCTCGATTTCTGAAGGTTGTCGTGTAATGATACTGATTTTGGCGATGAATTGTTAAGGGCTTAGTTGGAAGAAGTGATGGGGAGGAAATGAGAGAAGCAGTAGCCATTGCAGCCAAAGCTAAAGCTAAAGCTATCGTGTGGCTTTTATCTACTTCAAACGTAAAAGCCGGTCCACCATAACAAGAGCTTTGTGGCTGTGGTTAGACCTTATTATCCCCGTACCACCGGTTCAAAAAGTGAAGATTTAGATAAAAATATAGTTTCAAATTTGGATAAAAAAATAAAATTTATTTTTTAAATGGGTTGAGTCTTAGATAACATTTTTTGGCCCCGAGCCTGACTTGAATTTTGCTGTCATCTCGTTATTATATTGTTAGTATTTTGGTGTTGTTATTTAGAGTTGTTTTATTCTTAATTTTGCTATTATTTTAGAGGCATCTGTTTGTTAAGTTACATAGTGTTATTTAAGTATAAATAATTTTTTACTTTGGTAGGAAACATAATATTATAAAAAAATTAATATGAGCGGGTCGGTCTAGGCTCGGGTTTTAACATTTTTATCTGAGTCAAATTTAGATAAAATTTTAGACCCATTTTCAGACCGAGCTTAAAAAACAAACTTAAGATTTTATCGAGGTCCGACCCGACTCATGATTACCTCTAAGTATAGTTGTTGAGATTTGTTTACCGTAAATACTAAAAAAAAGGTCTTAATCTACTGCACTTTGTTCCTTAAAACTATTTTATTTAACAGTCATCACCACCGTCACTGTCGTACCCCGATAATCCAAATAGACAGCAACCAATAAACACAATGAAGAGAGAAAAAGAAAGCAGGAAAAAAAAGAGAGAAAGAAGGCCTCTTTTGTTCCTACTCAAACCTGCAAAGTCGAAGCAAAACAAAAACTAGAGGAGAAAAATAAAAATAGAAAAGTGAGGAAGGAGGAAAATAAATTTCCTTTTACTCATAAATTAAATTAATTTTTCATTTTAATTCCATGCATGTTACGTATGTGTTTTTCAAACCTTATGTTTCTTAATTTATTGTATGTTAGTTTTAAATGTAATACATTTATATTCTAAATACGTAATTTTCACACGTGTACATATATGATAGATTTTTAATATTTAGTAATTTTGTGAATTACAAGACTTAGCTTAGAGGTTAGATTAGATAATCGAGTTGAATACTTTTAGAGTGGATACTAATTTGGTCGAATAAATTTTCTAAAATATTATTTGAATAAATTTAATTAAAGTGATTGAATTGAGTCAATTTAAATAAATAAATTTTAATTTTTTATTAGTTGAAATAGCCTATTAAAACTTATTAATGGTGGGTTTGAATGGGCGATGCGATGCTTTAGCTTATTTTTTTGTAGCATACTACCGTATTGCTACAGTATCTAATTTCACTGCCATCGTTATTTTTACACTAACCACCAGTAAACACACCGCTTATCCAAACCCATAATAAATTAATTAAATTTCATTTTTCCAAATCTAAAATCGAATTAATTAATTTAAATAGTTTTAAATTATTTAAATCTAGGCCCAAAATCAAAATAAACCAACACACCCAAATAAATTATCCAAACCCAAATCCCATATAAAACAAATTAAATCTAATCTCAATTATGCAAATTAGAATTTGAATCCAAACTGTAATGTAATAAAAATAAAATGGTTAAATTTTGCTAGTAGTCCCTGTACTTTATGAAAATTATAGATTTAGTTCTTATACTTTAATTTAATCTATTTTAGTTCTTTACTTTTCGAATTGGTCACTTTTAGTCATTGTACTTTTTGAATTTTGAAATTTTAATATTGACCTAAACAATAGCAGTTTAATTACTAGTCATGTCTTGTGCATACAGTTGTAGATTTAACCCATATTATTCAATTTGATCATTCTAAGTCCCTATATATTTTTTTATTTTGAAATTTCAATTTTGACGCAAATGGCATTCTTTATTCCATTAATTGCATTTTCAAGTAATATATGAAAAAACAAGTTGACATGACTTTACACATGATAATACATTTGTTGCATCATATTTTGAAAAATAATATAAATATCAAATTAAAATATAAAATTAAATCTATAATTTTCATAAAATATAAATAAAATTTCAAAGAAATTTGAAAATGTGGTGATGGATTACTCACATTTGTGGTTGTCAAATGTAATTATAATGTGTAATTTTTGATTAAAAATTATATGAAAATTTCTACTACATCATGATGAAAATCAAATTAGTATAATCATTTTTACGAAAATATTGATTTAATTATAATTTTTATCATGTTTAAATAAGTGTATGGTTTTTTTCATGTTTTAAAATACGGTTAATCAACATGTTAACTAATCAATTATGATAAATTGGATCGAATTTTGAAATATTTTCTTCTACGATACTTCAACATGATATGAGCGTGAAAGGGATTTAAGAATTCATTTTCATTTTATAGGATTTAAAATAATTTTTCTGGGCCTTTTGACCCTATCTTGTAAGGTGAATCTTGAAATGTATGAAAGATCTTCCCTCAAAGTTGTATATGTAACTTTCATCGAATATGATTTTCCACGAAAGTCCATATGTATCTAGAAGCTTAAGCATGAAATTCTCTTTACTTTGAATTGAGTATATGTTTCTCTCTCTTTGTTGTTAGGATTGAAAATCACGAGGGTGTTTGGTAAACAAAATTTTAGACCATTTTTAGTTGTTTTGGGCACAAATAAATGATTGGGTAGTCAAACATTCTAATTGCAGTGTTTGGTTAATGGAGGTTTACAATAATTTGTTGACCTAAAGCCTCCAAAAAAAAAAGTTGGGATGCCCAGCTTTTTTTACAGCTAATTGGGAATGAAATATGTGGGATGACATATTTGATAATGCTTGCTCAAAATTTATTTGACAAATTTATTCAAAGTGTGACATAATTATTACTAATTTACATACTAAGAACATGACATATTTATCACTGAGAATATAGTTTACAATTATATACACTATTAATATTTATCAATTTCCATAATGTTAATATTTGCAAAATAAGAACTTAAGAAATTTGTTTATTTAAATTTTAAAAATATTCACTAATTAATTTCCATCATGGATAGTTTAATTTATTGATAATAGTGTTTTATTTCAATAATTTCACCCCATAAAAATTAAAGTATTATAAACAAATAAATACTTAATAATAAAACGTGTCACGTCTTTATTTGTCATTTTACATATATCAACTTTTAGCTAAGTTTTACCAAACACTTTTAAATAAACAGTTAATAGAATCAATTGGTCAAACCAGCCACTAGAATTAGCTATCAGCCAGCTATCAAACAGGACTCGTGTATTTTGCATATTCATATGATAGAGTCTTTGAATTTTTTATATAGGGTAAAATAAGTGTGTCAACATTTTAACTCACTCCAAATAAATACTAAATAATATTTAAATTAATATATTTATTTGAATGTTCATTATCTATATTTGCATTGTTTCTTTATTCTTAAGAGTCTGAGAGTTAATTCTACTATACATCCTTAAGCTATAATTTTTATTTTAAAATAGTCCTTAAATTTTAAAACATTTTAATTATAATCTTAAACTATCAATATTATATCAATAAGGCCATTCCATTACCTAAATTGTTAATACAACCATTAAATGAGATGTCAAATTTTATGTGATATAGTTTAAAATGAAAAATTTAAAGAAAAATGAAGGTTGTAAAAATATCGGTTTTGAGATTTTCAAAACTTTTACAAAAGTTTTATTGTTCACCTATTTTTTTTTTTAGATTTTACTTTATTTTTAGTTCTAACATTTAAAATTTAAAGTGCTAACGTTCTTTTTTTCTTTATAATTTTTATTTTAATTTATACTACATAAGATTTTATGTGTCATTTAACGGATTGAATAATAGGATTTGATTGATATAACATTAATAGTTTTGAGACTAAATTAAAATGAAAAATCATAAACTGAAGACATCTATTACAATTAACTATATATTTATGAATCTAAATAGGATTCAACTCTAACTCAATTAATAATACTCAAATTTAATCTAAATAGGATTCAACTCTAACTCAATTAATAATACTCAAATTTAATGTAAATAATAATTAAAATTATTTGTTAACAACTAAATTTTATAAAAAATTACAAATATCCAATTATTAGTGTTGTTTCTTTAAGTGAAAGAGCCTTCCTCTCGTATATCTAGTGTTGTTAGAATCGAATCTTATCGGTTAATAGACAAAAAATTGATGATTTTATCAGTTCAATTAATAATATATAATAGAAAATAAATAAACTCTTGTACATAGATGAAAATTTATAAAAAATCAAAATCAAATTAATGGTCAATTAATTATTCTTTTTATTTTATTAATATTTAATTAATTATTATTGACCCGATAGTTTAACAAAATGAATAAAAAATAAATTATATAACATTTGACCAATAATCTTCATTTTTACTGGTAAAAGTATTATGGAGGCATTTGTATTAAGAATCAATTTGTATTTTGTCCTCTACTCAAAAAATGAATAAATTAGTCCATGTACTTTTGATTAAAGAGTAAATATGTCGTTTTGTTTAAAATTATAACAATTTTTACTCGGAGGTGAAGCCAATTTTTTTTGAGAGGCTAAAATTAAATGTATATTTCTATGATAATAAAAATATAATTTTACTATTTTAATATTATATATAATTTTTAAAATAACCAAATTAAATTTTTATCATTTCTAAAGAGGTTAAAGTGCAATCTTACCATTATTAATTAAAAATTTATTAAATTATAAAAATGTTAAACGAGATATTTTCTGTTTTGAGAGGTAAAAGCCCTCGTTAGTCTTCTAGCTTCGCCCATATTTCTACTGTTAAAAATTGAAGAATGTGACATAATTATTTGGTTATTTAAATTTGAATAAAAAGACAAAATACCGTTGGAGCCTCTGTGATATTTTTGCTCATATTTACTTTTTTCCATTTTTGTGACACTTGTACGGCCACCTTTCTTTTTTTGGACATATCCAAGAAATGGGTTTTTAAAGCTAAATCTAATCTTCTTCAAAGCAGCTTTTATTTCCCCCAAAATAATAATAATATAATAAAACCTCAAACCATTTTTGTAAGCAATACCGGCAACGTGGCACGACGTTATTGGTGGAATATTGTGTGGTCGAACTCCAGCCTCAGAAATGGACACTTTTGTGGACAATAAGCTCGAAACGTGGGCACCATGCAGTGGGCAGTTTGGGAAACCAACACGCTTGTCTTGTAATCACCGCACGATCGCCTCCATCATGTTTTCCCTGTGATGATATCTAACGGCTACGAGACGCGATTGCACGGTAAAGATTTTGAAGATTATAACACCAGAACAACAATGTGAGGTTAGAAAGCAAAAATTGTAGGAGCTTCATGAAAAATTTGGGGACTTCTTTATGATGATGATGATGATGATGATGATGGTCACAAATAAAACAAAGACGTTTGTCTAAGCACTAATATACTTGAGAGGTAATCCAAAGTTGAAAATGAAGACAAAACGACAAGTAATTGGATAATTGTCTGATTTTCTTCCCTTTTTTACAAATAGTTAATTTACATACCAATAACAACAATAACACTTCAACACATTTTTAGTAATTTCATCAATATTAAATAACTTAATTTTATAATTATATATAAATTGTAGTCTAATATTTATGTATACTAAACAAATTCAAATTCATAATTTATGTTATCCATCTAACCCAAAACATTTTAAAATTAAAAACTTTTAATTTCGTGTATATTTATAAATAATTATTCAATTTCAAATATTAACTTAACATATTTTTAATATTTAATTTGTAGTATTATAAGACTGTTAGATTTTTTAATATTTTATGCTGTATAAATTATATAATATATTACACTCCTAGATGGTGGGTCTGATTTTGTATGTCAAATGTAAAACTCAAATCCAGGGGCGAAGATAAGGATGGATAGTGGTCTTCTCCTCCCTTTAGTTTTTATGAAATCATAATTTAGTGTAATGATAAATTCGCATTACGGCTAGTGTTTTTAGAATCGTATAGGTAGCCGAATTAATTAAGTCACTAATTACAATTCAATCAAATAAATTTTAAAAGATAAAAAAAATTAATTTAACTCAATTGATCTAAACTAATTATCAAATCAACCAATTTGATGTTATTTTTTAAATCGATACCTTAATCAATTCTCAGAAAATCATAACTTTAGCCTCTCCAAATTTTTTTATTCATTTCTAGCCCTTAAAATAATTTTTTTAGTAAAAGTGGTAATTTAAAAAAAATCATATTTAATATTTTTGTTAAAATATTATCAAATATCTAGTTTCTTTTAGATAAAAGTGCCATTTATCCTCACCAAAAAAGGACAACAACCAAAGTTCTCCCATTTCCCATTCATCAACGTGGCACAATTTTATTGGATTGAATTAAAGGAGCCTGATATGTAAATAAAGAAAACTAGAAGGGTTTAGATTAGGTGGATACAATAAAAAAAGGTAGCTACAAATGGCAATAAAATATGGCAATAGGCTTTGATCACTGTCAAGTTCAATTCCAAATTTTCCTTCCTATTTAAATTCTTCATTGTTCTGGCGTTACCGCTTTCAGTTCCTCTTTTTCAAAAAGAAAAAAGAAATGGTAGCTTGGGAGCATGATAATGGCGGTGGTGAATTGAGCTACACGACTGGGTTTTTGAACGAACCGACCGGAAATGGGGATCAAACCGAGTCAAGTATCGTCAAGGAAGAGCCGGATGAAGAAATGAGGCTCTTCGATGATATGATTAACGGCGTCGGAGATTGGAACAATGGGTGGCCGTCAGCGAGTTTGCCGGATGTTTTGCCGAAGCCAATGGAAGGGTTAAAAGATTTGGGTCCGCCGCCGTTTTTGAGGAAAACGTTTGAAATGGTGGAGGATCCGAAAACCGACCCGATTGTTTCATGGAGCTCCGGTCGTAATAGCTTCGTCGTTTGGGATTGTCACCGGTTCTCCGAAAATCTACTGCCTAAATATTTCAAGCACAAGAATTTCTCCAGTTTTGTTCGTCAACTCAACACCTACGTAAGTATTTTTATTTACCACTTCCCCCATTAAAATTTTCACTGTACTTTCATAGTTTCTATATTTCTAGTCGGTATAATTACGGGTTTAGTCCCTATAATATGCTGAAACTTAGATTTAGTTCTTTTTGCTTTTTTTTACTTTAATTTAGCGTATATTTGGTTTTGATTTTAACAAGTTTAATAGTAAGTTTAAACTGATAACAGGGTTGCCACTGTTTAACAGTGGCACTGTTTCGGTCTTAGCCGGAGCCTTTAAAAATATTGATAAACGGTACATCAAAACATATCAATTTCGATAATACGATACATGCTACTAAAATTATAGAGATGGAGGCTCTAACTATGTTAAATTATATTGACGTAACCGTCGAATTATCTTAAAAGAATTTTTGTGATTAACCTGATGGTGAAGAGATATTTACCTTAAAATCCACTTGGCTTCGAATCTCTAGGAGTTTAAAAATTAAATATTTACTTTCCTAGATAGTGGAGTTGTTTATTGGATGTGCGAGTGTGCGTGTATGGTATGAGTATATTATGTGTAACTTTAACCTTATAGGAATTAAATTTAAATTTCAGAGGACTAAAATCAACATTAGACATTTTTAAATTTAACATAATCTTTTTTTGTGTTTTTAGGGTTTCAGGAAGATTGATTCAGACAGATGGGAGTTTGCAAATGAAGGGTTTCAAGGAGGAAGGAAGCATTTATTAAAAAATATTAAGAGAAGAAGTACATATAATAAGCAGCAACAAGGAGGAGGAGTTATTTGCATTGATAATTCAACTAATAGTAGAGTTGGATTAGAAGCTGATGTTGAGGTTCTAAAGCAAGATCACACTTCATTACAAACGGAAGTATCGAAACTTAGACAACAACAATACGACTCGAATCATCGGCTGAGCATCGTTGAGGAGCGGATTCATTTCGCCGACTGTAAGCAACGACGGATGTGCAGCTTCTTAGCTAAAATGATCAAATACCCCAACTTCATTCAACAGTTGTTTCACAAAAGGAAAGAGCTTGATCATGAAAAGAAGTTTAACAAAAGGAGGAGATTGCTTGAGACCCAAGTCACAACGAACCCTATTGAAGAACCTATGGACCCAATTCAAGATGAAGAGTTTTTGGTTTCCATGGATGATAGGGTTGTACCAGAGATGTCAAGAAATGAAGCGGTAGATGTGAATGATTCAAAGATTTATGTTGAATTAGAGCAGCTGGTGAATTGGAAACCATGTAGCTAGGGTGGGTTTCCAAGTGAGCCAGTGGAGCAAACTGGCTGTTGAATAATATATACATATTTGTGTGTATGTATATGTATAATATATGCTCTTGTCATGCAAGTGTGATTCCTTATTGCATGGATGGGCGTTGGTTGCACGCATGATTAACCCTTGAAGATGATCGCAAATTTCATCTGATTTTACCACTGTTTTCCATTAGGTTGCAAAGATTTCAATCCTATATAAAATTTGGATTATGCAAAAAGAGAGTAGAGTGTAGATATCGGTATTCCACTATACGAAATTTAATATTAATTAACTAAAGTCTGCATGCGTTGCTTTAAAGCTTGCCAAAAATGGCGGTTTGTGTTTTAGTCTAACATGTGGCAAAGCTAAAGGCTTTGAGCATGGATTATGGCAGACCAGTAGATAGAGTGGTCATTTCCCATCATCATAACTACACCTTTGCTTCAACCAAATCATCATAAAGAACTTCTTTTTCTGCTTTCTTTTAAATGTAAATTATGATCTAAACTTTTAATCTCTATAAGTGAAAAAGACAGACTGAAAGATTTACCATTTTTTTTAAAATTTGATGTATATTTTTTTAGTTAAATTGGATATTTTTCTCTATAAAATGGGACTAAAATGTTATTTTTTAACGATAATGATGTAATTTATATGTTTATATTAATATGATATTTTTATATCTTGTCTATAAATAATTTTAAAATTATAAAAATTTTAAAAAATTATAAAAATTAAGAAAAAAAATATAAAATACACCTGAATTGTTTCGTAGGTTGCCATTTTAAAAACTTAATATTTTAGTTAGCAATTTTGTTAAAGAAATCAATTTGACTTTTTTTTTAAATGTTGTGTGCTAAATTTAATTAAAAAAAATACAGGATAAGAGACAAATTGACAAAACAAGTAAACATTAGAAGCTAAAATTTTCACTATGCCTTATGACGTTATAGGCTATGTAGCTTATAAATAAGTCAAATTGGTTAGTTATTAATTTATAAATTTTTATAATTGAACCGTTCAATTTAACCAACTTTTAATATGTATTATTTTTAAATTTTTATAATATATAATCCAATGAAAGGTAAATTACATTGACAGTAATCAAATTATTAGTAAGTTTTTTTTTGGGTCACCTGATTTATTCGTGTTTTATTTTTCATATTTGAAAAGGATTAAGAGAGTGAAAAAATTGTTTTAACTAACTTAGGGCTAATTTGTCATTCGGTTTAAAAAGTGCTTTTAAAATGTGGTTTAATAATATTATTATGATATATCAAATATATAAACTTAAATTATAATAATTGCAATAAAAATTATAATTGACTTAAATATAAAGTATCTTTATTTTCACGTGTTATTATTAACACGATGCCAAATTATTATTTTTTGGTATTAGTAAACAACTTAAATTATAGTACAAATAAAATAAAATAACTTATCGCAACTTATTGTTAATATTGTGAAATATAAATTTTAAATATCTTTTTAAAATTAATATAAATTATTTACAAATTTTAATTTGTATATATAAATAATCTTTATCTTTTATAATTAATATAAATGAAGGGTAAAATTATAATTTGCACCTCAATTAGCTTTTGAAAAGTCAAAAGCTAGAGCTTTTAGGTTTTTGGGTTGGATTGAAAAATTAGTTTAAAAAGTTGGATTTGGTTTAAAAAGCTACATTTTTATTATTTCTTTTAGTTAAAAAAAGAAAAAGCTAATTTTGCAATTTTAAAACTCAATGGTAAATAAAGCCTTAACCAACTAATGATAAGTTTATTCGAAGTTAGTTGGTTGATTGAGTTTATTTAATAAAATGAGCTTTCTGTCCAAAAACGGTTTGGATTTGAATTTTTTTTAAAACTGAGTCTTAACTTGACTTATCTCAATCCATGAAAACCTTTATTTATGAATATATTTAAATTCATTAAACATATTAAACGCGTATTTATATAATTTTTATAATTGTTAAAAATCTTTCTCATGAATTTTTATTAATTTTTAATAATTTTATTTTTTTTGAAAAGCATGTTTAGGATGAAACAAATTAGATTAACCACTTGTATAGGTTCATCCTGGATGTGTTTTTTTTTTAAATAATTATAAAAAAAATTATTTTGAGGATTAATGTTTTTAGAATATTGTCACATTAGCATGAGGTATACGTAGCACAACACATGTTAGTATTCGGTTCCTTTGTCAGTCACATCGTCATTTAACAGTAGAAATGAATATAATTTTTAACGCAAAAATCAGTTTGTTCTTTAGCTCAACATATAATAGCTAATATGCCTATTTTTTAGTAAAAGCCATAAAATGCAACTTGATTCTACTATAGGTGTTTCCATAGTACTTTTATCTAATATTACTCGTCCTTTAACTCTAGGCTATGAAAAAAATGAAAAAAACTAAATCATGATTTAACAATACATATATAAAAAAAATTTAACTGAAAAATCAATTTATATATATATATTTAATGTACATCCTTCAAAGCTTACCCAAAATAGTTAAAATTCCACAAAATATGCTGTTGTTTAACACGTGGCAAGATTAAAGACTTTGAGCATAAATTATTCCAAAGAGGTGGATTGTTTAGGGTTGGGTGAGAAGATAAGAATTGTCATCACTCATCACTCATCACCATCATAACAACACCTACTTCAAAGAAAAATCATAATGAAAAGCATCTTTTATTAGTTTGAACTATACCCAAAGCAATATTTTAAATATTAGTTTATAATCTAATCTTTGGACTTGGATTGAAACTTTTTATTTTTTTATTTTATTTTTAGAATAGGCTAGAAAATGAAGTTGTTTAAATAGTGGTAACATTGAGGTAACTTAGCTGTGAAGGACTTTGGTCTGGTAGATTTTTCATTTTAATTTTTTATGAAATTATATGTTAATTACATTTTGATCCTTTAATGATTTATAATTTATTTTTGACCATTTTAAAACAAATTTTTAACTTTGTCCAGTTGGTTGGAGGAAAAAGATAGAGAAGAAAGAAGAAAAATAAGGTGTAGATAGAAATAGTGTTGAGAATTTTGTTGCAAGTATATACTTCTGGACAGGTGATCTCATTTTGATGTTTATCAGAGTCATGTGACTTTGTTGATAGGTGCACTCGTATATATCCCACCAGTCATATGTCACATTGTTGAGCTTTTAGAGTTTACATGATGGTAAGCCAAGCCTTATAAGCTATGTTGAAAATGTTTCATGATCTTTACTCTTAATAAAACAATGAACCTTGATTAATGAACAAAGCTTCAACCGGAGAGATTAACTGATTTGATTAAAAAAATCGATTTGACTGGTTAAATACACACTTTAACTGATTAATGGATCAATTTAAGTTTTAATTTATATAATTAAATAAATTTAACATTGAACGATTTAGTTGAGTAAGTCAAATTTTCCTTTTGTTCTCTCTCAATTATGAAAAAAAAATGGAGAGAACTACTAGGTCTTGTTCTAAATTTATACATTATATATCAAAAATATTAAAAATAATTTATATTAAGAGTCAGTTAAATGAATTAGTTCGGTTATAAAATATTATAATTGAAAATCAACCGGCTTAACCTATTTTAATCACTACAAAACTAAATTAATCATCATAACCAATCATAATCGACTTGGCTTGAATGAAAGTTTAGTTATTTGTTAACTGTTAACTCAATTTAAACCAACTTTTGTTCGCTCGTAACTACATGTTCTATGAAGTACTTTTAAAACCAATAAAATTCTAGTTGGGAAGAGATTATGGATAGTTCTAGACATTGTATATAAAAAAAAAAGCGAATGAGTTTCTTTGATCACCATTTGAAATTGCTAGATTATATGCTGGCTTATGTGCAGTCGAAGATATTCCATATCCTTCATTTGCTTCCATGGGGCATATAAAGTTCGCCACTACAACTGCAAAAATGCAAGATAAGTTTCAAGACAGGCCAGGACCATATTTTGTTAGGGAAGATAAATCAGTGTTGTCAAGGCGTGTCCTAAGGCGTGCCCGTGCTTGTGCCTGTGCCTTGCATGCCTTGGCATTATATAGTAAAAACACCTCAAACCCTTTTGAGCAAGTAGTGGTGAAACCAAAAAATTACTTTAGGAAAGGAGCAATGCATAATAATTTTTTGGGAGGGGGCAAAGTACAATTTAACTTAATATTTTCATTAAATTTTGAGCATTCAACAATAGATATCAACCATAAGGAAATCATGGATATGATACAGAATTGTGAAAACATCTATGGTTAAAGAAAGACCAGCATATATGATCAATGAATGGGATAAATTGTGATTAAAAAAACAGACAACCAGCAAAGTCTAACATAAGCAACTTCCAAAGACACGAGCACCTCCGCGTTGAATCAAATCGGGAAAAGGAATGGAGAAGACATTGGATTCACCAAAGTCTCGAAGCAAACATCGATAAAGAGTACAACGATATCTTAATGTTTTCACGGGATTTTTTCAGCAAACAAATAGGAAAGAATCCAAACCATACAAAAGCTTGCCATTAATCTCTCTTGCTGCCCCAGGGATGGCATACTTTTTCCAATCCCACTCCAAGGCAATGTCTGAACCCTCCTTCCTTCAATTCGGAACCAGAATCATTTGATCCAATCTTCGGATGAATTGTTCCGACAATAGCTTCGATTTCTTCTTTAGCCCTTTCAAACACATTAGGTGCTTTAACTTCATTTAGTGGGGTGGTTTCATCAATATCATTATTCTTCCCATGAGTTTCTTTGTGGTGATGGTTTGATGATTTGTCATGGTGCAAGATGGCCCCTATCTCTTCCTTAGCTCTTTCAATCAAATTAGGGGCCTTGACACCATTTTCTAGAAACATGTAACACAAAGTAAGCACAACACAATGTTCATAATCATAAGTTCATGACACTTTAAACTACAAAAATGTATATAAGAAAGGTCAAAATATGTCATCAATCTCTGTGCTTGAATGAAGTTTGTTCGATTACAAAGGAAAGAAAATGATATATATTTATTTTGTTAGGATGGATAAACTAAGGGAAAGGAAAGTAACTGAACTCTCACAAACTTTGGTTAAAAAGGGGAAAGAAAAGGAAATGATTGATTACAATGATATTTTCTAATTATGTAAAAAATAGACAAGATAAAAATGGGATTTCATATTTTTTATTTTCTAGTAATGTAAAACATAGACAAGATAAAAATGGAATTTCATATTTTTATTTTCCAAAATTGAGGTAAAGTGTTTTGCATATTTTGACCACTAAGAAATAAGTATGAGCCAGGAAATTAGCAAAAGAACCTGGTTTGTCATGTTTTGCTTGTTCCTTGTCAGAATGGTCCCTGAAAATTCAGTGTGAAGTGAAATTAAACATATAGAAAAAATAAAAGTCCGCTCCAAGACTTTGTTTACCATTGAAGTTGAAAAATACTGTTTAACAACAAAAGAATTGGTAAATAATCAACTTTTCAAACCAAATCTTGATTTTAAACTAGAACTATAACCCGAGTTAAAAAATCAAAATTTTTAGCTTTTGACTTTTCAAAAAGTCTTTCGATGAAGTTACCTTTTTATCCCCCATTAAATCTCACACTTTACAACATCATATTCAAAATTAACATTTTATCTTCTCAAAAACACTTTCTGACAACAATGATAAAAACTATCAAACTTTTCAAAAGCTCTTTTTCATAGCACTTTTCAAAAGTAATTTTCAACTTCAATAGTAAACTAGCCCTAAGACATTAATAGATTCTCATATCCAATTTCCAATGATAAAAATTGGATCCCAACCTTTCATCAACATGAGTTTGAGACCCTTTTTTGTGATGGACTGTTTCAACAAGTGCCTCAAACTCCTCCTTTACTCTTTCAAACACATTAGGTGCTTTCACATCATCCAATGGGGTGTTTTCATTAATATCATCTCGCTTCCCATGAGTTTCCTTACCAAAAGGATGTATTTTCCCAACATGAGTCACAGCCTCAATCTCTTCCTTTGCTCTTTCAAATATATTAGGTGCTTTTACATCCTCATCTGCTAGCATTACATAGCATTAGCACCAAAAGAACATCTATTTGATCGTTCAAAGAACCACGAATCTAATCGCTGACAGGTTCAACCATTGAAAGGTTTAATTTCTTTACTATGCTGAAATTTAGAATTTAATCCTTCTAGTTTGGCATAATTTTGTCCCTCTACTAGCAAGTCCAAATTGATAATGCTGTTAGAAGTGTGACTTTTTATTTTTCTTAAAACAGCTTTAAGCATTCAACAGACATAAATTCATTACTGGTTGAACATGGTTGGCTAGATTTTCACGTGCCCTTAACTATGCGACTGGGTACGAAAACGATTAACAGTGCTATCAAGTCGGAATTACTAATACTATTATGAAAGAAAAGTGATCAAATTAAGCCAAATTAAAGTATATAGATTAAGTCTCAAATCTTCAGATTATAGTAGAAAGACTAAAACCATAACTAAACCAAACAAAGATTAACCCATAAATTGCAGAATGAACAAGGTAAAAAATTACATCCAAAAGATTAAATTCTGCTATTAGTTCCTCTGTTATGTGTGCAGTAGTAGATTTGATCCATATTCTTCAATTAGATATTCTAAGTCAGTATATTTTTCGAATTTTGAAATTTTAATCTTTAGGCAAATAGTAGTTGTTAATGAATTTAACAATAATAATATGTTTGACTGATCAGATTTTCAAAATAACATGAGTTAATGAATTTAACAATTATCTTTTGGTAGACTAAAACTTTAAAATTTGAAAAGCATAGGGACTAAAAAAGACCAAATTAAAATACAAGAATTAAATCCACAACTTTAGTAATGTACAGGGACTAAAATCAGAATTTAACCACAAAAAATCTATTACGAATCTAATATATAATTTCCGGTTCTTAGGATGGATTCTCATACCCAATTCAAATTGAAAATACATTTAGCGATCACTCAAAAGAATCACTAACCTAATCTCATACATTCAGCATTGAAAGGTGAAAGAACATGCAAAACAAAACCAAAAGACAGGAGATAAAACTAAAGAACCCCATCATAAATTACAGACAAACAATAAATATTACGAATTCAAGATAATATCTCCATATCTGTACCGGGATTTCTCAAAAAAAAAAAAAAGAACATACAATAAGGGATTGAAGAAAAGGAAAAAGAGAAAGATACCTGAGGAGGAATTGGATGAATTTGATTTGGGCATTTCAGATTTGGATGAAATGTGATGCAAGTTGGGATTTTGATTTTAATGGTTTTGAAGAGCAGAGGTTTTTGCGCCTCCGCCAGACTGGAAACAAAAGCAGAGAGGAGGTTGCGTTGGTGGCCAACTTGGATGAATATTGAAAAAAGTATACTATAACAAAAGGATCTTTTTCTATCATCTACTATTCACAACTTAACAACTGTACTGTCATGGCCATGTCTGTGGGTCTCAAATGGCAGAATTATTTATTTCATCCTTAAATTTTATAAAAAATTATTTTAGTTCTTTATTTAATTTTTTTATTTTATTTTAAACTTAAGTCTCTTAACTTTAGAGAGATCGCATCCACTTGGCACGTATATGCCCATTAATAATTCATTATTTTTTTTAAATTGAAAATATTAAAAGATATATTTTATTCTTTTTAATTTTTAAAAATAATTTTTTATAATTTTTAAAATTAAAAAATTAATTACTGGCGTGATATTTACGTTTATGTCATGTCAACAAATTTAACAAATGTTAGTTTTTCCATCTAATTTTGGGTGATTTGACAAACAACACAAGTTTGAAGGTTGAAAGAGACGAAAAATTAAATGGAGAGCTAAAATTATTATTCTTTGTACAATTGGAGAGTGAAATAAGTCATTCTGTCTTGTCAAAAGCACTTGCTTTTGAGGGCTTTGGGCAATGATGTTTACCAGATGACCGCACACATCGATGTTTGTACACTGAGTAGAGAATTAGCACAAGATATAGAAATGAAAAACGACTTTTACCACAAGTGTGATAGGTTAATTGTAATATTTATGTGTTACAACGGAACAAAGTTTTCCAAAGATCAAATCCAAGAGAGATCATGTGATTAGGTAAATGTTCAACAATTAAACATGCATTTAGGAAGTCTAGCTAGCTAATGGCTCGGTGGTATATTACGACAATCCATAAAATGAAGTTGATTATGTTAAATTATACTTAAGAGAACTAAATTGCATAAAAACAAAAATTACAAAAGTATTAATATGATGAAATAAAGTGGTTGATTGATATTCATGTTGCTAATTAACTCCTGAACTAGAGATTTAAATTGTTTAAACTCCTAATTGGTCCAATTTTACCTCTCGGTCACCATTTTACGCTATTAAACAGTTTAGTCCAATTTATCCCTCGGCCTCACTAAACTAAATCGAGAAAGTCGAATTTGTTTACAGTAGGATCTCCTCTTGATCTCACCTATCTAAATGTTCCCTAAATTCGTCAATTCTAGGTTTTAAAGTTTATTCGATTTAATCTAACTTTTACGATTTAGTCTCTAACCCTAAAATTAATCATGCAACATTTCAAGCAATCCAACCACTATGAAGTTTAGCTCTTACCTATCATCAAAACACAAATCCCAACCAATTTCATGCTAAAATGAATCATCAAATAATCACAAAATAGGTAAGGGTTAAGAAATGCTTGGTAAATCTCGAAGAGATCCTTGATGGAAATGATGACGAGCATGAATATTCCACAAAACTATAGAACAATTTAATACTTTGCAACTTTTGGTAACTAAAACATTTAAATCTATTTAATACTTGGAAGAAAAACTCAAAAATACATAATAGGTCCTTGTATCTCTTTGAACTAAAAGAGAAAAGTGCAACAAAATAAAGACTAAGCTAGAAAAGAAAAAAAAAACCTAGGAATCTAAAATGATTGAAGGAATAAAAGGATGATGATAAATAATGGATGTCCGATTTTTTGTGTCATAAAAAGGCTTTAAATACTTTGATTTTCTAACCTTAATATTGACAAAATTGCCTTTTAAGAATGTGATGACTTGAGTTTGCTTGAACACAAAATTACCTTTATAGTTTTTTCAATCGTCAGACTTTAATGTCGCGACACCCATGGTAGTTGGCACGAAGGGGTCATGGAAAGCTCTTAATGTCGTGGCACACCCTTGCTAGTGTTGTAATAGTCCGGTTTATACCCTAGTCGGAACAGTGGTTTCGGGACCACAAATCCGAGTCCGTATAATATTTTTAATATTATATTCTGTGCTGTTGATATGAGGTTTAGCATGTGTTAAATTTCCGTAAGTTAATTTGATTGTCTATGTGGTTAATTTGACAAGGATTAAATTGCATGAAATGTGAAAGTTGCTTGCTATTTGCTTACGCACCTATGTGTTGTGGATTTATAAATGTGAGGACTTATGTGGCAAATAAGCCAATTCCATGATAGTGGATGGTAATAAATGTGGTACATGCATTTTTTTTTATATATGATTATTAATTTATATTATATGTTATAAATATCTTATTACTTATTCATTAAGTTATAATTATTTTTTATAATAAAAGAAATTTAGTGGATGGTGGAATGACATGATAACCATTGTTTATGTTTGTCCTATATGATTATTTTAAGGCTAAATTAGTAAATAGATTATTATGTATGATATATTTGATAAAAGCATGAAAATGGACATTTTCTCATCCATTTTTCCACCGAATTTGGGAAAGAAAAGAAAGAACAAAAGCTTTCAAATTTTCAGCTATTACAAGTTTAAATCAAAGGTTAGTTTTTGATCCGTTCTTGATAATTTTTACGTTTTTGTAATCGTTGCTTTGAGAGCTATAAAACCCATGTTTTAATTTTGTGAATTGATGATGTTTGCGTGAGTTGCCATGGATGATAAGTTAAGCTTTTTGATGATTTTTGGTGTTAAATGAAAGGTATGAGTTAGATAAACATACTTTGTTCTTGGAGTTTTGATGAATTTAGCTAAATAGGGCTAAATTTAGAAAGTGATAAATTGAGGGATTAAATAGCAAATTTGATGAAAAGTGTGGGCTTGTATGTGTTGTATATATATTCGGCCAAGCATGTGTATGTGTGGATTTTGTGAATTTGATATTTTGTGAAAAATGGACTAGAATGATAAAATGTGCAAATGTGAGGGATAAATTATAAATAGCCCAAAATATGTGTGTATGGATTGAATTGAATGAATTAGTGATTAAAAGGGTTAATTCTGAATATGTTTAGATCAAGAACAGAAGAAAACGGAATTAGATTGCGGGAAAGCGAAAGTAAACGAGTAGCCGTTTTCATTTCGATAAACCGAATCCGAGGTAAGTCACTATGCAAACAAATGTATATGTATGCAATTATAATTGTTTTTATGATTGATGTTGATCATGAATACTATTAAGAAACTATGTTTATGAATTCCGAGAAAAATCCGATATAGTGACTAAGTCCGAGAAGTCCTGTGTGAACCTAGGAATAGTTAGGATTAGCTATGTCATGACATAGGTGTCTGTTCTGTTTATGTAACATCCTAGACTAAGGGGTTCGAGTAACGTGGGGCGCATAAGTTTTTATTTTTGCAAGATGGCGTTGTGGGTGAAAGAGGCTTTAAATATATTTGGGGCAAGTGGCTAAGGGCGCTACATGGGCCTCTGGCAATAAGGTCCCATGTTCGAATAACATGGAGATCAATTGGGGGCATTTTATTTTTCTGGCCTTTGGCGTTATTGCTTGAGGGAGCTAAGGAATAAGGGTTTAAAAGAATGTTGCGATGCGTTTATGACATGAAAGTCAAGCTGGCCGAGTGGCTGGGGCGTGGAGAGTGTTTCTCCAGGTCTCGGGTTCGAGACCTGGGTGCAGCAATGGAGGTATTTTATTTTTGTTTTTCCTTTTTGGCCGGCAGAATGCAAGTGGTCGGCGCATGGGCATTTAAAAGGCATGCAAATGTTGGATGGGTGCTAATATATTATTGTTATCTTATTTTATTTGGAAGCATGAGTAATGTTTTATTATTTTATTGGAAGATGAATAAGTGATGGGAAAAATTTATTATTCTAATTCAAATGGAGATGGGAGAATGTTTTAACAATGATGTTTTATTTTTTTTATTTTGGGATAATAAATATATTAGTATTATTATTAGTTTTATTATTTTATAAACGTATGAAGTAGTTGTATTATTATTTTATTATTTTATGTTGTGTTATTATTTTAATGGTGATGGGTTTTATTAAACAACATTTTATTTTAAATGGTGATAAAAAAAATTATCACAAAAAGGGAGAGCATGGCCGAATGAAGGATTATTATTTTATTTTGTTTATCTTTTTGAAGAGGTGATTAATAGGTAGAATAGTAGATAGATATTGCTTTTAAATTAGATTAAGTGGATGGGTTGTTGAATTCTGCTGGAAGAGTGGGACTATTTTATTTTTTTTTATGTAGTGATAAGGGAGATGAAAGTGGGAAATGTTGAGGGGTTGAGGTAGTGGCCGATTATGGATTTCTTTGGTGGTGAAATTCGGTCATGTAAGGGGGGGATTAAGTGCTAAAAATTAGTGTTCATCTTTTAGTCTCTCTTGCAAAATTTTGAAGCCAAGGAAATTCTCTCTTTTCCTCCCATTTTAGAAGCACTTTGGCCGAATATTAAAAGTGGTATAGATCTCTTCGGGATTTCTGTTGCAATCGATTAAGTGAAGGTAAGTGATGGCCGAAACTTTCTTTTTCATAATCTTTTTCTCTGTCGACTTGGGTGAATGGTTTAGCCGAAATATGTTAATGGTGTGGCTAACTATTTTCTTCTTTGGAACCGATTTCTCATAAGGTACTCCGGGATTTTGAAGTGATTCAATCTGAATCTCCATTTCCGGTCAATCGGTTTTGGTAAGGATCTATTTTAATAGGTTACTCTTTTAAGTATTCAAAGCCGAAGGTTAATGATATTGTTGATTAACCGATTGTAGTTTGACGAAGTAGATTCGTGTATCGTGTGCCGTGGTTAGTACTCAAAAGCGTGTAAGTAAGGATTCGGATTCAAGAGATGACCCCTTTGGATTTATTTGATTTGATCGAATAGGCCATGTCACTAATCTTGTGTTGGCCGAATATAGGAGCAAGGATATTGTGGGTAGCCGGTTGGTTTCTCCGGGATTTAGGACTAACGTTAGAATCAGGTGTGTACATACACACTTTATAACTAATTAATGTGCTAAGTATTTTGTGTATGTGAAATCGGATTTGTGTAGATTCGGATTTAATACCATAAAGGTATAAGCAAGGCTTCAGGTAAGTCCTTGTCAATATGAGGTTACTATTTAATGATTATGGAAGCATGACATATTTGGTATATGTGGCATGTAATATATGGCTAATGATAAATCTGTTGGATGTTGTTAAATAAACATATTGGCATGATATCTGTTAAATGCATATCATTGATTGATGTGGGATAATACGAGTGGAGGGGGAAACGATAGTCGTGTCGACGGACACCAGTGGTTTGGTACCACATTGTGACTTCGGTCACCAGAGGTTTGGCACCTCCAGAGGTTTGGCACCTCCTAGCGTCTCGTCCCTGTGGTTAACACCACCGTGGGTTGGCCCCACATTTGAAATATGAGATCGACGCCAGTGATTTGTTATAATTTGTGTATGTTGTTGCACTAAACCGGGGGAAGGGTTACACATTGAGTCTTAGTGACTCACCTTCTCCTTTAATATTTTTCAGGTGACTCGTAGATGACGGATGAGGAGCCGGATAGACTCGAGGCGGCCATGCAATGAAAATGTGGATTTAAATGAACTTCGAACTATTTTTATTTTATAGTTGGTTTAATTTGTTCAAGTTGTAATAAGGCCTCCTAAGATTTTATTTTGATATTTTACATGTTTTGGATAATTTGTTTAAACTACTTAATGACTTTAAAATGGTTACATATGTTTTCCTAAATTCAAACGTAAATGATTTTCTTCCGTACCATCGGGTACATTGACAAAACTTTATAACAACCCGACTTAATAAATTTTCAAATAAACCTAAGTATGGTTTTCTTTATACACCTCAACTGTTTTAAACAAGACACTATTTTTTTTTATCAAAAAGTTAAATCGGCTAAAGGGATTTTCAAAATGGTTTTCTCTGTGACATACCAAATTCGGTCGTAGTGTTTGGGCCGGGTTTGGGGTGTTACAGTTTAATTATATAAGACCACGTCTGGGACGTTGGCGTTGATTTGAGACTAGTGTAAGACCACGTCTGGGACGTTGGCATCAATATAAGTTTTACGAGTAAGACCACGTCTAGGACATTGGCATCGATATAAGCTTTATGAATAAGACCACGTCTGGGACGTTGGCATCAATATGACTTTTACGTGTAAGACCCTGTCTGGGACAGTGGCACTAATATCTGAGTACATGTAAGACACGTCTGGGACGTTGGCATTGTACAATTATTCCGAGCTTTCTGAGTATCCTACTAGTTTCCTACTGGTTCAACGGGCAAATTTGTGATACGTATTGCAAATCCGAGCTATGAACAAATATGTGATTGTAAAACCATTTCAGGTACGTTGATTATACACTAATTGTGTATACAAGGTAAGCATCTATGTGATCTTATTATGGTGCTATGAATATGGAATTGATAATATGATATGTAAAGTTTTGGTTAAAATGAGTTATACGTTTATGTGATTCTTGAATTGTGAATATGGCAAATGTGATCAAAGGTATATGAATCAAAGCATATATGTGATAATTTGCTAAGTAATTGATATGTGTTAATGTATTTATTTGCATATATGCCTCCTATGCTCAGTTTGTTTGTATATTGACTTACTAAGCTTTTGGAAAGCTTACTCTATGTGTGTATTTTCTCTGTTTTATAGGTAGTTAAAGCTACTGTAGGCTTGGGACCGTCAAGGATCATCATCACACTTCTAAACTCTTTTGGTACCCTTTTTGAAAATGTATTTAGCTAAATATGGCATGTATAGGCTAGATATGTGTATATGATTTTGAAGTAAACTTAGTCATGTGTTTGACAAGTATTGAGTTGATAAATGCTTGAATGAATGAGCTTTATGATACAAATTTTGATATGAGTTGATGCATATGAAATGGTTAAGTTTTGTTTAAACAATGGATTATTTTGATTGTGAATGAATTAGGTGTTTTTGGTGTGTTTTAATAACCTAAAAATGGTGAAAATTGCAGTTTTCACACGACCTAGACACATGGGCGTGTGCCCAGGCCGTGTGGCAAAGTCAGTAGCTAAAAGAATCGCCCACGGGCTAGTCCCACGTCCGTGTGTAGCAAGTTAGAATCTGCCCACGGGCTGCCCACGGGCAGGCCACACGGGCATGTGCCCCTATTTTCAAGAAAAAGTTTCTAAAGTTTCTATTTTAGTCCCAAATCATTTCCTAATCATATTTTGGGTCTCGTACGGCCATATTAGGGTCGTATAGATGAAATTTGAAAATTTTTAAATTGTGCCTCGGGATTATATCCCAATTTACTCGTTTATTTATGTTTAACTCTGGTAATACCTCGTAACCCTATTCCGGCGACGGTTTAGGGTTAAGGGGTGTTACAAGTGTCGCGACACTAAGCCCAAAAACTATGGTAAAAAAGTATGGACATAACTTATTTATGTATCCATGCTATATATTATAAAAATAATATAATGTTTATAAAAAAAATGTTATAGTTTTTTATCATAACTTATTTGTAAAAAATAGCTTTTTTAAATTATGACAAAAAAATATATTATTTATAGAAAGTGTTATAAAAGTTCTGGACTATTTATAATTTTTTATGAAAATTATATATTATTATTTTTACTTAACTTATGTATTATAAGAAGGGATATAACCTAGCATAAGTCATTCTCCCAATTAAGTTTATATAATTTGTTATGATTAAATCTACAAATTATTTGACTGTGAACCTAAATATTATAAGGTTGATGCTAATTATGCAACTAACAAAGGTTTTCTTACAATATATCGTAGAATATGATACCATTAGAGAAAATTGTGCCTAACATAAACATCATAGATAGCTTGCGAACTCTTTATTTTGAGATATTCAAGGCTTTAAAATGTGGTTTCAAAAGACATTTGTTGTTCTAAAAAAATATTTTTCATATTAACAACATCACATTAGTATAGCATAAAAAAAAAAGGTTGGTTTCATAACTTCAATTATAGGTGAAGTTGAAATGATTCATACTTCGTAGAGTACATGGAAAAAGGAAATCTTGATAATTTCAATGATGCATATTCATTTTGTAGGACGAACAAGTGATAAAATTGCATATGGTGTATTTTTCTTGTTATTTTTATTAGTAATCATATTATTAATTGCTTTTTTAGATTAACATAATACATATGGTGATTTAATTTTAACTTGTTTAGGTTTTTATCAATTCCATTCCTTTGTTTTTTGTTCGATTTAACCAATTGGAATGAACCATATTAAGTTGAAGAAAATATTAAATGAAGCAATTTTCGAAAGAAGATATATTAGCAAATATTTGAATATACAATTGCCTAGCAATAAAACAAAACAAAATAAAAAGATACCATCTAAATTGTGAGATATGTACTTATCATAGTTGTTGCAGTTGGATCCTTGAGCAAGTGCCTAATAAGCAACATTTTCATATCCATTGGTGCTATAACGAACATAGAAAAGGTAAATACGACGAGATCGATCGAAGAAAGAGTCGAACCGAGAAACCCTTGCCGCATCCTGCAACATGATATCACGAAAGTATAAAGAAGAAAACTCACAACTTCAAACTTGTTGAATGCCATTGGTAAACACAGTAACAAATGGCGAATATCAAGTTTAACTCTTACCAACTTGGCAAACGGAAGAATATGCGGAAGAATGTTCGACTGCCTTCGGTATCCAGCTGCAATAAGAGTGCTAACCCTAAGAGAAAGAATGACCTTTGCCGTTTCCTTTCTTGTGGCCAAAGAGTATTCCAAGCTGAATGAAATTAAAACCGAAGTTAAGTGTTGGGATACGTTATGTATTCGACATGAGTATGTTTGATATTTTCTATATGAAAGATACGAGCCGAGTAAGAGATATAGAACACATCATACAACCAGAAATAATGCATGCATACCTTGCATGCATGAGTACCAACTTTTGCTTGCATACCTTCAATTGACATATTCCAATTATTTCTTTTAAAAGTAAGAAAGCCTTTCGAATAATCTTTCTTTAGGATTTTCGCGATCACGGAAGCGTAATTCGGAGCCTCAGATAATGATCTGGCAATTGAATAACCAGTAGCAGGATCCACCATGCTTGCGGCAGCACCGAATGCAAGGTTCTTCTGTTTCATGTTCGGCAAGGAACCGCCGAGCGGAACATAAGACCACTCCTGGATGAGATAAATGGTTTTGGTAACTTCCTAACATAATTTGCCATAATCAAACATATTTATAAGGGGCAATTTGGTTATGCAAATTACCTCTTCGTAAACTTTTACAATCCGGATTCCCATGCCCCGTAACCTTGACATTAGCTTCTTCTTCAAGAAATCCATAGGCACAGCCTCTTTTAAAGCCAAACAAGTTTCCTGCAGGGCAAGTTTATGGAATCATTTTACATGTGATCATGACATATACAAGATGAAGATTGGCATGGCTTAAACCTCAAAGAAAACTCTTGTTGATGACATGGGCATGCCATAAAGGAATGAAGGATACTGATCTTCTAAACATGGAACTGGTTCTTTAGCATAGTCTCTATATCCATGAATACCATCATGCTAGGATCACAAGGATTGTTCTCCACCTGTCAAACATGTTCCACATAAAGGGGCAACTTTTTTGGAGCATAAAAACTTGGATGTAGCACTTTGGCAGTTCATGTATTTGTAACTCAACCTCGATTCCGTACGCGGATTGCATGGCGACCCTTGGACCTCCCACCTCATATTGCAGAAATTTACCAGAAGCTGCTCCTGAAGCAACAACAACAAGCCTATAATAACATATTAGGAGCTTGAAAGGAGCTATGGTGTTAAAATACTTATACACCGATGGCAGTAGGGGAAAAAGAAATCATCCTACCTGCAAGGAACAACATGCTCGTATTCGCAGGCTACGAGATTATGACCACCGGTAGCTTCGACAATTGATTCAACCTTTGAGCTAAGATACATTACGCCTGATTCGACACACCTATTGAAATTCAAATCAAATTAAATGTTGATGTAAAAACATTATTGGCAAAGGACCTATATGACTACCTCTTCAACAACTCCTCGCGGAGCAAACGTCGTTCGACACGTCCATAAGCACGACGAATGGTGATGGGCTTATCAGGTATACTATTGTATTTGGCCAAACATGCTCCATACACTTTTCGAGTCCAAGATCTGTAGAAGACATTAGATAAACTTACAAGTTAATGAGATTGTGATGGAACAAAGTTAAAAGTATCATAAATATCGTTGTATTAGGAGTCAAATTACATTTTGCCCTTATACGTTAGATCAAAAAGTAAATTGGTCCTAATTGTTAAAAAATATTCATCCATTTGCACTTTTAAAAATTGACATGACTGATGAAATAATTAGATAACAACATGTGGCGTACCACATGTAACTCATGTTGAGTTTCAAGAATTAGTATTTAATAGTAGAAATTTATGAAAATTTTAACAAAAAGACCAATTTATTTTTTGAATTAATGTATAATGACTAATTTATTCTTTTTTTAATAGAAGGAATAAAATATAATCCGACTTTTAATACGGGAGCCCTACAGCACTTTTACCATGAATCAACAAATGTAGAAAGATTATAAATTTATGAAAAGAGCAAGATATAATACCTTTAATCTCATCCTCCCACAATCCATAATTATTGGTGAAAGGAAGATCAGGGCTTATTAGTCCAACAATTAAACCCAACTTAGCTGACTCTGCAGCAAGGGCAAGGCCAGCTGGTCCACTGCCAATGACCACTAGGTCTAGTATATTATCTCCGATTGATATTGGTGGTAACTGTGGAAATAATATAAGATTTATATGTTACTTTGAAAAGATAAAAAAATATATATCTACGTATAATGATAAATTTAATTTTTAATATTTATTTATTTTATTTCTTTGATTTTTTTTGATCGTAAGTTTTAAATTATAGTTAATTTGCTTTTTTTGAGGTAGAAAATTTTATTGAAACGTTAAAATTTTAACGGTAGTAATATTATAATCTATATGGCATGGTAGCCTGTATATACTTTATAAAAATAAAAAATTAAATTAAATTTTCAAATAAAAATAAGGAATAATAATAAATTTAGTTTTCAATATTTATATTTTTTTATCAATTTGGCCCTTATTCTTTTTTTTAACTAAATTTAATCCTTAATTTTTTAAAATGAATCGAATTTGACCATCAACCTTTTAAAACTTAGACAAATTCCCACAAAGGCAAAAAGAAAGGTAGGAGTAACGTGTCATAATTCTCATAACTAATTTTCATTCCTATTTCATGACCTTAATTCCCCCTTAGAAATATTATAAAAAAAGATCCCTAAATTCTAGGGTAGAGAATAAGTTGGTTAAAACCCATTTAATTGATTTAATTATTTCCATAATTTATTTTTTTCATTAAATCTGTTAAGGTCTGTATAAAATAAATATATGTGTGATGTGTTAAGTCGGGTCACAGACTTCAAAATATTTACTCAAGGCTGCTATTTTGGTTTTGAAATGCTTTTGAAAAAATCTATTTGGAAAAAGTGTTCTTGTAAAGTATTGTGAAAAAATGTGGATTGTTCATTTCAAGTGTTCGACATTACTATTAAAAATTGTAATGGAAAGTTACAATGTCCATTTTATACTTTCCAATGTCCATTTTAAATATAATGTTAAAAATTTTAAAAATAATTTAATATAGTTATACATAAAATATCATTTTAAATAGGTTGATACATGATATACTTTGAAATTTTTATAATAATAAATAATATTTGAGCAATATAATATAATAATACATAAAATATATTTTTTTAAAATTTTAAATATATTTTAAATAATTAATGTAAATAAAAATATTTTGATAATTTATCTTTTTTACGTTTAGATGAAAAAATATCTGTCCACTATAATTTCATATTTTCAGTGTGATAAATTTTATAACTAATTTCCATTCTTATTTCATGACCTTAATGTTCCGCTTACAAACGCAATCCAAAAAGGTGCCGCAAATTTTAGGATTAAAATTTAGTTGTTTCATTCGCGTAAGTCTATTTTGGTTAATTCGACTTTTTATTAAATCGTTAATTAGGATTATCAATTAATTTAATTGACTTTTTTAATTTATAATAAATATTTATATCAATTATAATGCTTTTAATATATATCATTAGGTCTTATTTTAACAAAGCAATTAATATTCATTTGAGAGTATTTTTTGTCTTTTTATATAATATTTATTTAATTTTTCTATTTGAATCAAAGTATTACTAAATATTAATATTAATTTTAAATAAATATAAGTTAATTAATGGAACAAATCGATTGATATTATGTCGATTCGGTTAAATAATCAACACTAAAAATGATAATTACTATTTTACTCAGGATTGAGTAAATTTAATGGCGAAGAAAACACTACTTTATACTGAGCGATTTGATTGAAATCATAATTTCAAATAATAGACTTATCAATTTTTAAAGTATAAATTGACTTAACTTCATCTTCATCGGCATTGTTATGAATTTAATTAATGGTAACCAAAAAAACTTTAAAAAGAAAAAAGTACAAATAAAATGAGTAGGGAAAAAGAAATGAAAACCTTGTCCGCTAACTTCGATTGCTCATCCATTTCCTTATGCTGTTGCATTTGAACGAAGAGAAGTTCAGATCCGCCGGCTTTTACGTAATCTTCTTCATAGGCGAAACCTTCCTTAACCGCCACGTAACTCTCCCTCGCCGCTCCGCTACCACTCACCTCCAACGAAATCAACCGTTGATTATTCGAAACCGCCATTTTCGTAGTCACCGGATCTTTTCTCCTCCGAGACCTCCAAGTGGCGGACTTAGAAACCGCCACGGCCGCGAAGTTCCGAGCTCCGACAGACGTCGTTATCATCATCACCACTGAAATTGACAAATAAAAATAATTTTAAAAAAAACTCTGTCTCTCTTCTTTACGTCGCCATTGTTGTTTTCCTTGAATGAAACGAAGTGCAGATATTGAGAACAAAAGGAAATGATTCTTCTTCTTGTATAAACGGGAGAATTTTTGTTTTGTTTTCTTTTTGGTTAAAAGACAGTTCCGATCTCAATTTCGGTATTAAACAAATTTGTCCCTCTAAATTGAATCAATTAATTATTGTCAAATTCAAAAAGTAAGGAAAATCACAAAATTAACCATTTTTTTGTGAGTTGTATACAATTTTGATTGGTATATAACATATTTAGTCTTCAAAATTTATATTTTATGTCAATTTGGTCCTAACTTAATAGTAGACCTGATCATGGGTCAGGCCACCGCTCAGGCCCAAAGGCTTGCCTAAAAAATGGGAGGGTTTGAGCAAAAATATAAGCTCGAAAAATGAGCTTTGACAAAAAAATAATGTCCGTTTTCTAAACGAGTTGGGACTCGTGTACAATTTTCTGCCCAGGCCCGACCCGACCCGGTTTGTTTTGCTGATGTGTTGTTGCAGTTTTGGTGTTGTTTTATTGTCATTTCGCTATTATGTTTATACTATTTTGTTATTATTGTTTGGACATTGTATAACTCTTGTTTTATTGTTAATTTTGCTACTATTTTAGAAGTTAATACTTGCTAAGTTGCAACTATATTAATATTATTTACTTTTAATGTATCTTCAATTTGTTGGGAAATATTTATTTTGATGTTTTTAGTGTATTTGATGTATTATATTTTTAAAAAATATTTTTATATAAAATAGTCTAAAAAATTAATATGAACGAGCCGGGTCAGACTCGAGTCTAGCATCTTTAATTCTGGGTTGGGCTTGAGCAAAATTTTAGGCAATTTTTCAAGTCAAGCTGAGCCTAAGCCTAAAATTTTTTACCAACTCAACCCAACCCATGATCAGGTTTATTTAATAGAATGTATAAATATTACAAGTTATACTTGTTAAATAAATACTAAATTGACCAAATATGCAAATCTCGCGAGTTAAATTTGGACTAAGTTGATATAATGTGTAAAAATTAAAAGTTAAATTTATTATTATATCGATAAAATTTATGTACAATTCATGGAAAACATTAACTTCGTAATTAATTGTCCTTAGTTACATACTTTCAAAACTGATAACAATTAAATTACTCTTTTTTTTAGAATGATGAATTTGCTTCATATTAAAATTGAAAAATTAAAATGGTGTAATAACCTTTCTTTATATATATATATATTTTTATTTTTGTTTGTGTTTGAATTTTGCTCAAATGTTTAGCTGTCATCACTTATTCAATTGGACAACTCTTTGCAAAAAAAAAAAAAAAAAAAAACCTAAAACGCAGCCGTATTAAATATTAATCTCAAATCCTTGCCAGCATGTGGATAATATCAAAATTACCTTCATCAAAATAGATATTTTATCTAGAAAAGTCGCATGAAGCTTTGGGGTTAATTCAACTATTAAGTCCCCATGTTTTAGATTGGTCTTCCACCTTTAAAAATTAAGTGATTGACTTTGTAGTTTAGCCAAAAACTTATCCATACAAGATTAGTAACAATGAACCAAACCTATCAATAACCCAAGTACTCTCTTTAGAATTTAAGAAACAGTTCTCAGACATCTTTTTTTCCTTTTAGAAAAACCAGGAGCGAACAATCAACATATTGATATTGGAAGACCCAAAAGATTATTCTAATATATCATTTCTAGGTCCAATGGAATTTCTAGGTATAGGAAGAAACTCTATCAAATAGAGATTTTTTCTTTCGACCATATTTCGATTGTTAATACAATATATAAGAATCGCTACTACAAATAGTACTACACCCTTGATTGTGAAATATCGATTGCTTGTTAAACCCTGTGAATTGAGTGAAAGTAGGATACTCCAGATTAGGGGGTCCAAGAGTTTTATAAAACATTTTAAAATTTTCACAAGCTAGATCTAATTTAACTTGCCGAAATTTTGCCATTATCCACTCATATTTGTAAATGAACAACTCAAGTCCATTTTAAGTTCACCAATATTAAATTTTAGAGTTTTTTTTAACATTTATATTATAGTATTGTATAGTATTATAGATTTACTTTTTATGTGTTATAAATTATATAATATATAATAATAACCTAATATGATATTAAATTATGATACACTCACAATGTGGGTAAAAAATAATGTAACAAATTAATATATATATATATATAAACCAAATATGGCTTTAGTTGAAATGGTAACAAATTAATATATATATATATATATATATATATAAACCAAATATGGCTTTAGTTGAAATGGTAAATTTTTTATAGTGAATATTATAATGATTTGAGTTCAAATATCATGATTCTCGTTATAAGTATGTATTTTCTAGATTTATCAAAATGTAAAAATATATTAATACCCTCAACTTAATATTTGTTCACTTGTAAAGGGAATGGACTCTTGATAATTTCACAACCAAATCAAGACTTGGTTGTTAGATGAACCAACTTAGTCAAATGTTTTATTTATAGTATGGATATTACAGACTTAGATAACTAGTTGGACCCGGCTTGAGCCTAACTCATATTTTAAATGTGCCATTTTTATGTTAATGTTATTTTTTAAGCCTAATATTTTTGTCTAAACTGTCTCAAATTTCAAGCTAGCTTCTAGGTTTGGACAAGTAGCTCCAAGTTATATGAACGGTTTATAAAATGCAAGTTCAAAAATCATGATTAATTGAAACCAAACTAAAATATATTTTTATTTAATATATTATTAATTTTATGTTTTATGATATGAAAATAAATATTTTATATTTAAAATAGTGAAAATAATTTAAAATTTCTTGAAAAACTATTATTTTTTAGAAATATTAATAAAAAATTTATAAAAATTGCCAGACAATATTAAAAAAAATAAAATAATGTTCATTTTATCAAAATAAATCTAAAAAATTAAAACAAAAAATTAACCAACCCAACATAATCCAGTCAGCAAAAAAAGGCAAAAGTCCACTCAGAAGCCATAAAAACAAAACGGTGCCGTATAAGTAACAAGAAAAGAGAGGCAAATTTTTGTCTTTTGTAAACCGCCACGTGACCCGAGAGCATTCAAACTATTTCAAAAGCTGAAACGTCACCGTCGTTATAGAAAAGAAAAGAAAAACTAATAACAAAAATAATAATTTAAAAAAAAAAAACCTTTGCTGCCGAGTGGCGCACACTGGCGGCTGTAGCGGCGGCTGCCGGAAGCAAAAAAATCGTGTAGCTCATCGTCGTATGTGATAGTGAGATGGGGAATCCAAAGCAGAAGTGGACGGCGGAGGAAGAAGAAGCATTAAGGGCGGGAGTGGCCAAATACGGCAAAGGGAATTGGAAATTAATTCAAAGAGACCCTGAGTTAAGCCCTTTCCTCTTTGCTCGCTCCAACATTGATCTCAAGGTTCCTTTTCCCTCTCTAGTATTTTTATTTATTTGTTTATTTATTTATTTATTATTCGTCGATTTTAAAAAAAAAAAATAGGACAAGTGGCGGAACTTGAGTGGTGGTCCCGGCGGCCATGGTTCACGGGAAAAATCAAGGGCGTCGAAGCCCAAGCCGAGCTCCGACGGTTCGCAGGGCGCTGTTGTTGTTAAGCAAACTGCATTGCCTAAACCACTTGTTGATGATTCTTCGAAAAGCTTTGCTCCTAAGTATGTAACTTTTCTCTTTCTTTTTTGTTAAACCCCTAAAATGAATCTATTTGGTAAATTTGTTCTAATATGTTGACAGTTCTGTACTTGAATGAAGTTTTAGATTTAATCTTTGCACTTAGAAAAGTTAATTTCGAGTTAAAAATCTCAGTCTATTTAGTGATACTGTTATTATTTTTCGATAAAATTTGTAATCAATATACTCATGCAATAAATCATTATGAATTCAGTAAGCAATTGACAAATGATACTAATTGCGGCAAGGATTGGACTAGAATTTTTAAACAGAAAAAGTAATAATGTTCACAATATTTGGGAACAAATCACAATGCTTTATGGTTAATTGATGCATAGGGTTTAGCAGAGCTAAGAAATGAGAGTTAATTTGAGGGTTTTTCTTGATTGTGATAGTGAATTTCATGGAATATAACTCATTTAGTTTAATTTATCAAGAAGAAAAGGTTTCTTTTTCGTCTAATACAACATAAAAGGGTCTAGCCTGCTGTTTATTTTAAAGATGTTTTGATGGTTTAGTGCTCTGTTGCTCTCTTTGTGATGAGCGTTTTGTTGTACTGTGATGTTTGACATAATTACATGTGTGTAGCCGGTACAATGAAATGATTATTGAAGCCATATCAGCGTTGAAAGAACCAAACGGATCAGATAACAGAGCGATTGTTGGCTACATTGAGGTAGGATTTAATTTTCTTTTTTATCACCATTTATTTATTTTTTTTTTTGGTATCCTTCATATCCGTTTTACAGTCCATGTTTGGGGTTCGTGGCTGCCCCTCTTAACAATGTCATCTCCAAGCTTCAAACTTGCGTTCTCTCTTTGGGAGTGCAATGTGCGTTACCATTTCATGAATATTTATTTATTTTACATGTTGAAAGGTAGCTGTTTGATTAGGAAAAGAACCATTTTTTTTATTTCATTCATGCCAAAAGTATATATGTGAAAAGGGAAGACTTGATTTGTGCTCCTACATTTTGTATATGTCCAGATCAGTTTCTAGATATTGTTTCTAATCATCATCATGGTTGAACTTAATTTTGAATGAACCATACATCTTGTTATTGATGATAAGACTGAACTTGAGAAACTATACATCTCGTTATTGGTTTAAAGTTGTGTGTGATCAATGGCTGGACCCAGAATTTTCTCTGGCTAACTACAACCTCCATTAAGCTCTTTGCCTCATGTAAATTCTCATTAAGACGCATGGAAATATAATCGATGGTTAACTTTGAATGCTTAGATGTGCTATTCAAATTTGCTAGTGCTATTCAAATTTTTATGTCCATCTATCTCAACATCATAGCCTAGTTTATCATTAATTATGAGCTTACATTATCAAAATCGTGAGTACGTTATTTCCTTAATATAATACCAAATGCATGTTAACCTTGAAAACTTAGACATGGCATTCGAAGTCACTTATGCTTGACAATTTCTAGTATCTCATGAGTATGATATTTCCTTAATATATTACGCAGCAAAGGCAAGAGGTACCTCAAAGTTTTAAGAAGCAGTTATGTTCAAGGTTGAAAAGGCTGGTTGCTATAGAAAAACTAGAAAAGGTAAATCATAAATGGTTTTATCCTTCTTTTTATCAATTGCCATTTACAAGTATTATTCCTACTTAAAGGGTCACATATTGTGGAGCTGACTTTGGGTTTCTTTGGTGTTCCATGGTCATGGCACTTCTATATTAAGATCAAAAGTAATCTATTGAAATGAGTTCTGGGCAAGAGACTGAATGACCTTTAATATGTTTTTTTTATTCATTGGAATGGAAGGAAAATATAACTAGACTTGAATTGCTGATATAACTTTTTTCTAAACGCATAAATGTACTTATTCTCTGTCAATGTGATTTTTATTAGTAGAACTGCTTCTGATAGATTCATTCAATTGAGTAGAACGGCTTAGAGCTTTCTTTGAATCTCTTTGTTGCCTTATAATAGCAAACTTTTATGTTTTAGAGTTAACCCAGTCATTTAGATGATCCAATCACTCCTAACCCTGTATTCGACATATCATTCTCGGGATCAACATAAAGGAACTTAGGGATGTCTATAACACTTAAGGTATGCTTATTGTTCAAAATTTTTCCCCACTTCAAGGAACTTCAGAATCATTGGTCATGGAAGTTGAACTAAAATAAGATTGACAATACTTGTGCTTAGAGAAGGAAACATTAGGTCTGATTATGGTTTTATTCCCTCTACTACGTAGAAATTTGAGGAAGACATGTAAATATATTATTGGTTGAATCTGGCTGACTGGATTTTCACATGACCTTAACTGTGTGCCCGAATAGTAGTTAAAAAAAATCCATATCATCAGTAGCAGTTAAAAAATGTTATCAATTTGAACCTACTAATAACATTATAAAAGTATAGGAACCAAATTATGCTAAATTAAAGTATAATGACTAAATCCCAAAGTTTAGCATAGTAAAGGAGCTAAAACCATAATTAGGTATTTTCTTTACAATGAGTAAAAGCAACTTTAGTCAAAAGTTAATCCAATCATCGTAGGCATTCTTTGAATCAAGAAGAAACATATCCAAGTTGTGTAAATACCGATAAGATATATATTTTTCTGAGAATGAAATTGTGTTACACAGTTTGTTTTGTTAGCTTAAACCCTATATATGGAATTTGTTTTGCTTTATCTTTGTAATAATGCAGGTGCAAAATCGGTACAAGATACGAAAAGATGAGACATTCGGGATGAAGACGACAAGCCCAAAACAAAAAGGCACGAAGCTTAAGCAGTCGCAAAATGCTGGTCATACAACTTGCGATGCAGTTGAAGAAGCTTCAATGACTGCTGCCTATCTTATTGCTGAAGCAGAAAATAAGTCATTTGTTGCAGCTGAAGCAGTTAAAGAGGCAGAACGAGTCTCGAAAATGGCTGAAGATGCAGATTCACTACTACAGTTGGCCAAAGAGATTTTTGAAACATGTAATGTTTCTGCGACTCTTCATTTTTTTTCAAGTTCTCGTGTTTGATACCATGCTCGATCCATATATGGACATACATATGAGGATATCACTCTTCAAACACCCTTAGGATTCATAGTAAATGTACTAGAAAAAATAAGTCTAGACCTATCAATTTTGACTGGAACTTAAAAACCTTGCCCAATCAACTGAAACCTGAACTCGATTCAACCCAATTTGATCATAAATTGTCACTAACTTGAATCCTCCCAGCCTGAACTTGAAACTGACCTAAACCCGAAATGATACCACCCCAAAAACTCGAGCATTAAACTGACTGTTGAACCCAAAATTATCTGTAAGTGTCCTAAACCAAAATGACCAAAACAGTTAAAATAATTTATATTTACTTGATCCAAAACCAACTCAATTAATTCAATTAATGGTAAAAGTACCGTGGAGTGCCCTTTTTATTCAAAAAAATAGGTAAATTAGTTCTTGTCCGATATCAAAGAGCAAACTTATCTTTTCTGTTAAAATTTTTATTCATTTTTACTGTTAAAAATTAGCGTGGCTGACAGAATAATCGGATAGTTATACATGGCGTGTTTCATGTAACTTATGCTGATGTACAAAGGCCACTTTTTAACAATAGAAATGGATTGAATTGTTAATAAAAAAAATTTGTTTGCTCTTTAATCTAACTTGCAAAGATTAATTTCCCAATTTTTTAATAGAGAAGAAAAAATAAACTTAAACTCTTAATACAAGGGCTTTCATGATATTTTTACCCCCAATTTATAGATCTAATAAAGTTCTTGTTGAGCACATTCTTGAACTCAACACTCGCCTTTGAAGGTCAAATAAACTTCATGATGAACACATACTCGGTTTTAGCACTTTCAGCTCATACTTTTGTTTCTTTTTAGGCATTATGTTTCCATTCTTATGAATTTTGCATCTTTTCATTTGGTTTTTGCAGGTTCTCAAGGTGAAATTGTGCTGGTGGCATAATAGGACATGATAGAGATGATGACCCCTCCCCCCTTCAATTAGAATATGTATATAGTGTTTTCTCTTGTTTCTCTCCAGATTTTAACTTTGACTAATTTGTATGACTGATAAACTCGACTATTTTGAATATTTATTAATTTAAAATCATTTCTGAAATATTTATAAAGTACAAAGTTATGAATGAGTTAAAATTTATATAATATTTTAGATATAATTATTGAAAAAAATCATGGTCAGAATCGAATCTACCAGTAGAATCAGTTGAACTGAATACTGGTGCACTAATCAATTCAACTAATATCATAAAATTGGAAAATGGTTGAACTGAGAAAAAATCGGTTGAATTAGATTTAAATTAGTTTAAATATTTAATTTTGTTATAATTTTTAATAAAAGCTTACTATATCATTTATTATCTGAGTTTTGACATTTTTTTAATTTAGTGTTTATGTTATTTTTTGGTTCAATATAGCACTGTATTTGGTAATTGATATCTGAGTTAATGGTGTTAATTAATTTAAGTTTTTTTTTGGTTGAAATAATGAAAATTTATAATTAATTAATAATATTAACAATTGACTTTCATCAAATCTTAAAATTAAAATCGAAATCAAATCAATCTTAAAAGTAAGATAAAATCACAAACATTTTTATTTAACAAATTAAATATAAAATTAATAAATTTACAATAACATCATTTATTCTATTATAAAATAATAAAAATTCAAACTTAATAATACTAGCAATTAACTTTCATTAAATCAACACTAAAACTTGAACTAAACTCTAAAAGGTAAACATTGTTACCTCAGGATACTAAATTGTATAATTTTTCTTAACTATAAGTATCATATTTGATCAAAAAGTAATACAAGTATCATATTAAAAAAATGTCAAATTCGGGTATCAAATAATATGATAGCATTTATAAAATTATATTTACATCAAGGTTTTCGGAATTGAATCGGTGGTTGAATTAGCTAGACTATTGGTTTCTCGATTCAATCAATTCTATTAATAATAATTAAAATATTATTAAAATATTAAAATTTCAGTTCAACCGGTTTAATACTTTTCTTCGAACTAGTACTCGATTTGGTTTAAACAACCTTGATTTATGTTTCTATTATCTGTGTTTATTAATTTTTTATGATTTTTTTGGAATGATTTTATTTTATAACAATTCAACCAATAATGTAATAGTTGAATTGAAAATTGATAATCAGTCAATTTCATCATTGATTTGGTTGTTCAATCATTAAAAAAATGGGTTAAATCATTATTTGGAGCTTAAACTTGGTAATTTTTTTTATATTGGATCTAAACTTTTTTCTCCTTCAAGTTAAGTCCTGAACTTAACAATTGTTCCAATATCGAGACTTGAACTTGGTAATTTTCTCACATTGGGCCTGAACTTTTTTTTTATCCAAGTTAGGCTTTGAACTTGACAATTGTTCTCATATTAGAGTAGAACTTTGGGACTTTTAACTATTAACTTGGACAAAATAAATTTCAAGTTCTAATGAGAGAACATTCGCTAACTTTATGACCTAACTTGGACAAAAAATAATATATTTTAAGCCCCAATGTAGAAATAATTGTCAATTTTAAAACCTAATTTAGATAATAAAAAGAATTTCAAACACCAATATAAAAAATTTATTAAATTTAAACCCAAAATATGATTTAACAAAAAAAAAAAGTCCCATCATCCGAATGTATTGTCACCCCTATCTGAAGTTATGGTGGATTGCATTTTCTTTACATAGGTGGGTCCTTTCTTTCCCTTTTGTTGAACGGGACAGCTTTAATTATCCCAACAATTAACTTTTTCCATAGTTTTGATTCATACTAATAATTAATTATTAAATTTCAACACAAAGAATATATTAAATGAATCCATTAAAAATATATATTAAATGATCTAATAATATCCTAACATCATTAATTTTTATTATTAAATGAAATATTAGGGATTTAGGGCCAATTGATTTGCTTTATCAACCTACATTGATATTGTTAGGATTTAGAATTTACTATATGAATTTTAAATTAAAAAATATGGAGAGATTCCAACTAAACTGCTAAAAATATTAAATTGGTCAAAAAGATTTAGGGTTTAAGGTGTCTTGCGAAAGTAATAGTAAAGGTAAGGGGCTTAGCCAAGAGTGCAATATAACTAGGGGCGAAGCCGGGAGTGGCATGGGCCCGGTCCCCTCTAAAATGTAATATTTCTATTTAGACCCTTAGAATTTTTTAAAAAAATTTAAATTAGTAAAGGTAAAATTGCACTTTGACCCCCTAAAATTATAAAAATTTAATTTAATCATTTACAAATTATAAAGATACAAGCTATAAAAAATTAAAATTTCATCTGACCCCCCCTAAAAAATTGTTCTGACTTCGCCCCTGAATATAACCCTTAGCCTATTGGATAAATGCAAGAATACAATTATCAATTATTTAACTTCAGATCTTTAAGAACAAAAGTAATTATATTTGGCATCTCAAAAATTTAAAAATTTATTTTGGATTTTTTAATATCAAATTCTTGTTATCACTTGTATATTGATATCTTTTTTGGGTCCCTTATAATCCACGTGTTTAGTAATGGGAGATTGTCTATCGAGTCATGGAGGAATTTTAACATGTGTACTTTTTACGTGATTAGAGTATATATGGGCGTAGTTAACGAGACCAAACAGTGTTTTTAGCTCCAAAAATAGTAAAATTATTTTGTAACCTATTTAAAATTTTAAAAGTTACAAGTTAAAGTAACCATAAATTTACAATTTAACCTTCAAAATTTTATGATTTATCTCTAACTTCTATAATTCAATTTCCTAATTTTATCCCTGATTATCTTGTTAAAAGATCTCCATGTAAGTTCGGATGTGATTGGCAAGGACCAATTAAGTAACATTTTTCTTTCTTTCGTATCAAGCAAAGCGAATGTGGTAAAAACTGTCCAATTAGACAAAAAAATTGACAATTTTATGGATTTTCTTAGTGTTAGATTAGATCCAAAAATTATTTCTGAGGTTTCCAAGTATGCTTTTTCTTGATTTTAATGATTATATTTGTATGCTTCAAGAGAATATTAGAGAGGGCAATGGGTACTTTTTACCTAATGGTAAAATTTTCCTTAAAAGGTAAAAAAAATGGCGAGGATAACTAAAAAGATAGTAACGCATTCAATTTTTTTTCATAAATTATTGATAGAATAGTGAAAATAAAACGTCAAGTTTTGAAGTTAATCACTTAATTATGCAAAAGTTTTTATTTTTATCACCAAATTATGAAACGTTATGATTTTGTCACCCTGCTAAATGGCTAAGGGAAAGATAATGCATTCTTTTTTAAGTTCATATAATAATAAATTTAACCTTCAACATTTACATATTATGTCAAATTGGTCATAATTCTAAAAAATTAACCTTAATCGTTTACATACTGTTTCAATTTGATCTTAATTCTAAATAACATATATAACTCAAAATTTCAAATTTTAAAAATTTATGATAAATTAAAGTTGCATAAAATTTATTAAAATTATAAAAATGGTAAATTGCACTAGTGATCACCCAACTATTAGTATTTTTTTATCACCCAACTATGAAAAGTTACAAAATGGTCACCCAACTACTAGTGAATTTCTTTTTTTATCACCCAACTATGGAAAATTACAAAATGGCTACCCAACTATTCAATTTTGTTATTTTTTGTCACCGGGCTAAGGTAGAAGCTTTTAGAATTGGGATAATAACAACTTTAACCCTCAACATTTATAAACATGTCAATTTAGTTTTGATTTAAAAACTTCAACATTTACACATTGTGTAATTTTATTTTTTTTGCAATTTTGCTTTTCTTAATGACATCGAAGGTTAATTTTAAAACAATGAGAAAAAAATAAAAATTATTATCTTAGTTTTTTGGTGTTTCCATTTCTTGTATATTTTCAATCAAATTTAGTTGATAAATTCATTTTTTAATCAAATTTAGTTGATAAATTCGTTTTTCAATCAAATTTAGTTGATAAATTCGTTTTTTTTAGCTTTTTAGGGGAAAGGGTCACAAAGAAAAGTAAAACTGCAAAAAAGACCAAATTACACAATGTGTAAATGTTGAATATTATATTTTTTAGAATCAAGATTGAATTGACACAATGTATAAATGATGAGGGTTAAAGTTGCTATTATGCCAATTTTAAAATTTGTCATCGTTAGAGTTCTGGTGACCAAAAAAGAAAATTACTAATAATTAAATAAAATTTTTGAATAAGTTTATTACATAATATGTCAATATTTTCATAATTTTTAATTATGGGTTAAATTTTCAAATAAAATATAAGTTTAATCATGTAAAAAAATTGGCCATATTGTATTTTTATTAGAATTCATTTTATCGATATTGTTGTATTTAAATCCAAATATTTATTTCATCCTTTACATTAATATCCCCACTACAATACTTGATCTCACAATAACCATGGTTTTCAATATTGTTGGAATTAATTTTATCACTCATCCTAGTGGATCCTTATTTTTATTTTGAGTTTAAATTTCACTATATTTAGGTTCTGTTGAAAGGGGTTGACTTCTTTAAGAAAAGTTTTTAAAGTGTTATTCGTTGGGCAGTTGACCGAATCCCCAACAATGTCAGGTACGATCCCTTGGTAAAGGCTTTTGTCTCTCATACTTTGTCGAGAGCCAACATACCTTGAGCGATTACGCGATGGGCCTAGTTCACAAAGTCGAGGGTGTCTTGATTGGTGAACCTACAAAACTCAAGAGAAATGTTAGTATTGTACATGAGAATAATTATGAAGTTACCTTAGAGCAAGGGAACTCAAACCACCGACCTATGACATATAGACCATTTACCTGTAACCATGGTACCACTTGGGCTACGTAATGGTATCTTGATTGTAGGTAAACAGTCCTATATGTTTCAAGTTGGTGGTTTGAACCCTCGCACATTTAAGTGACTTCATAATTATTACATGTCCTATATTAATACCTCTCTTTTGAGTCTTGCAACCGTTCATCACATGCTAGCCCTTGGTAAAATGAGGGAGACAAAACCTCTATCAATCTAATCAGTTGTCCGATAAATAACATTAAAAAAACTTTTTTTTAAAAGAGTTAGACTTTACTCATAAATTTTGTTTGACTTTATATTAATTTGACTCAAATTATATTTACTCAAATACGTTTTTAGAAAAAAAAAGTTTAAATGAAATATTTATGTCCTGATGGATTATTAGAAGAAGAATATCATCCTATAGAAAGAGAATATTCTGACAATTATGCCTAGAAACATCACTTTAATTTTATTTTATTTATTGAAACTGTAAGCAAATCATTGCCGTACTTTGCAAGACCGAAATTAATGACGACATCATATATGTTGATTGATTTCATTTTTTTTTGTTGTTTTCCTTTTATTATATATATATTTAGTGAGGTGGGGAGATTCGTTCTATGTAAAAAATTAAGAATTATATATAAATTTTGATTTAAAGTGTAATTATATATATAAATTTTTAATTATGATTTAAATATATACATGAACTTTTTTTCTTCAATTATATACATTTAAACTATTACAGTTAGGGGTGAGCAAAATCTGATTCGATTCGAAAAACTCGATAAAAAATTTAATTTTTGAATTAAATAGTTTGAGTTATTTGAGTTGATCAAGTTATTCGGATCAACTCGAATAAAAAATTAAGTTTTTCGGTTTAACTCGAATATGAATTACACAATTCAAGTTATCCGAAAATCTGAATAAGAAAAGACAAAACTAAGTCGTTTTGATAAATGTTTACTTTTTTAAAAGTTAAATTTCAAAATAATTAAGTTAAAAGGCAAAACTACGTCGTTTTGATAAATGTTTACCCATTAAGTTAAGAGGCAAAATCATTATATTGTTCATGTAGTTAAATAATCTTGTACTTCGTCTACTAGTTAAATAATCAGTCCATCTAATAGCAACATTAAGTATAAATAATGGGATTCGTTAACTCGACTCGATTTGACTCGAAATTTTTTGACTCGATTCGATTCGATTCGAAAAAAATTCAAATTGAGTTCGGTTGCTAAAATAGGATTTGTTAACTCGATTAACTCGAAAAATTTTGACTCGATTCGACTCGACTCGATCGAATACTCACCCCTACTTACACTTATCAAAAAATGTAGAAATGTTTTGCCAGATAGATCTCAGATCAGTTCATACATTTTTTTATATTCGTCAAAAGAAGTCAGATTTTAAAGCGATAAGGTTCGATTTCATTTCTAGATCTGTAAACACCCTAGCACATATGTTAGCGATAGAAACTTTGAAGAAGAAAGAAGAAATTTACCTGGTTGGGGGAGTGCCTTTCTATGCCGAGACACAGGCGAGGAACAACAGTTTAAGGGAGCCAGACTAATCGCCAATGAGAAAGGAAGGGGAAGATGGAGCGGAGGGATACAAACGAATCTATTTCGTCTGTTCGGCGCATGGAGTTTTCTCGATAGAGTTTCTGGTTTACAGCAAGTTAGAAATGAAAAGGCGGGGGAAAAGGAGAAAGGTTAAAGAAAATGTAGCAGGAAAGTAATCTTCAAGCCTTGGAAATCTGCTACCATTAATGGCTGGGTCGGTGGGGAACTGAAAGCGTGTAGAGTTAATGGCATCCAGCTGTCGATTGATTTGATTGGGTTTGAATTTTGAATTAGGCACTATCAGTATTCTATTAGACGTTTTTGGGCTTGTTTTTGTTGATTGTAAGCCTATTTTTTCTTTTTTATTCTCTTCTTGTTCATTCTGTTTTGTTTCTGGACTAAATCCTAAAAAGTTTTGTTTATTTCATCATATTATATGAATCCAGTCATGTTATTTCAAAAAAAATATATTAAATTATTTTTATATTAGATAAATATAATTATTTGTGTATGCAATATATAAACATAAATGATATTATATCAATAATTATGTTAATAAAATTTTTGAGAATTGGGTCAAATTAAAAATTTATGTATAAAATTACACAAAAACGAAATTCATATATAAAATTACATATTAGACTAAAATTCGTGTATAATTTAAATTTTATTCTTTCAAATATATTTTTTTCTTTTTTAATAAATTACACTAATAATTACTCAATTATTAATAAATTTATTTCTTTATTATCTAACTACAAAAGGTACGAAATAGCTAATTTATCAATCAATCATGGTGGCATAATACTTTAAGAAGAAGCACAAAATTCCAAATTCAAGATGCCACACAATATATTAATATTATACATATCAAGTGGGAGTTTGAAACATAACCAAAACCACTAATAAATAAGGTAATGTTTACACCTTTATTAATTTAATCTTAATTTTTTTAGTTAATTTAATAACTAACTTTTTAAAGAGTTAATTTACTTTTTAACGAAAATATTATTTTTTAATCAAGCTGGGGTGACAATCCATAAACAGTTTATGTTTATTTAATATTGATATAATAATATTTGTATAACATATCATGTCAAAAAAATAATTTAAAAGTTATAAAATATTCAAAGAAATCTAATAAAATATAAAAAACGGATTACTATATTTAAAATTTTAATATTTTAGTCTATATTTTATTAAAAAACAACACATCTATTTATTTTAAAATGTTGATTCTTTTTAAAAGGATGAGGTTTAAATTAAACTAAATTGATAAAAAATATATAAAAATTAATTTATTATTAAAGTTAAAACAATTGTTAAAGTAATTACTAGATATTAAAGAATCTTGGAGGAAAAAAAATGCAGAAAGAGATAAAATAGGCATAAAAGAATGAAATAAAGAGAACAAAGGCATCAAGTTGTAGCTGAAGTTTTTAAATTATAATTTTCTTTCCAACTAAGAAAAGGCAAATCGAAATTGAAAATTGGAGTGCATTAAGTAACACGTATTTGGTCCTTTGACTTTCCCATCACACAAAACCAACATGCATTGCACCACCTCTTTAATTCTCCGTACGCACAACGCCAGACGACAAAAACAATCTTAAAAATTGTGCGTTACATCACTAAAAATATAGAAGCAATTAGGTAAAATTATTATGGAAGACTTTGTATACGGAATTAAATTATATTTTGTATTTTATTTATAAAATGAATAAATTAATTTATGTATATTAGATTTAAGAGAAAATTAATCATTTTCTGTTAATTTTTTTTATTTCTATTATTAAAGACTTAATAATCAGATGTGTACCTCATTCTAATGTACATAGATTAATTTTTAACAGTGAAAATGGATGGAATTTTTAATAAAATGACTGGTTTGCTCTTTGATCTAATATATAGGGACTAATTTTCTTATTTTTTAGCAAAGGCAGTAAGATGTAATCCAACTTCTAGTACAAAGGTATTCATGGTATTTTTACCTAGGAAATATAATACATATATAATAGAATTAAGGTTTTCAGAATTGAATCGATAATCCAATTGATTAATCTACAGATTCCCAATTCAACCGATTCTAAAAACAATGAATGAAATATACAAGTGTTTTTCTGGGTACATATACAAATGAGGGAAGGAAATAATGTTTGAATTCTAATATTTGAGATGTAAATGAGGGGTTTAATACTACAGTGAAAAGTTTTTATTCTACAATTAGGGTTGAGATTTTGTAATATGTCTTATCTATTTTTTAAATATAATTAAATGACACGTGATTTGTGGAGTTAAAATTTTCCCGTATATGAATAAAATATATAAAAATTATTTTAAATATATAAAAAGTGTGATTTAAACTAAATGGAGAGGGGCTTTTTCCAAATTATAAGTAATACATATACCTATTACTAGAATTATAGTTATAGTTATAATGAGATTTAAATTAGAATTAATTTTGGATTAAAAACTTAAATTTTAGATCTTAAAATCTCTTGTTATCTATATTGGTGGCAAAAGTCGAGACCTTTAGAATACTTAAATTCAAGTAAGGGCGCAGGCAAGAGACATGGAAGGAAACTGGCTTCCTTAAATTGGGAAAATCATGTTTTAGACCTTTAAAGTTTTTAAAATTATAAATTAATATATAATAAAATTATAATTAAATTCCAAAATAATAAATATTTTATCTAATTCTTCTAAAAACTATAAAGGCATAAACTAATATAGCGATGAAAATATATTTTAACTTCTCATAAAGGTATATACTTTAATCTCGAGCCCTTAAAAAAAAAATTTACCTTCACATGCAGATTCAAATCTCATTATGCACAATTCTCGTGAATAGATTTTAGCTTAGATTGTTTCAAAAGTTTATTTTATTTATACTTAATATTAATTTAATTTAATTATAAAATTTAACATCAAGTTGAATAGCTTAACAAAGATATTTGACCTTTCGACAGCTTTTATTTTATGTAAAAAAAAAGAAGCAATAACGACAAATAAAATATATAATAAAGTTCTTTAAAAGGATTTTTCATTTCCCATAATTATTTTTTAAATGTAAAATTTATCTCAAAGTTTTTTTTTTAATTCCTTTTCCAAAATTATTTTTATTTTTGGTCTGGCAATCGGCAATACAACGGAAATTTGTTAGTATAGACCAACTTGACCTTACTTGCTAATTACGTAGTACATTGGATTGACCTTGAGTTGGTCTTATATCATAATCATGAAAAATTAAATGGACAATATTTTATCATTAAATGCATAATTTAAAATTGCCATATGAAAATTTTAAATAATTATTTAAAATATGAGTTAATTCCATCATATATCCCAAATTATAACATTCATTAAAATTGGATCTTAAAATTTAAAACATTTTAATTATATTTTTCTAATTGTCAAGATTATATCAACAAAATATTTCCATTACTAAAATCGTTAAATAATATATCAAATATTATATTGCATAATTAAAAAAAAGTCAGAAAAATAAATGTTCTAAATATTTTTGAAGCTTTTACAAAAGTTTTATTGCTCATTTTCTTTTTTCGATTTTATTTTATTTTAATTTTTAATTTTTAAAAATTTTATATAATATTTTATATATCAATTAACGATTTAATTAATTGAAAATTTTGGTTGATCTAATATTAATAATTTAATATATAATTATAACGGTGAATGGAAAATGATAATAATAGTTTGAGAATATATAGTAATATCAAATCTCAAATAACTAGAAAATATATACTTCTATATATAATGGTTCTTAATCACAAGCATCAGTATTATCCATCTTATAGGGGAAATGCCTAAATGTTCAATTTAGGCAATGCTAGTAATTATGGTATCTATCCGACACCATTCATTTTATGGTATTTTATTAATTATATTATTCAAATAAAATTATTTTCTTAATTAGAATATTTGTGAATTTGTTATTTTTTATGAACTCGAATAATATTTGGATTTAAATTATTTTTTTATGTTTGTTTTATAATAATATTCTAATTTTTAAGAAAAAAAATATTCACAAATATTCTATAAAATTTTTATTTTTTTAAGAGATTATAATTGAATTTTAAATTTTAAAAAAATCAAAATATAAATTTACTAGTAAATTAATTTAAAATCTTAGTGTTCCTAAGAATGACAACATGAGTAAAGTTTAAAAAATTATAATTTTAAAAAATTTCTAACTATACAAAGAATCAAAAGGCCAAGTTCCTTTTTCCAGTCTATTTTGCAACGTTATCCATCGTCGAACAAACAGGGAAGTAGGGAGCAAAGCTCTAGAGGGACCAAAGCGGCTAATTTTGGCGATTATGATTCACAATCCCCCTCCTATCACTACACCGCTTTTACGTCATTTTTTTTTATTTTGAACTTTATATATAAATATTTAAAATTTTACAGTTTATTCGAGTTTATATTTTGACACCAAAAACCGTTTCAACTTTCCACTCATTCATCGCCACTTCGCGTGATTTCGCTTTTGCCTCTGTGTATTCGCTTTTTTATTTTTAAAAATATTTTGAATATTGAATTTTATTTGCATGAATGAATTACTTATTTATGTTTAAATTTGTGATTTTATTCTGATTCGTTAAACGTTTATTCCTTTCTAGAATTCTCTTTCTCTGTTTTTGTGTGTGTGTGTTTTGAATGGCGATGTCCGAGTCACCGGAGATTTCAGGGAGTAGTACGGCGACGGTGATCGGTACCTCACGTAGCGAGTCAGATCTTAATCATTTTGGGCCCCGTCGTCGAGCCGTGAATAACGCGGTCGATGCAGGGACTAGAGTTGTGGAGCGTAACAATTCCGGTAATGGCGAGACAGTGGACGCTAGGGATCGAATGGAATCGGCTAATTTCTCGAGGGAAAACGTGAATGAGAATCCGACTAATTCAGATACGAGGTTCACGTATCGGCCTTCTGTTCCTGCTCATTGGAGGATCAAAGAAAGCCCTCTCAGCTCTGACAATATCTTCCAACAGGTTACGTCTACACGTGTTTTTTCATTTGAGATGTTCTTCATCCCGCTCTGTGTTGGAGTTTTTTTTTTTTTTTTTTAATTTTCTTTTATGTTGGTTGTGCTAGTTAGTTTAGGTTTTTTACCGTTTATGACGAGCTTAATAGCTAAAAGAAACAGTAAAATGCTTGAGTTGTGTTGAATTTAGCATTTCTAGCTCTGATTACCGATTTTTGTTTGTAACATAAGCAGAGTCATGCAGGCCTGTTTAACCTATGTGTTGTAGTGCTTGTTGCTGTAAACAGCCGGCTTATTATTGAGAACCTGATGAAGGTTTGTATCTTAATTTTAGTTCCCTTGGTGGTTGGTATGAACTTATGATTATCGGATTAAAGTCTTGTTGTTGATAAATGCTGCAGTATGGGTGGTTGATCAGATCTGGCTTTTGGTTTAGTTCGAGATCATTGAGGGATTGGCCTCTTTTTATGTGCTGGTAATGCTTCCTTAATCTAATCCTAATTTTAGATTTTCTAAGAATATGTTAGGGCTAGGCTTGCCTTTTTGTGATTACCATTTTCATGTTTGTTAATTGAGCTCGATCATCATTTAACTCATTATCCCTATCTGCTGGTTCACATTGCAGTCTTTCTCTCCCAATATTCCCAATCGCGGCCTTTGTAGTTGAAAAGTTGTTGCAACAGAATCAAATATCTGAACGAGTAAGTGTTTCAACAGTAGTTTGCACCTATTGCTTTTGTTATTTCTGTACTTGAAATTTTAATTGAAATGAAGCGGCAATTAAGAAATTTCTTTGCTTTTTAATTATGTTTGGCTTCAGACATTAATGAAGTGTACTTATTCTTCTTAGAGAACAAAACAAAACTATGTCTTTTGAAGTTGCAAAAAGGTTGACTGCTAATTTCTATATTGCAGACTCTTATTTTACTTCATATCATGATTAGCACGCTTGCAGTTCTATATCCAGTTGTTGTTATTCTCAGGTGAACTTTTTTCCACCTTTAAAAGTTTTCAGTTGATTTCCTTTTTCTTCCAAGTATGTGGTTATCTGTTGATAATCTACTTAGCATTCAAAGATGTTACGATTGTCAAATTTTCCAATACTAGGATATATATATATATATATATATATATGATACGTGTCCGAAAGGAGTATGTGTCAACATTGTATACTCATTTCTTAAAAGAAAATGCACATATTTATAGGATCATATTTTCATGATCATGTCTGAATACATGTCAGACACAAGTGTCAGCCACATATATTTTGGCGAAAACAAGGAGTCTAGGTACATAGATACCCATTTATGTAAATTTGCATTAGATGAATGCCAGAAAAGCTCATTTAAGGAATTTTAAGTCCTTTTCTTCAATCATCACTAAACAATTTACCTGTTCTTCTTGGAGGTGGCTTGAGATTGGCAACTTTGCCAAAATCTGTTTCCTGTCTGCTTCATTCTTTCCTGTTTAAACTTTTGTTTTTGAGGTCTTCTAGTTGTCTTGTGCCTCATTCAGTTTTCACATGTTATTTAAAAATAAAATATTAAAGGGTAGTTGTTGAACAGTCTAAATTGATTGGACTTACTCTGAACTGTGCAGGTGTGATTCTGCATTCTTATCAGGCATTGCATTGATGCTATTTGCTTGCATTGTCTGGTTAAAATTGGTATCCTATGCTCATACTAACAGTGATATGAGATCAATTGCAAAGTCGACTGAAAAGGTAGGCTGCTTTCTGGTTGTAGCATGTTTGTATTCATTGATATAAAATGAAAAATTGTGCAGGCTTAATACAGACAACAGCATGTAGCTCTATTTATGCTTCCCTGCAGTTCCTCTTTCTCTCTTTTTATAGTTGAACCACATGTGAAATTAACAATTTCTTAATTGTTTTTGGGGTTTGTTTGGGAATTGAGAAATATGGTCCGGAGAAAAAGAAGTTGATCATAAATGCTTCTTGCTTCACATCACAAATCTTGTTAAAATGTTGGGTACATTTTAATTTGCTTTAGAATCAGAAGGGAAATGCAGGGAGGTTTTTTCTAATTGCTGTTCACCAATTTCATTTTTCAACCCAAGACAAAACTGGATAGCCAACCCATATAGGGAATTTGGTAGCCAACTGGTCTTCAGGTGGGGATACAAACACAGTTTGATCTGGGGCTCAGCTTTCCTTTCATTACTTCTTTCACAAGCTGCATTTGCATCTCCTCCACCCCCCCCATCCCCGAGTCAAAGGGAGAGCTTCCACATGTCTCTCTATCTGTATCTTCTCCCTTGTTTCCAATTTTATCAGTGTTATATTCTCTACTTAATTATTATTGGTTATTCAAATGATGTTGTTGCTGTTAGGGAAGTGAAGGCTGCATGTACAATGTTAGCTTCAGGAGTCTGGCATACTTCATGGCAGCTCCCACATTATGTTACCAGGTAACAATATTATACTTTTTGCTGCACTGTAGTGCATTTTAGTGCCCAATGCTTAAGCCAGAACCTATTTTTTCTATGTACGTCATTTACCGAAATATTTTTTTTTTTCATTTCTAGTTTTGGTATGTTCACCTAGTCTGTGATTATGATTTGTATTAAATTTGTGTTACCGTTTTCATAATTCTGATTCATATTTGTATTAAACAGCATTATGATTTGTCTATTGTTTTAAATGTTGATGAATTCTGTGCAGACAAGCTATCCTCGTACTGCATCAATCAGAAAAAATTGGGTGGTTCGTCAATTTATCAAGTTAATAATATTTACTGGACTCATGGGTTTCATAATAGAACAGGTGAGTGTCAATTCTTCAATTTCTACTACCGATGTTCATTTTTCTACCTGTTTTTTTTAGTCAGAATTTTTTGTCAAATGTTAAAATATTTTGTCTGTGTTTATAAATCTGCAGTATATCAATCCAATTGTTCAGAACTCTCAGCACCCTTTGAAGGCGAACTTTTTATATGCCATAGAAAGGATTTTGAAGCTTTCAGTTCCAAATACATATGTCTGGCTTTGCATGTTCTACAGCTTCTTTCATCTCTGGTACATATCCAGTTATTGTTTCCGGAAAATACAGACGTTTATCTCTTTTGATTTTTTATGGAAGTTCTGAAGTATTTCATATTCTGATTAATTGCTGCAAGTGCTTCATTTCTGCTTTTGACTATGTACATGTGAACTAGCTCTTTGCTTGATCATACAACTGACTAACTAGAACAGTATTGAACCACTCTCGAGCACCCACATCTCTTCCCTTAATGATTGTTAGGGGGCTAGGAAATGCCATCAGTCTTTCCCGACCATGGTGCATCTGTTTTCTTTCTTTACCAACTTTTCTAGAATCTGCTCTTCAAGATGGATTGTTAATGCAAAACATTGCTTTTGCTGTTCATGCACTTGCATTAGGTTACATGCACAATAGACCTAGATCAACCTTTTCTGGACACTTAAAAAGCATTGGCAGCATGATATTTATATTGCATGCTGCGTTTTACCCTTACTTATAGTTATAAATACAGGTTAAATATACTGGCTGAGCTTCTTCGTTTTGGGGACCGCGAGTTTTATAAAGATTGGTGGAATGCAAAAACTGTTGAGGAGGTAAGTTCTAGAATCTAGAGCCCTTAAATGCTTTCTTCGGTTACATTGAGGGCAATGGTTTGGTGAAATTCATTGAACCCTTTCTGTTCCTTGCATGGGTTTCGATTTATGGCTGTCATCAGTATTGGAGAATGTGGAATATGGTACGCTTCATTTTACTCTCTCCTCATTGCTGTTGCATTATAGTGGTGGCCAAAATTCTAATGCTATATTTGGAAGATGAATTCAAGTGAATTTTATTTACTATATAAATTATAACAAGGAAATGCACATGCTATGCACAAATTAGTTTTGAAAATTAATATATTGTGTTTTAACGCATCACACTAGTTTTGAACTTTACAGACCTTAAAAATCCAAGTTTCCGAGCACGACCTAAATGTTTTTATGACTTTCTTGTTTCCAACTATAGCATTCAACGTTATTGGGATCTTAATGCATTATTGAATCCCTGTCTCTGTTTTTGCTCTCCTTAATTTTAATAAAATTTCAGAATAAAATGGTTTCCATTGCGTTATATCTACTCTCCAGCTTTCTATATTTTCCCCTTCTCCTGATTCCCATTTCACACTCGTAAGGAAAAATATCGCTGACTGAATTTTATTTTATTACAGCCTGTTCATAAATGGATGGTTCGCCATATCTATTTGCCATGCTTAAGGAACGGTATACCAAAGGTGAATTCCCCTTTCTGAATGCTTAAGTGATTTAGTTACGATTTTTTAACTCTAGTGGCAATATAAATAATTTAATTTGTTTTCATTTTTTTCCTTGTTATTCAGGGAGTTGCTGTTCTTATCGCCTTCTTGGTTTCTGCTATATTTCATGAGGTATGTATTTTCGCCAGAGTCTAGCCCTCGGTAGAGAGTTATGTTTCTCGTAATTATTCAACTTTCTTTAATTGCATCACCGTTTTGCCACATTGACTTTTGCTTATATTGCTTCGTAACCGTGTTCGATTCATTGCAGCTCTGCATTGCTGTTCCTTGCCACTTATTTAAGTTATGGGCTTTCTTTGGCATCATGTTTCAGGTACTACCGACGTACTCGTTTCTTGTACATGAATATAGCAAAGTGAAGATCAATAATGATCACTTAACAATTAATATCAGGCATTTATGAAAACTTCTCTTCTTTTTCTTTTTAAATATTGTATCAGGCTCCCTTGGTCTTGATCACGAGTTATCTTCAAAATAAGTTCCAGAGTTCAATGGTATGTGCCTTTTCTTTTTTAAGTTAATTGTATCAAACATTTTCTTTGAACTATGGTTGAGAATTTAAATTGGTCTCGTATTAATCTAGTCTTTAAAATATGTATCAGTCAGGTTCTTCTGTCAATCTAGCGTAACATATTTAAAATTATTTTAGACACTTATATTCATATTGCATGAACAACTTTTATCTAATATGTTAAAAAAGAGTCTCTTTAAATTTCAATGACATTGTCCATATTTCTTAAAACGTACGATTATGCAAGTTGTTCATGTGATCAGCACCTTTCACATCAATGGTGAAGCTAGGGGTGGCAGTGGCCTTGGCCACCCGAATGTGGTAGAATTGCTTTAGAGCCCATTTAAAAATTTTAAGAATACAAATTAATAGTGGTGAAATTTTATTTTGCCCCCTGCCAAATATTTATAATTCGCTTCTGGCCCCTCAAAAAAAATTTCTGACTTCCCCCTATTTCACATCATACCCTAGGTAGCATGTGATGCGTGGCGGCTAAGTTGACTGAAGGACTTGATTGAAATGATATTATATTTTGAGGATTTAATTAGAACATTCTATTGTTTTTTATTGGTTAAATTATGTGTGGTAATGACAGGTGGGAAATATGATATTCTGGTTCATATTCTGCATTCTTGGTCAACCAACGTGCGTACTTTTATATTATCATGATTTGATGAATCGCAAAGGATCAGCAGATTAAAAACTTACTTAAAGGACCATAACAAACACTTCTGTCCCCGATTAGAACATAATTCAGTAGCTGCTGAAGGTTTGGTAAATTTTTTTATTAATTTTGTTGTGCTTTGCTTTTGGATTTTTTTGTATATTCTTCATTTCATCATTCCACATGCTGTTCCTCTGCTGGGAAGATCAAATTCATAAGCAATTTTGGAAAGAAGAAAAATGCAAAAAAAAAAAAAAAAGAAAGAAAGAAAAGAGAGAAGCATAAAGGACTTACAAAGTCACAAATGTAATTCCCTTCTTACTTTGTTATATCAGTATTTAGATGATGATTTAGGCTTAGCCTCTTTGTCTTCTGTTTAGTGTTTTTTTTTTTTTTTTTTTAAGATTTGTGCCGTAATTTTGTTTTGCAGTTTTAACAATTAGAGGTTTCTTGGTTGGTCGGTTTTCAAATTTAAAAAAAAATTCTTTTTGACAAAATGTGGTCCTAAGTCCAAAAATCCAATAAATATATTTTTAATATTAATATTACAAAATTAAAAATTTCCATGCGTATCAAATATTTAGTTTTTTGTCATTTTATTTTTGGATTTGGGCTGGCTTTTCCCTGATATGGGCTAAGAATTTTGGCCTCAAAACATAAAAAAGCAATTCAACTGGTTTCTGATTTGTGGTTCAGTTAATCTAATTTCTATTGGTTTTGGTTACAATTGGTTTGATCGATCAATTCAAACGATCTGATTTAAACAACATATGGTAGAACCAATCGTTTGAAGTAGATTTTGATTTTATTCTACATCCATGATTAAAGATGAAAAAGATCGAAGAACTGAAAATTGGTTAAAATCGTAATATTTGAATGATCTTTTCAATACAAATAAAAATAACGTGGTTATTGAAGAAATTCAAAAAATCTGACCAAACAGAAACATCAATAACAATGACCCAATCTTGGTTGGTACTGTCATTTAAATTTAATCTTATTTAAAGTCAGGGCATCAAAAACTCAATAACAAGAAAAATTGTCTCCTCAATCCCGATGGAAAAGAGGAAACAATGATTCCATGGTATATTTCTGATTTTAGTTCCTTTACTTTGAAGTGTAAGTCTGATTCTCACCATTAGCTGTTGTCATTAAAGAGGCAATGGCAGTGTTCTTTTTATCCCGTCAATGTTTAAGATTGTTTAGGAAAAAGCATGTAATCACTTCAAATATAGATTAATTTGAATGTAAAATAATCAAATTATATCAATTTTTAGCATAATAAAGGGAAAATTTTCATAGTTAGATACATGATTTTGTTTTATTCTGTCACACAGTCAAAAGTACTCAAAAATTAAATTAATTATTTTCAATCAATAATAAAATTATATTTTAAGAAAAAATAACGGTATCAATTGGGATTTACTAATTATATCATATCAAATTAAAATATATATACTAAAATCTCAAATTTTAACGTAATAAAGGGATTAAAACGGTAATTTACCTTAATTCCCTACACACAAGGCTCCAAACCACAAAAATCCACTCATTTTATTAGGCATATCAGCTCACACAGCTCTAGGTAGATAAAAACTAAAAATGAAAAAGAAAAGCTAAATGCTCCCATAGGAAGAACAAAGGTATTCAAATCTCAATTCCCTTCTTCTTCTCTCAGAGCCATTCCATGGAAAATTTTAGATCCAAGTCATGTAGGGAAGGAAAGGCTCAACAAATAGAGAGCAAGAATGGCATCAATGGCATGCAAGATCTAAGGTGTTACAGTGCTTCTAATGGTGGTTCAACGATGAACAATGGACAAACCCAGATCCCGAATAACGTCGATAAGTTCAAGAAAAGCAAATCCAGCAATGGGTCTTGTTCGAAAAGCTGGAATCTCAATGACCCAGAGTTGAGGAGGAAAAAAAGGGTAGCTAGTTATAGGGTTTATAGTGTTGAAGGGAAAGTGAAAGGGTCATTGAAGAAGAGTTTTAGATGGCTTAAAGAGAGATATGTTAGGGTTGTTTATGGATGGTGGTAATATCAATAATAATTTATTAGTAAATTTGGATTTGGTTTTATCTTGTTTTGTTTTTTTTATGCTTCACTGAAATGAACTCTCTCGTTTTTCTTTTGGGGTTTGTACAATTTGGTTGGTGGATTTAAGTTGAGGAATGTTGATTAATAGAAGAATAGTATTCGAAATTTTGATCCAAACGGTAGGATAGTAATTGAATTTGTTATGTTAAATTCTGTGTTATTGTAAGTTTAATTCATGTATTTTTTTTTAATTTTATCATTTTTAATGCGTATTATTTTATCAATTGAATGCCTTTTTAAAAAAAAATCATAGGTAAATTATTAAAATAGTTATTTTTGTTCGACTTATGTTACATTTTATTTACTTTAGTTTGAAGTGTTATGTTTTAGTTATTTATGTTATCATGTTGTAATATCTTAGTTACTGAGCTATTAATTGTTGTTAATAGTTTAATATTAAGTTAATGTGATACATTAAATCATCATTTTAAATAAAAATTTTAGATTAAATTATACAATTGATTTTTATATTTCTTTCATTTTGAGCAATTTAATTTTTTTATGTTTTTTAACTTCTTTTTTTCTATTCTCTCTGCTTTCCTTCATTCTTTATTTTTTTAACATAATTTTTCTATTTTTTCATTTGTTAAAATTAGTCCCTATACTTTAATTTTGGTATTAGGTATTTCCTATGCGTTCTATTTAATCTTCTTTTTAATTAGTTTTTTATATGTTTTCAGCTTTGGGTAACAATTTTGTATTTATCTTCAATGAAAATCTAGAATAATGAAATTTATTTTTTTTGTTTATTATAGAAAATTGTGAATTGAGATTTTTATGATATTTTACAGTTATTGCTCAAGCTATGCAAATGATCCAATAAAATATTATTGCAGTGATTTTACAGAATTACTTGGACTTGATATTTCAATGAAGATTTTCATGAATCTAGTTAACCCTTTTGATCTCCAGAGGGTTAGCTTAGTTTCTAGTTCTTGGCATCAATTTGGTAAGCAAATCAATGCCTTTGGTAGAATCTAGCTTGGTGTTCTATTATATACCGAAAAAGAATCGGTATTGGTTAATTTAATAAGATCGATTTTATTCATTTTGCAGTGATCGAAAACAGTCTTTAGGTTTACACAGTTAGTATCTAATCAAATATATTTGACTTTAACAAATAAAGAAATAAAAAGAAAATTAAATTATTCAAAAAAATATAGGGACTAGTTTTAATAAATGGAAAACATAGAAAACTAAATGGAAAAGAGAGGAAAATAGAGTAAGAAACAAAAGAAAACAAAAAGAAAAAGAAAATAATTAAAAGAACATAGAAGAAAATAATTAAATTGCTCAAAATGAAAAAAATATAAGAAACAATTGTATAATTTAACCTAAAATTTTCGTTTAATATGATGATTGAACTTGCCACGTTAGCTTATCGTTACACTATTAACGGCAATTAACGCTCGGTGACTAAAATATTACAACAAGATACTGTAAGTGACTAAAACGTAACATTTCAAATATAAGTGACAAATACAACTTGTGGCAAACAAAAGTATTTTGATAATTTAGCCAAAAACAATTTTAAATTATTACAAATCTACGAATTAAAATTCCACATTGACTATCAAAATAAAATTTTATAAACAAATAATAATACAAATTTAAAATATATAAGTTAAAATTTTACTATTAATGCGTTACAAAATTAGATTTAATCTTGATATTGTAATTTAATATTTTTAATTCAATCTTCATCGTATCTATTAACTTATTCAAATTTTACTAGTTTCAAAATTTAATTATACAAATAAATTATTATATGTAATGCCTTATCAACTCGTTATTTTCACACATTACTCGTTAAAACACAATTAATAAATTAATTACAATCATTTACATCAATACTAAAATTTAAAATTTCAAAAAATATAAAGATTCAAAATGATCCCATTAAAAATACTAAATTTAAAACTACACATAATAAAAAAAACTAATAATTGAATTTAACATTACTATTGTTTATATCAAAACTAAAATTTCAAATTTTGAAAAATACAAAAATTAAAATTAACTAATTCAGAAAATAAAAAACAAAAAATGATTAGATTAAATTACAAAGACTAAATCCAAAATTTTTGCAAGTAGAATTCAAGCAAATATATATATACTATCAATGCATCAAAGAGATGTAGCACAAATAAACAAAAGAAAAGAAAGATATGAATACAAGTAAATAATTTACAATGCCATATAATTTCACATCTCAAATAATCAACAACCACATGACTGACAAAACATATATTTCTTAAAAAACAGGAAAGCAATACCATTTAATTAAAACAACAAAAATAAGACATGCCATACCACAAACACTGTTAAAAACTTTGACAGCCCAACACCATCCAAATTTTAAGCACTCAAAATGTTTGTTTACTTCACAAAGCTTTCCATCATCCAAGTAGATCACAAATTTTATGCTTTTCGGGCGTGCACTTGCCCACCCCACTAGTCCAAATCAAGGAGAGCTCCAAGTTGCAAATTCCTTCGATAACTCGGATCTTCCCCGAAAACTCTGTTGGAAAATGTATTAGTACATCAACCATTTTCACGGTTTTACAACAAATTTTGTATATCCAAGCGTTTAATAGTGAATTCTCTCGTCACTTTCAAATTGCAGGCCCTCGATTCCTTTGAGGGCCGCTTCATAGTTCTTGACATGATTGGTGTTTCTTGCAGACATTGACCGCTTAGGGTCGGCAGAATCAATGGGACTTCTTTGTCGACTTGAATTCTTTTGCAGTGCTCCGGGGCTAGCGTAGGCTGTACGAGAGCGTTGTGGGTCAACATCGCTACCAGCAAATGCATCACGACTGCTAGAAACACCAACTTGCCTTGAAGATGATCCACCTGACTGCCCAATAAACTTGGTTGAAGTAAAATCCAAATTAGCTAGCACTTGAAAGATAATAACGAAAATATAAAACTGTAATGAGACTACTTCATAGGAGCAGTTCAAAACAATACCAAAAACATGTTGCTAATTGAATTAAACGGTATCAAAAGCACATATCCAACTTTGTAACGTGCTTCTTGATTTAATGAAAAAAGGTGACATGCTTGCGCCAGAGAAATTATGGAAAATTATTAGCATTTAGGTTAATGTTGGTCTCAACTACTAACACAAATGAAACCTTACAGATATAGATAAAAATACTATGGAGGCTCCTGTACTAGGAGTCAGATTGCATTTTGCCCCCTCTACTCAAAAAATGGGTAAATTAATCCTAGTACGTTAGTTCAAAGTGCAAATTGATCCTTTCTGTTAAAACTTCAACCATTTGTACAGTTAAAAACTAGCATGGCTGACTAAATAACCAGAGTGATATTGGCATGTCCTGTGTACCTCATACTGACGTATAGGGACTAGTTTTTAACAGTAAAAATAGATGAAACTTTTAACAGAGGGGCCGGTTTGCTCTTTGATCTAACGTACAGGGACTAGTTTACTATTTTTTTTAATAGAGGACAAAATGCAATCCGACTCCTAATACATATATCATAAATATAAAGAGGAAGCAAGACAGTAACTGAAATGAAAGATTGACAAAAAAATATTGAACAACTATATATGCATAAGCACACAACCGTATAATGAAAGAATTATAATACTCTTTTAAGTACTTACATGATCATTTGCAACTGGACTCTTCTGCTTTGCATAATTTCCAGAACTCATCAAGGGTCCTGATGCTCTCCGCCGAGAAGAATCCAAGGATGACAAACCAGCTGCTCGTGTGTCCTCCGCAGCTGCAAGCAAGAGATGTAAATGGTCTAGTTCCAAGCATAACATGATCTTTTAGCTTGAAAGAAACATAACAGCAATTCAAGTTCCTTATCAAATATCAAAGAGAATTTGAAAACACAGGAAAAGGAATAGCATGCCAGGTATGCAAACTATGCATGTATGTGTGCAACACGCACTTGAGTAACCAAAAACATAGATAGTAAAAACTAAAGCTATTTAAGACAATCATGTGGAGGAGAAAAGTAACCTGTGTGTCTGTCAGCATTCGCAATGGCAGGTGGCAGGGGAGAACTTGTTCCAGCACCGAGGCCCTAACAAAGACAAGCATTAAAAAAGATGAATTCCACAGTGATTACTACTAAAAGATGTAAAACACTCTGCAAGCACTCACAAGGGCTCGAGCTGGAGGATTGGTCAACTGTGATTGCTGATACTTCAAAATGGTCCAATCAAATACATAATCGAACTGGAAGCCTATTTTAGCAAGGAACAAAAACAGTACAGAGAAAATGCTGTGTCAAATTGATCTTCGTATATTAATACAAGTTAACAAAACGGACTGCTAAAAAAGTAAACCCCAACCTTCACGAATAAAGAGGTCACGAAAGATTCTTTTGAGATAAGCATAGTCTGGCTTATCATCAAACCTTAGTGAACGGCAATAATGGAAGTATGAGGCAAACTCTGTAGGATAACCTCGACATAAGGCCTGCAACAATGTCAATCTTCAGTCACAAGTTCACATAAAAATCATAACCTCTAAGGCATAACTCTACCTGTTTTTATTACCTCAAATTCTCTTTATAAAAAACCTATTGCAACTGCAAGATTTAAGAGATCATTACCTCAATTGAAGTAGAAACTTTCTTCTCACTAATTTTCTCGTATTTCTGTTTTTTGGTGCCAGCTTTCAGGCCTTGCCAAGGAAGACTGTAAAAATAGTAGGCATTAATATTGAAAATTACCAAGGAATTGAACGCAAGACAATAAATAAATAAATAGTAGTGTAGATGGCAAGAATCACCTTCCTCTTAGGAAGTACATAAGCACAAATCCAAGAGACTCTAAATCATCCCTACGGCTTTGCTCTAGATGGTATAGAAGGGCCAAGAATCAAAATTAAGAAGACTTCAAGTAAGGTCTATATGTTGAAGAAAGGAGAACAGAAATAAAGATTGATCGTACATACCAATGCCCAAGTGTGTATTCATGCTTGCATATCTTGCAGTTCCAGTCAGATTCTTATTTTCCCTGAAACAGACATGACCAGGTAAATATATATATATATAAATGGCTAGGAACATCAACAATTATCACAGAATAAATCAGCAAGGGAACACTGAAACATAGACATGCCGGTGTCAATAAGTTCGTGTATCATCATTACCGCTGCTACAAGAAATATGCAATGTGTAGAACAAATCATTAGGAATCATGTGGGTTTTTTTTTTCCTTTTGGGGAGGGGGGGAGGATGAAACAAATCCAGGTCTTTAAAACCATACGTAAAATACAAAAGATTGCATGCAAGCTAAGTTCTTGCACCTGTATGGAATGTGCTGATGGGTTGAACTGTCTCTATATTTCTTAGCTAGACCATAGTCGATGATGTATACCTACATGAAAGTGAAAAGCAATAACACATCAATTCTCCTGCAACATAATATATGCATATTAATATTTTGCACAGAAATCAGAAACCTGATTCGCACGCCTTCCCAAGCCCATAAGAAAATTATCTGGCTTAATATCTCGATGTAGGAATGCTTTTGAATGAAAAAATTCGACCCGGTTGATCTGGAGAGAAAATAAATAAAATGGCACGAAGTGACAAGACATTATCGGAAGAGGAACTAAAGTTGCAATTTTATGAGTCCACAGTATTACCATTTGATCTGCAAGCATTAGAACTGACTTCAATGAGAGTTTCCGACTGCAGAAATTAAATAGATCTTCAAGACTAGGTCCAAGCAGATCGATAACCAGGACATTATAGTCTCCCTCAACTCCAAACCATCTCAAATTTGGAATCCCAGCTGCCAAGACAAAAATTTCATGAGTAGCGCTCGTTACCATAGCTTATTGAGAAGAGGAAATTTAATAATTGCAGTCAGAAGAAACAAAAGTGAAAAAGAAATAAACATGAAATTCAGAAACAACCACAATTTGAAACAAACACTCTATGTTTCAGAAAGACAAAGAAAATTCATATCATACTTCCTCCCTGCAGGATCCTGTATAACTTCGATTCGTATAACAACTGAGGATGCTTTGTCTTCACATTTTCCTGATCATTAACGAAAAGGTCATTAACTTCCTCAGGTACCAAAAAGAATTTATTATAGCTAAAACAACCACAACATATAAGCAAGCAATTCTTATACAGAACATCCAAAGTTTAAAGTTTAAGTAATTGGGTCAAACCAATAACTCGAGCAGAAAATTAATATAACTGAAACTGAATGCCTCCTGACAGAAACTTATAAGCATCATTGATTGATTGATAAACATTAAATGAATTCAGACCAAGTCAGAGAAAATAATGAGAATAACATGCATAGAATGATAAATCGGTAATCAACACTAAAAAGGAAGTCACCCCATTCAACCTTTTTTATCTCAGGATATAACCATCCAGAGCATGTTCTTCTTGTCCACTATGATGCAAATATTCACTTATTAAAAAATTTGATCCTCTTTCTGATGAGATAAGATGATCCCATCATTTTGAACCATAACTAATAATATGCTTTCCACTTTACCCGGAGTTTGTGAAAAACCATAAGCATAATGTCAAGTTGCTCCAAACATCAGCACAATTTCCACGCTTCCCCTGAACCACCTCAAAGAAATCGGAATAGAATTTCTCCTTCACATGCACCTCGGCTAGAAGCCAACTAACTAATGAATAAAAGATTTCCACAACTACTTACCTTTACATTATCCTATGGCTCGACTGCATCACTAAGTTCTAAACATTAGTTAACACGTGAAATTTAATAGACACAAGCTCAGGTTAAAACCTAAACAGAGCAGCAACTACATCGCTACTTTTTAGAATGTTAAACTTAAACTTAAAAGCAACAAACTACAGTCACCATACAAGAAAACAACCAAAAAGCAAGAAAATCAACAAAAATAGAAAGTAAATTTAAACAAAGACTACTCACAAGCTTAATGGCAACCTCTTCGTTGGTCTGAATGTTCGTACCTGAAAAGGGAGATTATAAAAAATTAAAAAAAAAAACCAACTTACACTCAAATAGGTAAAGGGAAAAAAAGAAGCATGGGACGAACCCAGATAGATCTCTCCAAAAGAGCCACTGCCGATCTTACGACCAAGTCGAAACTTATTACCAACACAAGGTTCCATCAATCAACTTCAAATAAGTAATTTAAAAAAAAAGAAAAAAGAAAATTCACAACCCTAAACTATAATCCGAAACCCTAATTTGGAAAAAAAATCCCCTCACGGTAAAAAAGCGAGGAAATTATACGGCGACACTAAACTTCAAATCAACCGCACCGACAACCCATAAATATCCAGATGATCAATCAAGTAAAAAAAATCTAAAAAAAAAAATAAAATAAAAGAAGGGAGAAAAAAAACTAGAATTCCGTCTTTTATCTTAAACCACAAATAAATACAAAATTAACAAGAACACCAAAAAAAAAACCTAGGGTTAGGTTAGGTTAATCTAAATGCGAAGAAGAAAGAAAAGAAGAAGAAGGAAAAGTAGCTACGAAATCATAATTCTATTTTTTTTCCTATCACTATCTAAAAAAAAAAAATTAGCTTAATTTTCAATCTCTAAAAAAGCAACAAAAAAAAAATGTTTTCCCACTCTGATGATTTGATCGTCTCGAAGCAAAGAAAAAAAAATTAAAAACTTGCTTTAAACGACGGAGATGGATGTGTGTGCTTTTTCTTCTTTCTTTTTTTCCTTATTTGGGTCTCTCTCTTTTTTTCCTTAGCTTTTTCTAAATTCTAATTCTTGTTTTATTTTTTAATATTAATAAAATAAAATTCTTTGGCGAGGAAGAGAGAGGAGAGAGATGGGAATGGGTTAGCCACGCGTTTTTACTACGCCTGTAAAGGATGCGAAGGTTCCTCTAACGAAAAAGGTTTATTTTTCCCCGAGTCCCTATATCTTTCGGATAATTGAAATTTAGTCTTTCTAGTTTTAATTTCAAATTTTAGCCTTGTTTGCTTTAAAATTTATAATCATTATTAAAGGAACTTTCATTAAATTTTAATATTCAAAGGGCTTGAATTTAAATTAAAAGTTGTATTCATTAGAAGTGTGTTTAAACGCCATAAAGTAAATTAAAAAAATAAATTATTAGACTAATAATTACACTTTGTAATTATAAAAAATTTAATTCCTTAAATATGTTTGGCTGATAACAATTAATAATTTTTATGTTATTTTTTTTAGTGCGAACCGTAATTACACCACTATATAACCAGAAAAATATTAATTATCATAAAAAATTATCAATAATGTTTGAAAACAAAATTCTCTAAACAAATAATAAAACCTGTATGGAAATATTTTGTAATATGGAAACATAATTATATTTTAAAATAAAATATATTTTCTAAATTTAAAATATTCTATTATATAAAATTAATTTCATTTACTTAAATCATGAGTGTATTTAGAAAGTAATGATGGTAATTGAATTTAAATATGGTTAATTATAATTATCCATATAATTATCCTAATTCTCAATATTTTCATAAAATTGGGGAATGTAATTTGAGTGTTTAAATTAGACTCAAATTAATGAGATCTATTAATTATAAAGATTATCTAAACATTCCTCCATGTATAACTATAAGTAGTTGCACCCAAATCATTAGTTTTCAAATGTAGCATAATTTTAAATTAGATATCCTGATGATTAAATTATTAAAATTAAAAGTAAATGGATTAAATTTGTAAAGTTCAAAAAATACAAGGGCTGAGGCAAAATTACCCTAAAAGTAAAGTATTTTTGGCGCCAGTCTCAAGTGGGCCCCGCCTCACGTGCTTGTTATCCGACTGTGATTTTATTATAATCTATTGTCACGTGATCTTGCTGCCTTTAGGAGTTTCTTTTTAGTGAAAAAAAAGTGGAACTATGATAGCAAGTTAGCCTTTGTTAACTTAATTATATTAAACTTTAATCGTTCATTTTTGTTTTTTAAATATTCAACTCCACTAGAATTTATATATAATAATTCACATGATTTTATTCGTAGTTAATAAATTTAAATTTCTACATATTTATTTTATAGAAAGTTAAAACACTCGACTTAAGGTTGGTTTGGATGGGCAGTGCGTTTATTTAATGTTAGTGTAAAAACAGTGGTAGTGATGAGATTAAATACTATAGTGATACTATAGCGTGAGACAAAAAGTAAGCTAAACGCACCGCACTCCTGGCCATCCAAACCCACCCTTAGTTAGTGCTCTTCATACATATTTATTTAAAGAAAAAAAATATATATTGAAAAAATCAAGTGACAAATCTAGAATTTTATCTTTAGAGTCAAAATTAAATTATAAAATTTTAGAGGGATTAAATGTAACACCCCCTACCCGTATTCGTCGCCGAAATAGGGTACGAGGCATTACCAGAGTTTACTAAATTAATTTTCCATTATTACGAGTTAATTACTATTCATTTACCGAAACATGTTATGACGTCCTTTAGATCGGCCTCCAAAGCCCAAAACATACTTCTATTATAATTATACCATTTAGCATATTTATCACTCTTTACTTCAATACATATTCATTAAACAGGTTTTGGCATTTATATAATCATCAAACCATGTACATGCTATATAAATCAAAAAGTAAATTTACAAAAGCTACCGAAGATAATCTGGATAGTGTGATCCTCAGTGTTGATCCGATCCTCCGTATATTTTCATGTCAATCTACATGAGACATTGAATACACTCAAGTAAGCTTATAGAAACTTAGTAAGTTCATAGGCATAAAATATAAATCTTACCAAACATTCATACACTTATGCATTATACACAATTACTAAGTTCACCTGTCAACCACAATCATTGGTGAGTCCCCTTGTATAAACTTACTGTCACTTATCCATTTACTTTAACTCATTTGGACCCATTTGTCATTTACCATCCTTAATCAGATTAGGGAGCGTTTACGGAAAATTGAGTACTTCACTTCCACTTTGTCATAGTATAACTATGGTCTTGCGTATGATCACTTATCACTTTCCGAAGCCATAGCCCTGCCATGGTCTTACACGGATCACATTTATCACTTGTCATTGATTAGATAAGTGTAGCTAAAGCTACCACTTATCACTTGTCACTTGTCACTTGTCACTAATCAGATAAGTGTAGCTAAAGCTACCACTTATCACTTGTCACTGATCAAATAAGTGTAGCTGACTCAAATCTGATGTTCCGCTCAATTTGATCATTTATTCGGTTTCGCATTGTTATTTATTCTCAATTCATCAATAAATATATCTCACCATACATTATATAATTCATGAAATTAACTTTTAATCATTAAATTTTAGCCATATGAACTAACCTGGGCTGATTTACAGAAATTGTGAAAGTTTAGGGACTAATCAGCTACTTTTTCTTTTCCTCGACTTGCTTCGGGTTCTTGATCTATCATTGTAAAACCATTCACTTATCAGTATTGACTTCATCTTCACTCTATTTCACATTCTTAATGTTTATAACCTGCTTATAAGTAACATTATCTACAATTTCACTATTTACTTATTATATTAAATGTTGTCTGTCCGTGTCATAGTCACTAAATTATTTTTATCTTGAGCTACAGAATTCCAAATTAGGATCCGCTAATTTTTCCTAAAACTAGACTCATATATCTTCTCACCATAAAATTTTCAGAATTTTTGGTTTAGCCAATAAGTAAAGTTTATTCTTTAAAGTCATCCCTATTCTGCTATCTGACAGTTCTGACCCTTCTCCACTAAAAATTAATTATCTCCTCGTAAGGGATTTGGATGATGTTTTCATTCATTTCTATTGAAAATAGACTCATTCAGGATTTTAAACATATAAATTTAAGCCCCTAATTATTTTTCTCCAATTTTTAATGATTTTCCAAAGTTAGAACAGGGGAACCCGAAATAATTCTGACCTTGTCTCACAAAATTTATTATATCTCATGATTTAAAATTTCATTGCTTACACCGTTTCTTCTACGAGAAACTAGACTCAATAAGCTTTAATTTCATATTTTATTCATTCTCTAATTATATTCCCACAATTTTTTGTGATTTTTCAAAGTCAGACTATTGCTGCTGTCCAAAACTGTTTTAGTGCAAAATGTTGATTTCTATTTTGCCCCAAATTTCACAATTCATACAATTCAGTCCTTGCTCAATTAACCCCTCAATTAAGCTAATTTTTCTCAATTAATATTTTACCTAGACATTATAAGTTATTTCACAACTATTGAAATTCAAAATTTCCACATAAAATCCTAAATTCAAACTCTTTTACAATTAGGTCCCAAACATTCACTTTCTATTAAATTCTTTCAATAAAATCAGCATATAAACAATTTAAAACTCTAATTCCATACTAAATCATCATATAATTCCAGAAAATATTCATAGCAACTTTCAATTTCTTTCATATAATAAAAAACTAATGAATTCAACAAGTGGACCTAGTTGTAAAAGTCATAAAAACACAAAAAATTCAAGAAATAATCAAGAATTGAACTTACTTGCAGTAAAAACATGAAAAACCAGCTTAAGGAAACCTTTCTACGGTGTTTTTGCTGATGAGAATGCAGAAAAAAGTAAAATGAAATCTAGATAATTCCACTTTAATCCTAGCTTTATTAAGCAAATTTTGCAATATTCCAGCCATTAATTCTCCTTATTTTCTTGTTGATTTCATGCCTTTCCCGTCCAGCCCAAATAGACCTTGGGTCTATTTTCCTTTTAAGCCCTCTTTCTTTTACCATTTAAAATATTTAATCATTTCCCATAATTTTGCATTTGTTACAATTTAGTCTTTTTTGTTCAATTAACATCGGAACTTTAATACTAACTTATTAACACTCCATAAATATTTATAAAAATATTTATGGCTCGAATAAAAAATCTCCAAGGTCTCGATACCTCGTTTTTGATTCCAATTATTTTAATATTTATTTCTAGTACACTATTCACTATTTCAAATTTTTTTCTAACTTCACATTTAACTTATACTCACTAAATTAATAATATTTTCTACTCTCTTTTCGGATTTAGTGACCTCGAATCACCATTCCGACACTACTGAAAATTCAGGCCATTACATTAAAGTATAATTTTTTTTTTGTATATACTTGTTATTTTATAATTTTAAAGGGATTGAAGTAAAAGATTTAATCTTTAGGAGCCAAAATGTATTTTAACCATTAAATTAACTTATAATTTTAAAAAATGCAAGGGACTAAAATAACAACTTGTCATTTTGAGGGTGCTAGACCTCTATCTACCCCTTGGCATCGCCCCTACGATGTTATAAGATCAACAAATTAATCACTAGGTAATTGGCACACTAACATGACCAAACGATCAACTCATAAATAATCTTCAAGTAAACTATTTTAAAAGTAATCAACTCATAAATAAATTAAAAGTATTCACTTTTAAGTACCTTAAAAAAAAAATCAATCTGAACTATTTTAATGTAAAATATTTAGTTTTAGCCCTCAAAACTTTTTTTAATCTCACATCAATCCAATACAGAATTTATGGTTTTCATCCTATTTTAATGTAAAATGTTTAGTTTTAGCCCTCGAAACTTTTTTTAATCTCATATCAATCCAATACAGAATTTATGGTTTTCATCCTATTTTTTACTCTAGAGTTAACTTCAAGCGTGATTCATTGTAAAAAGACATCAACAACTTATTTTAATATATGTGTTATATATTAAGCTCTTAATCAAGTTAATATCACGAGTCAATCAGACACAAATTTAATTGAAAAATTACTAAAATAACATTACTTTATAAAGCAAATTATGTTGTTTTAAAAGTGTTTTTTGACTTTTTATATCCTTTATATAAAAAAAGTAAAATATATATACACATTTATATAAAAGACAGTATGTTTTCAACATTTATCTTTACTATTTCAACTAAAATCTTATTTGTTATTTACATAAATTTTTATCACCCACATCGTAAATGTGTCATAATTTATACTATTATTTAAACTCTTAATTAAGTTAGTGTCACGAGTCAATCAGACACCAACTCAGTTAGAAGATTATAAAAATGTCTTTTTTGTAAATAAAATAAGTAATATAATTTAAGGGTATTTTAGTTATTTCACTTTAAAAACCAATAAAAAAAATATGCATACAATGGAATTTGAACTCATGCCAATTGTATTAGTAAAATCCTTAATTTATCACTCAACTAAATGTTTTTTTTATTATATATTTTTATACATTTTGATCTTATTATGCACACCCTATTATCTCCATCAGTTCTATATGTATACTATTAATAAAATCTCTGACTGAGTTGGTGTCACGGATTAACCGAGTGCAACTCAATTAGGAAATGTCTATCATACCATTTTATTAAAAAAATACCGTTATTATTTTGATGGTCTTTTTGTCTTTTCATACTTTTATATAGTTTTTAAATAAAATAACTAAAAAGTAATATGTCTAAGCATTAAACTCGTGTTAGTGAAACAATAAATAAATTATTCATTGCTACACTAATAATAATCATTGAGTAAACTTAAAAAAATAACTCTTAACATAAAATGTTTTCTTTCTCCAAACTTGTGTATCTATACTTATTAATAAAATCTTTAATTGAGCTGGCATCACTTGTTAATCGGGTACAAACTTGGTTAGGAACGGACTAATATACTATTTCTATTAAATGATTACTATTATTATTTTGATGACATTTTTATCTTTTCATATTTTTATATAGTTTTTAAATAAAACAACTAAACTATATATATATAGGGATTGCACCTGTGTTTAATGAATTTATAAATAAATTATTTACTGCTACACCAATAATAATATAAATTTCTTCATTTTAATATCATTGATATTGCTTGTGTTATTATTGATTATTTTCAAGCTTTATGTTCTAATTATTTATTGCATGAGTAATGGTTGCAATGATGCCGTAGAAGGCATAGACAAAAACATAAGGACATCAAAACATGAAAAAGAAACAACACGAGAACAAAGGCCATCAAAGCAATTTAGGAACATTTATGCGGGTTTGAACTTTGGATATAACATTATTAGGAGGGATAGTCACAAATCTCAATTATAGACGATAAATACAAATATGGAAAATAAAAAAATCTAAACAATATTTTGAACTTTATTGTTTTGCAAATGTACAGTTATCATTTAAGTAATAATATAATGAAATACTAGTCGAAAAGTATTACAAAGATTGAACTCAGAGAACTGAATGTATCGTTTAGGAAATAAGAATTGAAACTATAAAAAAGAAAATATTAGTGATTTATCAATCTAAAATACCAACAAAATTTGTGGGCTAATTATTGATGCAAACGATAATTGAATGCATAAAAAATGAATAAATGAATTAAATTTAAACTATCAACTAAGAACTTAATATTGCGAACTAGATGCAAAGTAATCAATTTGTGACTAATGAATTGATTGATATGCTAATAGGGCTATAAGAACAATGGTCCATGCACCTCTTATACTCTGGTACTCTCTTGATACAGGTTCAGTATAACTATCACTTCTAACCCTCAGCTCTCACAATCTTGAACTAGCACATACTTTGTTTATCAGTATCGATGTTCGGTGTGTTAATAGGATGATTCTAATAAGAATCAACTCTTCCTACTTGGGATCATCTCTCCTAAGCAGTGCAAGTGACTTCAATTTACGAACACTTTGCATGTATTTCCAGCTAAATCAATCAAACTCATTTGCATGCTTCATTATACCATTAACCACCTAGAGATTTTGCTATCTGTGGAACAAGAACAATTGTTTTGAATTGAAATATAAAGAAGGTCTTACAAAGTATCTAAAAGGGAAAATATGAAATATTGCAAATAAAAATGAAAGGGGCTAAAATAAGCTAAAGAACAACAACAAAGTAAAACTCTATCCTAAAATTCTCTACCAGCCTCCTCTCCTCTCAATAGCTAAATAATACAATTTTATACAAAGTGTTTGGATGAGATTTTATGGATATTTTATGTTTTAATTTTTATAAATATTCTAAAATGAATATTGTTTTTTTATATATTTTATATAGAACCAATGTCAAAATTGTTGATTAAATTTATTATTATACCAATTAAAAAGTGGCATATTATCATTCCATTAGTCACTTAACGGTCCGGTGACAAAAAAAAAAATCTCGAAAATGTTGGTTACCAATTTATAATTTTTTCTAGTTAAATGACCAAAATGAAAACTTATACATAGTTGGATGGCTATTAGTATAGTTTACTCTAATAAAAATATTTAAAGCAACAAAGCTCTGAAAAAAAAAAAGAGTCAACTAAAATAGTTTAGTATGAAATTAATTGCAGCAGATCTCCCCAAGCTATGACTCTCGTTCTAAATTGGTTCTAAAACTTCAAAACATCCTAATTGTATCTCTAATCTATTGATGTTATATCAATTAGATTATTTTATTATTAAAATTGTTATTTTAACCATTAGATGACATACTAAATATTATGTAGCATAATTTAAAATGAATAAAGAAAAGTATAGAGTTGCTACATAACATTAAAAAAGTAAAACAAAGAAAATAAAGAGATGGTCAACAATTAAAATTTTGTAAAAGCTTCAAAAACCTCAAAACCAATATTTTTAAAACATTTATTTTCTTTAAAAATTTCATCTTAAATTATGTCACAAAATATATGATGTTTTATTTAACAGATAAATTGATGATTTTAGTAATAGAATGACTTAATTGATATAACATTGATAGAATGATGATGTAATTAAAATGTTTTGAACTTTAAGGACCAATTTAAAATGAGGGTCATAGTTTAAGGATATCTAGTGCAATTAAATCTTTAATATGAGACAATAAAATAATTTTTAGAGAGTCATAAAACTTAGTTGGGATAATATAAATTTTTATTCCTAAATTTGGTAACTAGGTCCAATTTAGTACCTAAATGTGACATGACCTCAAGGTGCTACATGCATTTATTTCATTGAAAATAATTTTCGAAAAATGATTTCTAAAAAATGGATTGATTTTTTGGAAAAATTTATACTTTCTAGTGTTTGGATGGTTCTGCGTAAAATATTTTCCGTTATTTGGCAAAATTTCCTGAAATCATTTTCTAAAAGTTATTATTTATGAAACAAACATGACATAAATATATTTGTTACAAAATATTATAGTACAATTTCTTTTTGACAATGGGAATTTATTTTATAACAATATAATATTTTGTAATAGTCAATATCACATATAAACTTAAAAATAAATAATGTTTAATTAAAACCTAATTAAAATTATATATATTACATATATGAGAGTGCATATTATATTAGAGTTGCAAGGGATAAATGTAGCTAAGTATTATTTAAACAGATACCCATGTTTATATAATTAAAATATTCATATTTTATACTAAGTTAAAATACGTCATAAGTTTTTGTACTATTCGTAAATTTAAAATTTAGTCATTGTACTTCTATTTTGTGGGAATTTAGTCATTCTTTTTATATTTCAAAATTCAGGTTTAGCTATTGGCACTATTAAAAATGTTTATTAAATTCAAGTTCATTACAAATGAAATTTTTTAGTTACATAACTACAAAGTGCTTATTTTTTATTTAAATATGTCACATCAACAAAATTGTCAGAAAAAATGTTAACACTATAACAATCGAACTTGATTTCCAAATCTAAAATGTAGAGGGATTAAATCCCTGATAATAAAAGTATAAAGACTATATTTCAAGTTTTTGAAGAGTATATGGGCTTATGACATATTTTAACCTTTATATTATAAAATATTTATTATTAATATATTTATAGTTGTAATATATATTTATTATTAAAATATTAATACATGAAGAATATTATTTTAAATTATTATTTTTAAAATTTATTATTAAAATAAAATTATAATATTAAATAATTCATTAAAACAATAAATTATATTAATCATTTATAAATAAATTATTATATTATTAAATATAAATAATTAATATGTATGTTTAATAATATTGAAAAGTATAATATTTTACATTAATATTTTGATATTTTAAAACTAAAATTAATATTTTATTGTTAATATAATTACATTAAGCTTGGTTTAAGTTAATTTTATATAAAAATTAAATTACTCATAAATGAGTTCTTTTTCGGAATATGGGTTGTACTTTTAGAAAAAAGTTAGTAATTTTACAAGAAAAATGACTTGTTTTTCATTGATTTATAAGTTATTTTTCGTTGACTAAACTGTCTTCCATGAAACAAACACAGAAAAACATAGAAGGGAGTGTTAATGATTGAATCTGAAATTTGAAATTTGATAAAATAAAGGGGCTAAACTCAAAGAAATAAAAATACAGGGATTATATTCTAATTTTAAAAAAGATAGGGACTTGTGATATATTTGAGCCTACTATTTGTTACTTTGTTTTTTATTTTAATAATATTGGGATTGGGGGATAAACCCGTGTATAAAAATTTTAATTATCGCTCCATACAAATTATAAAATGAATAGATATTTAATAATTTTAGAAGGGAGTAAGAATTCGATTGATAAAATAACATTAATTTAATTAAATATTTAAATAATAGAATTGAGTATGATGGATGTGGATTAAGTAAATTACATTGCCAATTGTCAACTCAAAAAAACTAAAGGAAGTGAATATTTTTGAATCCATAGATTCTATGATCTTAAAAGTCCAAATATTTTTTTTTAACTGAAAAGGTCTGAAATATACAATTTATGGTTAATTTAAGTTTTTTTTTTTTCACTAAAAGAGAAAATAAAAACCAATACCCAAAAGGACTCTCCCACATTACATAAACCACAAGCTGTCTCATAAGAGCCGGCTCAACATACTTCTAATTCACCAAAAACTCCTTATTCAATAACACTACACCTCCCTCATCAAAGGTGGGTATAATCGTCATTTAATAAATCCCAAATTTTCATTGCCGATCAAAACACAGAGAAAGGGGGGAACGCTTTCGACCTCCATGGCCATGTACGAACTTTCCCACTCTTCGATTTAGAGCTTTCAATCAAAATTACGTAAATAAAAAGCCAAATTTCGTATCCCTAATTTAAAGAAAATTTTAATTATTTGCTTAAAAAAAAAGTATAGCCTCCGCTATCGAATCTTGTTTGTGATTCATTGAAGGTATATTATTTCTATATACTCACATTCTTTGATTATAAGCTCTAGGGTTTTCTTTTTTTAAAAAATTGTTCACTGTTTTTTTTTTTTAAATTTTGTTTGATTGAAATTTCAGTTTATTTTATGATATTCATCTTGGTTTAGTTTTTAGGGTTTTTCTGCGATTTTTTTTCTATTTGTTGTGGTTCGATTAATGAAGTATGATTGAGATGTAAAATCGTGGAGTTTAGAGAATTTGATTTTGAATTTTTATTTATTTTTAGTTTAGAGTGGCTTTTACTGTGTAAGATAGAGCATTTTTCGTTGGATGAAGCTGGGTTTTGTTGATTAGTTGAATAATGAAGCAATATTGTGGAATTTCACTGAATTATTGTTTTTTTCTTGGATTGCTATGTGACTGAATTTTAGATTGGGTTTGATTGAAGTAAGGAAAGTAAAGTTGAATGCAATTGTATATGTTATCTCTGGCTTAGTCAAAAAAAGGGAGAAACAGAAAAGCAATGTTGACTAGGAAATAATTAAAATGGGAATACTGCTATTACTGATTGCTATGTACTAGATGTCCCTGGCAGCTGAAATCAAAGTTAGTTTCATTAGTTAAATAATGTTTGTCCTTCTAAATCTTATTTGGGTGAGATAGATATTTAGTGATATGACATATAGAATATTTTCAGCTGGAGCAGCTAGTTAAATAGTGGCAGCCTTCTTTGGTTCGAGTTTAATTAATTTGCTGAAATTGACTTGGGGCTAACTTTGCGAACTATGATTCTATCAGATAAAACAAGGTAAATTATTTAATATATATAATTTTTCATGATGAGGTGATGTGTGCACCCTCATGAATCAAGGTGAGATAGTTAATGAAGCCAGCTCCGTATGTTTACGATCATTTATTTTCTTTTCCATATTTGTTTAATTAGTTCTAATTTGATAATGTAAGGTTTTAAAAAATTTTCCAGCACTTACACTCTGATTCGTGTGTGTGCACATATCTATGATAAATGACACATGATGTGGCTGTTTTGCTACTTGCACTCCATAAAAGATTTATGGCACAGGCTGTTGAAAGTGATGAATGCCATTTTAGTTCCATGGCCAGTGATATTTCTTTATAACTACTGGGGATTACTTTACGACTTAATTTTAACCTACTGCTTCTAGTTGTACTTTTACATGTGCATTATGCATAAAAAAGCATGAATTTTGAAGTAGTATTTGGTGGATTTGGGATCTAATACAAAATTTATATGCTCATCTTCAGTTTTCTCTCCTTTGCAGATAGGTTGTTTTTGGTCCTTAAGAGTTTAAATCAGCCTTTATGTGCTGTTGTAAGGCAAATTTGTCATGCACCACTTTATTTATTGGCCTTGTAAGATTGTGGATTTTCAAAACCTGATGCAATGGCAACGTCTAGCAAGTTTGATCTGCCTTCTGATAGCCCAGATAGGCCACTGTACACTAGTGGGCAGCGTGGAGCCCACTTAGCTGCTCAATTAGACAGATCAGGTAGCTTTCGTGAGACCTTGGATAATCAAATTCAATCTTCTCTGGCAAGTATGTCGAGGAGCACTTCCTTAGTAGCCCAAGGAGACGTATCCAACTTCTTCCAGTGCTTGCGTTTTGATCCCAAGGTGGTTGCTGCTGATCATAAGTCTAGTCGCCAAGGAGACTTTAAGCGGCACATTAATGCTGCTCTTGGCATTTCTGCTGATGAAGGTCCAACTTTGTTGTCAAAAGGCAAGCTGCTGCCTTCTCCCATACCTGAGGAAATCAAACGAGTTAAGACTGGTCTACGTGATTGCTCTGTCAAAGCGAGGTAGTTCTTTGTTATTTTTGTTTTTTGGATTGTAGTTGTCTTTAGTTTTTAATGTAATTGGTTAACAGGGAGCGCATGAAAACTTTCAATGAAGCCTTATCAGTCTTCAACAAGTTTTTCCCAACCATTCCATCTAAGAAGAGATCTCGAACAGAAAGCTTTAGTAGTGACCGGTCTAATGCGTTGTTATCTAGTGATCGGTCAGTCTTGGGGCCAAGCATTGGTAAGATGGGAATACATAATCATTCCATTGCTGGAGGTTTTGAATTTGAACAGCCGAAGTCAGAAGAAAGGCCTAAAAGTGCTTTTCCTAATAAACGTACTCGAACTTCTCTGCTGGATGTTAGGGTTTGTATCTTTTATATCTTTCATCTTTATGCATTTTCTGTCATGATGATATTATATCTTCTATTGTGCCTAGATACAATGTATTTAGTAAGTTTGTGCAATGGCTGTTTTACGTGCCATATTCAAGTATGATTGCAATCGAAGAGTGCCGTATCCTAGTGTGTAATTACTGCTGTCATTATTGCTTATTTTTTCCTTCTCTCTAGCTTTCCCTTCAATTTTCTATATTAGTTCATTTCTTTTTTTTTGTCCATTTGTCACTGAGTCAAAACCTTGCTTCTTTCTCTTGATCCTGTGAGATGATGATAGGTGGTTTGTTCCCTTTACTGTTCCTTTTCAAAAGATTTTCTTATGTATTTCAGTTGTTGAGTTAGTACTTATATAAGTGATTGGAAAACCATTTCCTATTACACAAGCCTACTTAATATTCTGTTTTACACATGATCTGGAATGAATTTGGTTTTTCATTGCATTTTCTTACTTTTTTTGTGTAGTTTTTGTATCTTTGGTCTCATCTTGGTGCTTGGTGCCCAATTTACATGTGTGCGCCCTTTGTGCTTCGCTATCTCTTGTATAGAATATTTAACATTTGTTCTAATGAATCTAGATGGATATTGCAGAATAATTCTCTAGTCAGGCAGCCTGGTAATGCAGATAGGGATAGGGAAATGCTCAGAGTTTCAAATAGTGCTGCAGTTCAGGGTGAAGATCGAACTTTAGCTGGTGCTGTTGATGGATGGGAAAAGGCAAAGATGAAGAAAAAACGATCTGGGATAAAACCTGATGTATCTCCAAGTATGGTATCAACTAAACCCATCGAAGGTTACCGGGAACCTAAACAGGGAATACAACAAAGACCTGTTTCTGATGCTCGATCAAGATTAAATAATGACTCCCATGAGTTCAGGTTGGTCTTCTGAAAGCTCTGCTATTGTGCATATGCGATGGTGATTGAATGGTTAGCTCAATAACACCTGTTAAGGGCTAGGTATCAAATAAGTTTTAGGTATTTATTTTATTATTGATTTTTTTGTAAGTTCTAAGAGTTGAACCCTTGACCACTTCCCATTTCAATTGATGGGTGAACCCATCGAGTAGAATGCGTGTTTGGTTTTTTCATAAAAAAAATTAATGCATGTTTTGGTTTAGTACACTGTATTTGATACTTATTTAATGCTTTTAGCATTAACATTAGAGCAGCAGGTTGAAAGACTTGCACCAGCAACCCTCCTGTTCAACCTCTGGTCTGATTATTAACATTGATATGATGGTATGATCGATATTTTCAGCCCACTGCCCAGAGAGTTTTAGGAATAAGGGGCTTCAATCATAATTATGATGGCAGTAGCAGCTTTTTTTCAATATTACTGCATTCTTTGTTCCTTTGTTTTTAATTACCTTTGTTGTGGAGAATATAATGAATTACTGATATCAAGCTTGTATTTTGTGCTTCTGAGGTCCTTTTCTATTCCACTTCCTAGTTTTACATATAATTTTTGAGGTTCTTATTCTATGTTGAGTATGGTATTAATGACACTATCTGCGTAACACTATGTTTATGGTAACCCTTGTACATTCTTGTATTAATTTATTTTGCTTTACTGAACTTTTATATTCCTTTGCTGTACTATCCTTATTTGGCATTCTGTTCTGCTTGAGATCTAAAATCACCTAAATGCATGGTATGGAGCTTTCAGATTAAGCAAAATTGTTTCTGCCTTGGTGCTTTGGACATCTAACAAATTGCCTTAATCGATCTTGCATGTAATGTTTGAGAGGTAGAGTACTAGTCATGATTAGACCTAACCTATTGATTAAAGATCCAAGCACATGATATTCTGACACATAAAGAAAGAACTTTTGTTGGGGTCTTCGCCTCAGACTATAGATGGATGCTCTTTCCTTAATAGATGATTATTGTGGTGGTTGTAGAGAATAGGGAAATTGTTTAGTACTTCAGTCATGACCTGATCTCACCTTCTAAGTTCTGATTAAGAACCAAGCACATCACTTTGAGAGATACAACGAAATAATTTTTATAAGAGCCTTTGGATCAGACTATAGAGGGATGCACTTTCCATAACAGACGGTCATAATGGTGGCCGTAGGGAAATTGTGTTAGGGTCTTTCTTGAGTGCCTTTTCTTCAAATCTTGTATTTGGAATACTCCATGTATTGAACCTTGCCTTATATTTATTTTTTAAACTTTTGATGCCTCCTATTCTTGATTTTCTATTAATAAATAAATTAACCTGTTATAGGTCAGGAATTTCTAATGGATCTGCTGGAGTTGGAAAATCAGAAGGTATCTCGCTGCCGACAGGCCTGGGTCCACGATCATCTGTCCCTAGGACTGATCTGGATAGCAGTTCCCTTCGCAATGATAAGAGAGATCGTCCTGTTGCTTCTGATAAAGAGAGAGTGAATCTAAGAGCTGTTAACAAGTATGCATCGTTTTCCTAATACAGATTTGCATTTTTTGCTGGCTCGTTTCTATTTAAAAATATTTCTGTGTCTTGGTGTACTTCTTTTAGGGTTTTTCTGCAGTATGTGTACTTATTTGCATGCCTTTTGTTCTCTACAATATGCAGGATGAGTGTTCGCGATGAGTTTAATTCAGCTAGTCCTACTTCAAACACCAAAATGAATGCATCTATTCGTGGTCCACGATCAGGTTCTGGAGTTGCCCCAAAGTTGTCACCAGTTGTTCATAGAACGGCATCAAATGACTGGGAGCTTTCTCACTGTACAAATAAACCACCCACTGCTGGTGGAGTGAATAATCGCAAGCGCACAATATCAACTCAGTCTTCATCACCACCTGTTGCTCACTGGGCCAGTCAGAGACCACAGAAGAGCTCCCGAAGTGCTAGACGAACAAATCTTGTTCCTGTTCTTTCAAATAATGATGAAACTCCATTACTGGATACAGTATCTGATATGCCTGGAAACGAAATTGGTTCTGGATATTCTAGACGCTTGTCAAGCGGTTCTCCCCAACAAGTTAAACTAAAAGGTGATGCCTTATCTTCAGCTGCTCTTTCCGAGAGTGAGGAGTCTGGGGCTGCTGAAATTAAATGTAAAGGGAAGGTGACAAAGTTTGATGAAATAGATGAGAAAGCTGGACAGAATGTTCAAAAAGTTTCAAATTTGATCCTTCCATCAAGAAAGAATAAGCTGATAAATGGAGAAGACATTGGCGATGGTGTGCGTCGACAAGGGAGGACTGGGCGGGGTATTACTACTACAAGATCTCTTATGCCAATGACGGTTGAGAAGTATGGAAATGTGGGAACAGCTAAACAGCTCAGAAGTGCTAGGCTTGGCTTGGATAAGGCTGAGAGGTTAAATACTTCTTCCTACATGCCCACCTGTTACCTCTTTCACTAATAATATTTCTTTTATTGTAGTCTTGAACAACCACCATTCCTTCTGATTGAAATCTCATATTTTGATGAATATTTTGCTCAGCAAGGCTGGTCGTCCTCCAACTAGGAAGCTCACCGACCGCAAGCCCTATGCTCGCCAGAAGCATGCAGCAATCAATGCAGCTGCAGATCTTCTTGGTAGTTATACTTCAAGCTAACAAATTTAAATTTCCTTGGATTTTATATAACAATGCTTAACAAAATTTTCTGAATATCTAAATCTCTGCTACATGGTCGTGGCTTCTAATACATTTTGTACACTTTTCTTAGTTGGTTCAGAGGATGGACATGAAGAATTGGTGGCTGCTGTAAACGCTCTTACTAGTTCTGGTAGTGTATTCAGAAATCTTTAGGTTTTTTGGTTCAAAATCATGTTATTTTCTTTGGTTCAACATCTACCTTTTTGTGTTGGTTGATTTTACTGTCATTGCAGCTCGTGCCTTTCCGAATACCTTTTGGAGGCAGATGGAGCCTTTTCTTGGTTTCATATCTGATGCAGATATTGCCTATTTAAAGCAGCAGGTATTGTTGCTTGTCCCTCTGATTAAGATTGATAGTTGCTGTTACCATAAGACCTTAGCATATTTTAATTAATATCTTGTGTGACTCTCAAAACCCCTTAAGGTATTCCCTCTTTGGGAGAAAGGATTATTGGGAAATCATTTTAGATTAAATCTTTTATTGACATGCTTTACACATGAATTATTGGTTGCCATTTGTGTTTTATTCTTGGTCAGTATAGGGTGATTTCTTTTCAACATGGTAGGATGAAAAGTGGAATTGAACCTAGACCATGACCCTCCGTTGTCACTACAACAGGCATGGGTTATTGTTTTCATCAAAATCTTTTAAAACAAGGCATGAGATAAATGAATAAATTCTTGTTGTCTTGCTGATATATATTATATGAATGGTTGTCAAACCAAGTGACTAGTTTTCTAGAACTCATCTTATTATTTGATTTTGGAATGAATAGTTTGCAATCCTGTGCTACCATGCCAAATTTATATATTTAACAGTAAAAATAGTTAGGACTTGTCTTCAACCACACTTCTTTGTGACACTGCAACACATTTGTAAACATTTCAAAAAGTGGATGACAACAAAGTGCCTACACCTTCTTTGGATGCACTATTTTCATTGAAAATTGTAGAAGTAACTTAGTGAGGATGTACTTACAACACTGTTTGATATTGAATTTCATAACATGCTTTTTGTTACATTATGATTTAAGTTTTAGTCTCAAGAACTCATCTTTTTCATGAGTATATTAGTCCCTCTAAAGTCTTTCCATATCTTTCAGGGAAATTATGAACTTAACAAATTGGGGTCAACACCAGTTCCTTCTATTACAGATGGTTGTAGTACCCCCATCAATGGGTTTGAATTGCTTGAACATGAAAGAGATGTTGGAATTTGTGCTGTAGCATCAGTTGATGTTCATTCACAACAGTTGCTCCTGGATACAAGGGACAATAATGTGATTCCCCTTTGTCAAAGGTTTCTATCAGCTTTAATTCCAGAAGAAGATATTGACAGTGGAAATGAAGACCTCCCTTTTGATAGTTATGAAACTGGATTTGAGATGGATGGAGAATTGGGATGCAATGGTTTGACTCGTATTAACTTCCAATCTACTGGGCATGCTTCTTTCGATGGTTATAGGATAACTGAGAAGCCAGAACATGATGATCCTGAAATTGATATGTTGGGAAACATAGGAACTAACTCAAATTTTAGTCATTCCCGGAATGGCAGTTTCCCAGACCAACAGATGCCCGGCATGGTTTGTTCAAAACTCCAGTATGAGAGTATGACGACAAATGAGAAACTCATTTTGGAGGCTCAGAGTATTGGAATTTTCTTAGAACCACTGGTTGGTCTTCTTCTCCATGTATATTTATATGAATTGCTGAATTGTCTATTTTGTCACATAATATTATGAAATAGGCAGTTGATAACTTTCTCCCTTTCTCTTTGTTGTTTCAAAATCAATAACTATTATGATCTAGCAGTCTAGTCTGTGCTTCTATGTTATCTGAATTGTTGGTTGTCCAGTGGTGCATGTATGTCCACTCTTATTATCTTGAAGGGCTATTTTTTTCATGACTCTGTCATGGTTTACTTCAGATGCTTGTGTCTTTCTAGTTTCTTTTCTATCTCCCTTGACATTAAGGTTGTTAATGCATTTAACTTCATATGTTTCACTATTTTTCAGCCTGACATAGCACAGATGGGGGATGTTGAGATTCTTGAGGACATTAGTAAGCTAGAGGAGAAGCACAAGGAACAGGTACTTTCTTGATGGAATGATTGAAGCTCTTATTCAATCTGATATTTCTTTCTCTTTTCTTCTTGCATTATTGTTTCCACCCTTCTGTCTCATGATAACTGTCATTAAATATTCAACAAGCTCTTTCTTCTTGGCTGTTCTAATTATTGTTGGATTTTCCGTCATAAAGTTCAAAGCGTGTTCTGAAAAGTTCAACTTGTAATGTTGTTGTGAATTGCATAGGTTTCAAAAAAGAAAGGAGTACTTGATAAACTGTTGAAAGCGGCCTCGGAAACAAGAACAATTCAGGAGAAGTACTGTTTTACCCTTTCTCTTCATGGAGTTTTGTATTCATTTGCCTTTAACATAAAAATCTTTGGTGCCTTGTGCATCTATAACCATATCGTTTTTTTATTTAGGGAATTTGAACAGTGTGCTCTTGACAAACTTGTCACGATGGCTTATGAAAAGTACATGGTAATTTTCTTAATGCTCATTCTCCTTTTTGTTTTGGTTTTCAATTGCATGCACCTATTATCATAATGTTTAAATTTTTGGGTACCCAGAGCCAAGCATGTTTTGCCAAATTGATCTAGGGAATCCCTTTAGCATGAGAATGTAGAAACTAAGCTCTGGTCCAGGGGAAAAGTCAAAGGTATTCAAGGAATTAGTTGATTGTGTGGACTAATACTTGCATAAAAATAGAAATAGTCAGATGCAAATGGACAGGATAGCAATATTTTAATTTTAACCAACTGGTCCAAATATAAAAGGAAGTGCCAAAGTTGGTGAAAATCTTCAATGTTGTAGGAGAGAAATACCTCCTATTGGGCCGTTCAAACTCCTCATTTTATCCAGATAGTGAGGAGATACCATCTCAATGTAGACAAAGTCTGGGTTGCTCACTAAATCCCAAATGGATGATGCTTCTGCAGTTCTCCTTGATCTTATATATGGAATTTGTTTCACCATGATCATAATGTGGTTATATGTTGCCTAATTTGAGGCTGGATACTTTGTCCTTCTCCTTTCTGGTACATATGCTTAGGTTTTCTCCTTGATGCTCTCAAGAAACAATCACATGTAACCTTTTGAGTCTCTGGGTTTTGATAGCGGAAAGTATTTAAAGCCTTGTGAAGAGTGGTCAACAGAGATTTTTATCTAATAACTCTTAGGTTTTTTTCTCATTTTTTTCTCTTTTGTTGCATTAATGACAAGGGCAGTTAACGTGGATAAGTAACAGGGTGCTTTTATTTTTGTTGCAAATTTTATATTGTAAATGGGATATTGTCTCGAAATTTGAGTTTGCTTCCCTAGGTTTCTCCAGAGCTTTATTTAAAGGTGGATAAATCTGCTTTTTCCCTCTGTGTTACAGCTTTCCATTTTCCATTGAGAATTTTTAATTATCTAAGAACGCTTATTTACCCATTTCTTATCCTGTGCTGATATATTATGATATGATTCTGGAATTCTATTTTGATGATCTATTCATAATCTTTTAATAGACTTGTTGGGGTCCTAATGCTACTAAGAGTTCCAGCAACAAAATGATCAAGCAAGCTTCCTTGGCATTTGTTAAACGGACATTAGATCGGTGTCATAAATTTGAAGATACAAGCAGGAGCTGTTTTGATGAACCCATGCTTAGAGACATGTTTCTTTCTGGGTCTTCCCAGCTAAATGGTGTGCAGTCAGTAGAATCGCCTACAGATACTGAATTTGGAAAGCCATGCACCAAAATTTCAACCCGCTTTCTGGAAGCTAGAGCTTCAGGTATGCACTTGATTCCTATGGAGAGAGTAAAATTCCCACATGTAGTTGTGTCTGTGTGTATGTGTTTGATCCCATATAATATATTCATCTGCCAAATGTTCTTGATGGTAATTTTTTGCAGTCTGTTGAACTTTCTCTATCCTCTCTCCTTTTTCTTTTTTTGGTCTTATGGTGCAAATTTAATAGTGGATTGTCACTTCTGGCAGGTCAAAATGGGGATAGCTATGCTGTTAATTCTTCTGATCTGCTTCTACCCACAAATCGGTCATCCGATCAAACTACTGTTAAAGATGATTCATGGTCTAACAGGGGGAAAAGGAGAGAGTTATTGCTGGAGGATGTGGTTGGTGGTACTTCTAGTGCCCAGCCAGGCATTGGAAGTTCTTTGTCAAGTAGTACAAAAGGAAAGAGGAGTGAGAGAGATAGAGAAGGAAACGGACATGGTAGAGAGGTTTTATCTAGAAATGGAACTAATAAGATTGGTCGACCAGTATCCAATGCAAAGGGGGAAAGGAAATCAAAAACAAAGCCTAAGCAGAAAACAACTCAGCTATCTGCTTCTGTAAATGGCCTTCTTGGCAAGATGTCAGAACCCAAAACATCAACTTCTGTATCAAAGTCAAGTGAGATAACTGCAAATAATAATGCCAAAGATAAAGATGAGTTTGCCCTGGATGTATTGGATGACTTACAATTACCAGGACAAGATCTGGGTTCATGGTTGAACATTGACGATGATGGTTTACAAGATCATGACTTCATGGGCCTTGAAATCCCCATGGATGATCTTTCCGACTTGAATATGATGGTTTGAGTTGCTTTCTTTGTATAGTCTTGTTCATTATACAGTTAAAAACAAAAGCATAATCTCTGTCATCAAGAAATGACGGTACATGGATAGTTCTTTGGCTGTCCAGTCCCCAATTAGGTTACGATAGATTCTTTGTAGACTCATCCACAAGTTGACTTTTGAGTGAACCATTTGGACGTTTTGAATTTTTCTCTCAAGTTGGTGACTTCGGCTGTAAAGATCTTTTTTTGTTCCTACAAGTTTGTATGTCTTAGCAATTATATCTTAGTAAACACTGTATCCTGGCTGTAGCGTTTACAAATCTGAGAGCAATGTACATACATTTATATTCCGAATAAAATTAGTTTTTGTTCTGTGTAACTATTTATACTAGTGAACATAACAAAATAAGGTTCTCTTTCCTGGTTTATGGATCTTTATTTTCACTTTTCCAACTGCATCTGCAGTTAAAAATTGTACAGGTGTAGTAATTTACCCATAGGTTTTTTAATGAAGAAGTTTCTTCTGAGACTAAGAGGTAAGAATGTTCAATGAAGATTTTGATACAATAAATTTGGCTATGTTTTTTCATTTAGAAAAGATGATTTTGGCACGAGTAGGTGCTATTAGCTCTGGATGTTCTCTGCTTTATTACATGAATTTGCTGGTTCAAACTTCACTGATCTCAGGAGCTACAGTAAGATCTTTATCCACTGCATTTATTAACCTCATTCTAGAAAGTTGCATCAAATTCAAGCATCTTTTTGCTGTGTTTCTATACTAACTTCTTAGTGTCCTATTGATAAATGCTTATGGTTTTAACTATGGTTGCAGGTAAAATTGCTCTCTTGGATTTTCTGATCTAGATCAAGCGCAATGCCACTTGTGACATTGTGATAAACTTGCATTACTGCCGAGGTAAATCCTGAATACCTTGTTCTAGTCTTAGATATAGACTTTTCCATGCATTTATCGTTTGTTTACTATTATTTTCTGAGAATATATTATACTAGGAAAAGCTTCACTTGTACAGTGTAGAATGCTTGGTAGCAAAGGCTCATGTCCTGTAATGTTTATCCACCACGGTTTAAAGTTTACATTTGATTTAGTGTTTATGATTCTCAACTTGCTTTATATAAAAGATTTAACGTATAGAACAGGGCCTATCAAGAATCTTGTCTCGTTCATGTTGAGAGTTACTTCCCATATAATTTCTTCCTTAGAACATATTTTAGGCTCGAGTATACCTTTGCTTTTGTTGTTATCATCCTGGCCAAGGTCTTCAGTTTGGAACTCTAGAGCTATATCCTAATTACTTAATTCTTTTTCCCTGTTTTCATATTACAAAATTTTAATGCTCCATAGCATTTCAAATGTCCTTTGCCAAATAAGTGTTGGGCGTAGTAATAAGGCACATTGCACTCCCAAAGAGAGAAAGCAGGTTCTCACTTTGGAGATAACATTGTTGAGAGGGATAACCACGAACCCTGAATATGGAAGATACCCAAAAGAAATAACATTTCAAATGTCCTCTGATGCTTCACTTCATGTAACAGGTTTGCATTTAATGCTTATGCTGGTTCTCTGCACAATGCTAGTCCTCAATTCGCATGTTATGAGAAAGAGTCGTGAATTCCGAATGAAATTTTACAATGCTTAAACATCAGAATTTTGTATGTGTTATATATACACACACATATAGATAGGGATGACTGACTATTGTCTCTAATGAATTTTGTTTAGATTCTTGAGATAAATCCAGTGTGTTATGGTTCGAGAATCAAGCTGCAAAACAAAGGAATGAAATTATTAAGGTTGGTCTGTTTTTCTCCGATCATTTCAGTAGATAATTCGGAGACTGAGTGACTATCCTCCGTTTTGCATACTACACATATAGATATAGCTGACCTCGCCGGTCTGGTTGGTTTGGGATTAGGTCAAATTGGGTTGGATTTATTTTTTTTGAGTCATTGCAGGCTCAAATCATTTTGGGTTCGAGATAGTTTCAAGTTTAAGTTATTTCAGGGTTGTCAGGTTTTCCGATTTGGGTAATTTCAGGTTCAAGTTGAGAAAGTTATGATTGTTGACAATTTATGGTTGACTCAGGTTGAGATTCGGATTGGAATTTCGAGTTTGGATCAAAATTGATAGATCCAATATATACATGCATATATATACACACGCGCATGCATGCATGCATACATATATATATATATATACTGAAGCAAGCAAAATCATCTTGAAAATAGCATCATTCTATGGCGCCATTAATTGTGAACCAGGGGTATTTCTGAATGCCATTTCAGGGTAAACCTTGAGCCACACAAATAGCATTATTTCATCTACTTTTTTGTGTATTGGAAGTGCTTGGTTTCGAAACTGTATTTAATTCACTGTAACAACTAATGTTGTAACACTAGGTTTATTACACTAAGTTCAGTACAACATTTGATAATAATCTAATTTACTTAAGCATACTAAGCATATTTGCAGTTTTATATAGCCAATATTGCAAGATAAAAATGAAACAAAATATAATAAAAAAATCCACAAAAATTGAAACTTGGAAGTCTAGTTTTTTTGGTTTTTAACTGGTCTTTTAGTTCTTAGTTTTCGAATTTTTTGCCATTTCAAAACGAGTCTATTTATTTTTTATTATATGTCATCGATTAAATCAGTTAAATCATCTTCTCGTTTTCAACCAATTATTGTAATTATTGAACTCTCAAAAAATGTGAAAAATACAGGTAAATAATTTATAATTCAATAATCAACTTTAAAGGATTAATAGTTATATCTAGAACAACTATTATATTTTAATGTATATCCAAATTCCTTAAACACCTATTTATTTTAAAATAAATACTAAACCCATAAGGGGTCTTCAAAAATAGCCTAGTCTTTTCTTTTACAATTTTATCTTATTGCTCAATCTCAAAGTAAATCTGGAATAATAATAAAAATATTACAACTAAAAAATGGTCAACATTCACAAATAAAATTTCACATACAAATATCGTATCTCATATTGCAACAATTATTGTAACATTGCAAGCTAAAAGGCCACATTTATTGAGATACAAGACATGCCATTCCTTTTTGTTTTTGAATTAAATGTACAATTATTTAAATATTTAGATAAATTACTCTAAGGTCATCGAATTGTTAATAAGTTTACATTTTGATTATTGAACTTAAAAAAATTACAGTGTAGCTATTAAATTATTCGATTGTTTTCATTTAAGTCATTGGGTTGCTTTTTTTTTTTTAAATTTTAAAGTCCAATTAGGGAGATCCAAACAATGATTTGATAATCGGTACAGTGGATCAATACTTATCGACAAGTAGAACATACTTAAATCTAAGTTGATCTGATAGTCCATATTTGAAATCAAAGAAGAAAGTTGTTTGGATTTTGATTCAAATATTTATGACATTCAAAGTTGTATCATGGGAAAAAGTACACCGAACTATAGAAAAAAAGGGAAAGAAGAGCTTTCAATTTGGTGCAGATGATGCAAATAGAAAAATTCATACATCAACGTTTTTAATAACTCAATAACTTAAATGAAGATTTTAGTATAGTTTAATGATATTTTGTAATTTTTTAAAATTATCTGACTAAAATATAAACTTATTAATAAATTATTAATAAAATGCAGGAAAGTGTCAGCCAATAACATGTAAGGTCGTGTCCTGGCTGGTAACACATTAATATATTATTTCAACATTGCATCCAATAAATAATCCAATAGTAAAAAGAAAAAAGCAACTTTATAAAAAAACAAAAACACGTGGTGAGAAATAAGAGGGTGGCAAAAAAAATCAATTGCGAAGAATCCAAGGAAAAAAAAGACCTAATAGTAAAAAAAAAAAAAGAAAAAGAAAAAGAAAATAGGGTTTGTCAGTTCATGAATCCATTTATCAACCCTACCAAAAAAATTTAAAAACAATTAAACCCACCTTTGAATTTGATCTACATTCATCTCCCCACCCCCATTTTCTCTCTCTAAATTAAATAATTAAATAACAAATACAATAATATTTTTTGAGCCTAAAAAGATAAATAAAAATTAAAAAAATTCTAAAATACTAAACATAAACTTTGCACGTCACTCACTCTTTTCAATTTTTTAATTTTCTCTCTCTTTATCACTTTGTTCTTTGGTCACCAACCTGATTTTCCATATCTTTTTACGTGGCAAAATCCTGCATTGGACTTGTTCACTTTCACATGTTCTTTATTTTTTATTTTTTATTTTTTTAAAAAAATTGTTTTAATTTAATTGCTACCAGACAATTACTTGATGCTTTTCTCTTTCCTTTCAAACATTTAATGATAGTATATTTAGTATTTAAATAATTTATATAAGGGTTATTGTCACCAAAGGTTCCTGAATTGTGTATAAATTCTAAATTGGCCCTTTAAATTTCAAAACTTTTCGATTGAATCCTTCAAATAAAGTATCTTTCGGGTCTAGTGATGGTTTGAATCCCTTTGCCATATTGAATTTTGGGATTCGATCTCTTTAATTTGGCGTGATTTAATCCTTTAACTTTTATAACGTTATTAGTAAGTTTAAATTGATAACGTGGTTACTTACTTCTATTGAAGTGAAGACATGATTTTTTTTTTAAAAACGACTATTTTTTAGGGAATAAAAACAATTATCTTAAGCATAGGTTGACATGAAAATTTATTAGTGATTGAACATGATTGATTGGATTTTCACTTGATCTTACATAATTATTTTATCGATAGTAGCTAAAGATATGATCAACTTTAATCAACTAATAACGTTATAAAATTAGAAGGACAAAATTACTCAAAATAAAAGATCAAATCTCAAATTTGAACACAATAATACTAAAATTTTAATTAGACTTATCATGCAAATCAAATGACTTTACCTATCTAAAAAATCAGTTTAAATATGTTGCATTTTTTTTCTAACTCATAAAAATTAATAACTATTTTCGAATTCCTCAAAACTAAAATAACATTTACCTATAAAAGGAAAATAATTGAACCATACATCAGATTCATACAGAGGTGCTTATGGGTCAAGTCTCAATAGAATTTTAGGTCTGTTTTTTAGACTTAACTCGATCTAAAAAAATGAGCCTAAATTTTTTTCTAAGCTCAGTTCGGATGAAAATGCTAAAATCTGAGCCTGGCCCGCCCGTACTAATTTTTTTATATAAAAAATTTTAAAAATATAATACAATAAATACACTAAAAACATTAAAATAAATGTTTCCCAACAAATTAAAAATAAATTAAAAAATATTTATACTTAAATAGCACTAATATAAATGCAATTTAGCAAGCAAATACCTCTAAAATAGTAACAAAATTAACAATAAAATAAGAGTTATAAATATCTAAACAATAACAATAAAATAGTAGCAATATAATAGCCAAACAGCACCAAAACAACATTTTTTCTTTTGACAAATTCAAGTCGGACTGGGACCAAAAAAACTTATCCAAGACTTGGCCCGTTAGAGAACGAGTCTCTTTTTTTGTCAAAGCTCATTTTTCGGGCCAGGTGGCTCAACCCATGATCAGGTCTAGTTTCATAATTCAATTGAAATATTTCAAAATTTAGTACCCAATCCAAAATTCAACCATAATTCAGAGGACTGTAGTGAAAATAACAATTTTAAAATAATTGTTGGGGATATTTCAAACTTTTTATTTTTCTTCATGAGCATACGTGTAGATTCTTTAGGTTAGTTTAATTCGTTTCTCTAACATTATCTAATGTTCCTTTGTCGACTAATATAGGACAGGTGTTCTTCTTCATTATGTTCTACCTCCATTTTCTGGCATCCATCATTTTCACTTTCTTCTTTTTCTTTTATTTTTATATTTTTATATTTTAATTTTTTTTAAGCTCTGATATATTTCAGTGTTTCATACAATCAAGCAACTCTCCCCTTCATTAAAGCTTACTCTGTTTGTTCTTAAATTCTTTTACGTGTCCTTTGTTCTTTAAAAGAAATTTTCATCACAGGTGAAAAGATTAGTTAGTGACTCATCTTTGCTTTTTGGAGTGGAACGAAGGCTGACTTAGGCATAAGAAACACACCAAACCTTGCATGAGGCTGTTATGAATTGCCTTCCTTACAGGAAATGCAATTTTTTTTTCCCACTTTTTCATGATCTCTCGTCTGCTTTTTAGTTCTTTGAATTTGTCCAAAGTTAGGATTTAAAGAACTATCTTTTTTTTTTTTTTTTCATCATATATTTCCCGTTGCATAGAGATCAAAGTTCTAAAAGAGCTGGTAAAAAAAGAAGTCACCCACCATCTGTTCGATCTTTTTACTAAAAGAAAGTCCAGATATGAAAGGGGTATTTTTTAGAATCTACAGACATCAAACTTGTATGTTTTTATAATTTCAATTTGCAATTTCATTATTAGGGATTGTATATGATTGAATAAGAAAAGAGTGATTAAAAGTGACTCGAGGAGTAAATAAATTTGAATGATGGAAGAAGTATCTGGTCCTTGTGCTGTTAGTTTAGGTGAAGTAATTCGAAATAATTCGAGAACGACGACACGCGCCGCCGCCGGCGTTAATGGTTGTAAGCTTGTTGCGGAGAAAGGGAGTTTGTTATCGGAAAACGAATCGGATCAAACTTGTAATAGAGGGGATGATAGGGTCGTTAAATTGAATCGAGTCAAGTCGGATGATAGTTGTATTTCTAGAGAGTATAATCAAGGAATTGAGGAAGATGGATCTATATCATCTACTCAATTTGTAGCTAGTGATATTAGTAGTATATCTGTTGAGGAAATTTCGGGCTTAGAGGTTAATTCCAGCAACAAGTCCGATGAATCCGATAAGAAATCATCGGAATCGGACTCGTTCCTTGACGTACCGCAACAAAAGAAGGTAAGAAAAACCGAAACCAAGTGTCTGTTTGAATTAGGAAACATACCCCTTTGGGGATTTACATCCGTATGTGGTAGGAGACCAGAGATGGAAGATGCTTTTGTGGCTATACCTCGATTTTTGCAAGTCCCTAGTCAAATCCTCAAAGCCGAAAGTGTAACAAACGGGATGAACCGTGACCTAACGGCTCATTTCTACGGTGTCTACGATGGACATGGAGGGTGTCAGGTATGCTTCGGTTTCTATCTATCTATGTATCTTGCCCGTAATATGCATGTAGGAAATATGATCCATTGCTATATCGGAACTCTGTGTTATTCTGAGTTGGTTGATCTAAAAGGAGACATTTCTTGCATAGGTTGCGAACTATTGTCATGAACGTATGCATTTGGCTTTAGCCGAGGAGATAGAAAAGGCGAAATCATGTATCCGCGAGGGAAATATCAGACACGATTGGCAGGAGCTATGGAAGAAAGCGTTCTCCAATTGTTTCATCAAAGTCGATGCTGAGATCGGAGGAGTTTGTAACGGTGTGAATGATACCGATAACAAACCTATTGCCCCCGAAACTGTCGGTTCAACCGCTGTAGTTGCGGTTGTTAGTCCAACTCATATAATCGTCGCCAATAGTGGCGATTCGAGGGCAGTTCTCTACCGGGGAAAACATCCGATGCCGTTATCAGTAGACCACAAAGTAAGGCATGCCTATTTCAAGTTATTTTTCCGCAAGACATACAATTTTCAAGGACATTGTTGTTTATATTGAGCCTTTTCTACAGCCTGATAGAGAAGATGAACATGTAAGGATAGAAGCTGCAGGAGGCAAGGTCATACAATGGAATGGATCTCGTGTTTTCGGTGTTCTAGCAATGTCAAGGTCCATTGGTACGTGTTTACAATCAATAAAAGTATCGTGGAAGCCCTTGTACTAAAAAAAAAGGGCAAATTAGTCATTGTAGATTAGATCAAAGAGCAAATTAGTCTTTTTGTTAAAAGTTCCATCCATTTCTACGGTTAAAAACTGGTTACTGATTGATTATTTTATCAACTACACTAGTTTTTAACTATTGAAATGGATGAAATTTTTAACAAAAAGGAGTAATTTGCTCTTTGAACTACTGTATAGGGACTAATTTGTTTATTTTTTTAGTAGAAGGGGCAAAATTCAACTCAACTCTACAGTAGCCTCCATGATATTTTTTCCCGTTTCACTGGACTCAAAACATTTCGATTTCTAATTCCGAATCCTTTTTGATCAGGTGACAGATACTTAAAACCATGGATTATTCCCAATCCGGAAGTAATGTTCGTCCCTCGAGTCAAAGAAGATGAGTGCCTTATCCTAGCAAGTGACGGGTTATGGGACGTAATAAGCAACGAGGAAGCTTGCGAAGTGGCTCGGAAACGGATCCTTCTTTGGCATAAAAAGCATGGTGATCTATTACCTGCAGAAAGAGGTGAAGGAATTGACCTTGCTGCTCAATCTGCAGCAGATTATCTCTCAAAGCTTGCTCTTAGTAAAGGAAGCAAAGACAATATTACAGTCATTGTCTTGGACTTAAAAGCACAGAGAAAATTTAAGAAGAAAACATGACGGCAAAAGGGTACCTTTAAAATCTCAAAGACCCTTTTTGACACAAATATTGTTGTGTTGTGTATCATAAGGCTTTTCTTTTGTTCAAATGATAGAAACAAATGCATATGATTTAAGCCAAATTAACCTTTTTACTTGGCTTATTTGTAATGTTAAAAAAGTTTATCTTTGTATACTGAATCATGCAATATATATACTCAATTAACTTCTTAATGACCAGGAAAGTCGGGGTAGAGTTGTAGGGTTTTAAGGGTTGTAAGTGAATCGAGTTCAGCATGTATATTCAAGCAAAGATAAACTTTGTTAAAAAAAGTTGAGTATTTGATTTTTTAAGATTGGCTGGGTTAATTCAAGCAAACTCGAATAATAGACGGGCTTGGTCAATCTGACCAAACATTTACTAAACGCTCTTTTGAATTTAAGTGAACATACAGGGTAAAAGTATTTACTAAACGCTCTTTTGAATTTAAGTGAACATACAGGGTAAAAGTATTATAAAGGATGTTATATTAAAAGTCGGATTATATTTTGCGGATTATATTTTGCTATTTCAATTCAAAAAATGTACGTTAGATTAAGAGTGAAGTGATTATTCTGTTAAAATTTCATCTATTTCTACTATTAAAAATTGATCTTTGTACATAAGAATAAGATACACATGGCGTTTCAAGCTCGGGTTCGTTACATTCAAGCAAACTCGAATGATTAATGAGCATGTTCAGTCTAATTGAGCTTTTACTGAGCTCTTTTTTAGATTTAGTTTTAGTTTTTAGAATTTAAGTGAACATATGGGTAAAAGTACAATAGATGCCTTGTACTAAGTGTCGACTTACATTTTGTCTTCTTTACTAAAAAATAGACAAATTAATCATTACATAGTAAAATGGTCATTTCTATTAAAAAATTCATTCATTTCTACTATTAAATATTGGTATGACTAATAGAATAACCAGACTGATACACGTGGTGTGCCCTGTGTACTTTATTTTGACGTATAGATATCAACTTTTAACCGTAAAAATCGATGAAATTTTTAACAAAAGGATCATTTTACTCTTTGATCTAACATATAGGGATTAATTTACAATTTTTTTAGTTAAAAGAGCAAAATGCAATTTAAATATTAATACAAAAGTCTCCATAATAGTTTTACCCAACATATTGATAGAAGAAAAGGCAAACAAAGGAACCAAATCAAGGGCCAAGTTGATTGGCAATTTGGCATATAATACTATGGATTTGATGATTTATACATGTTTTGCAGTCAAGCAGCTCTTTGAGGTTAAAACCCTAAGTCCTAACAATACATCCATACACATCGTTGCTAAAAAAATTGTCAAATTTATTCTTCATCCAAGAATCAACCAAAATATGGCTAACACACAACATTATCTTTCAAATATGGGAATATTAACACACAGCAATAAGTTGTACCTCCGATCCAATATTCGAAACATCTGGCAAAGGAACTTTTTTTATTTTCTTTGATGCTTAACTTCGGGCCTTGCCATCATGACGGCTGCTCGAATAAGTCCTGCACTTTAGTGACAACGAGAACTAAAAATCGGCTGTAGTTCTAAAACTTTGGGTTTTCTTGACTTTCTTTCAAGTCCGATAGGCTATTTGTGCAGCCTGAACTCTGTCAAGAAGAAGGTAACTGTTGGTTTTGCTTTGAACAGTTACTTGCAATCGAAGCAAGAATAGCTCCTCTTGTTTTCCAAGCACAAAGATAAAATATTTTCAAAAAATACCTTTTTAAAGGTAAAAATACTGTGAAGGTTGTTATACTAGAGGTCAAATTGCACTTTACTCTCTTTACTCAAAAAATGGACAAAATAATCCTTGAACATTAGATTAAAGAGCAAATTTGTCCTTTCTTTTAAAAATTTCATTCATTTCTATTATTAAAAACTAGGGTGGCTAACAGAACAATCAAATAATTTTACATGGCATGACATGTATATCTCATTCTGACATATATGAATCAATTTTTAACAATAGAAATAAATAATTTTTTCATAACAAGAGGACAAGTTTGTTCTTTGATCTAATGTACATGAACTAATTTAACTATTTTTTTTAGTAGAGGGTCAAAATGTAATCCAATATTTAGTACAAGAGCCTTTAAGATACTTTAACCCCTTTTAAGGGAAAAAAGAATTAACAAGATTCAACTCCCCCCCCCCCCCGGGTTTAAAAGGCAGGAAGCTCTTTATCACCAATTTCATTATTTGTATCCTAAGCTAATACCATTCATGTATGAAGCAAAGACAAGATAGTTTTCATTTCATCAAAGTGAAAACAAGTTCTTCAACAATAAGAAACGAAAGCCTTATGACCGGTTCCAGATCAAAGCATTTGAACTTTTAATTCCGAAGGCGGAGTCCTGAAGTAGAGGAGAACAATCCCATATTTAGAAAATTTATACCGCCAAACCTAAGCATAGACATACCACTTAAGTTCTAAAGTTGTGCGAGTGGCGATCCGGAGTTGTTGAAGTAAGACGAGAGGTCCACGTCCAAGTCATTGTACATGTTCAAGAATGGAAGTGCCTGCATTGACATTGAAACTCAAATGTAAACATATATGTAATGAATTTCTTGATGCTTGAAACAATGGTGTGCCAGAGGAATCCGGATGTTTAAATACCAGCAATTCAGGTGCCGACTTTCTTTCTTTCGGGTCCTTTCGTACACTGCCATGTATAAAAGAACCCCAAGGCCGGGTGATGTAAGCTCGTATGGTAAAAAAATTCTATAAAGTCCAAGTGAAAAAGAAAATAAACGAGCAAAATTCGGGAGAAATGATCTAACCATGCAGAAATAAACGAGCAAAACTCGGGAGAAAAATCATTTGAAGGTGCAGAAGGTGGTGGTTGTTGAACAATTTGTTCCATGAGCTCATAAAAATTGGTCCATCCTTCCGCCTGGTCGGGTGGGGAATACGGGAACTCACCAATTGCACACTCAAGCAACACTAGCCCCAAGCTCCAAATATCACTTTTATTGCCATAATTACCACCAATAATTCTCTCAGGCTAACAAATTAAGTATATTAGAAATTAACAAGCTAACATAAATTTTGAACAAATTATAGTAAAATAACATTACTGATCTACTAATAATTTGATTCCGGTTAGTAAAGAGAACCTTGAATTAAGGAATAGATTTTAGAATGATAAAAGTAACATGGAGACCCTTGTACTTGTACTAGGGATTAAATTAAATTTTATCCCTTTTACTATAACGAGCAAATTAATTTATATACATTATATTAAAGAACAAACTGGTCTTTTTAATTAAAAATTTTATCCATTTTTATTGTTAAAAACTAACATGGTTGATTAATAGAATAACCAAATAGCTACACGTGATGTCCCATATGTATCTCATTCTGACATATATGGACCAATTTTTAACAATAAAAAATTTTAATTGAAATGACCAATTTACTCTTGAATATAATGTCCTCCATAATACTTTTACTATACTAAAAGCTAAAGGTGTTCATAGGCCGGACCGGGCCGGGACCGGGCCGTGCTCAACTAGAAAATTAGGCCCATTCATCGGGCTTGCTTCGGGTTGGGCTCAAAAAATAGGCCTAAAATTTTTCCCAAGCCCTGCCCATATAAAAATACTAAAATCGGGCTCAGCCCGCCCGTATTAAATTTTTATATTACTTTATATAATTTTTAAATATATATAATACATCAAAAATACTAAAAAAAATCAAAATAAATATTTTCCAATATATTAAAAATAAATTTTAAAAAAATATGTAGACTTAAATAACACTAAGATAGATGTAACTTAACAAGTAAATACCTCTAAAATAATAATAAAATTAACAAATGCCTTTAAAATAATAACAAAATTAACAATAAAATAAGTTTTATACAATATTCAATCAATAACAACAAAATAGTAGCAACATAATAGTAATATGGTAGCAAAATAGTGAGAAAATAAACAAGAAAATAACATTCAAAAATAAAAAAAATAACAAATTTTTTTTGTCATTTAGTGAATTCGGGTTGGGCCGAGCCGGGACAAAAATACCTTACCCGAATCCTCCCAAACCCATTTTTTAGGCTTATATTTTTGCCCAAACCCTCCTAAATTTCGGTCAGGTCTTCGGGCCAGGCCGGACCGCCCGGCTTATAAACACCTCTACTAAAAGCATTAAATGATATCCTGTTCAATTGTAAGAATCAGGTTCATAACATAGTAAATGCTATCACACATACAACCATATTCAATTTGATGGGATTTATTGATCTTAAAAGGTAAGTTACTTACCGACATATAGTTGTACGTTCCAACAAAAGAGCTTACTAGTCCCGAGGTGCTTGTCATTATTGCACTAACACCAAAGTCAGTAATCTTGACTTCTCCTCTATGATTTATTAACAGGTTAGACGGCTTTAAGTCGCGATGGATAATGTGTTTTTCGTGATGAAGATAGATCAAGCCCTTGAGCACCTGCGTTGGCGAGAGCCATCTTCAAAATGCATACCGAAATAACTTGATATAGTTCGAAGTTTCGAGTGTACCAACCTGCTTACATATTGCAGCAAGATAGGGTTCGGGAATGGATTTAACCTTTTTCAGAAAATCTTCTAAGGATCCTCCATCCATATACTCCAAGATGATCGAAATGGCACCGTTGTTAAAGAAAGACTTGTAACAAACAACAACATATGGACACTGAGAGGATTGGTTTATTTTCAGTTCTTTTGCTATCTGCTTGCGAGCCGACTCCTCGATATTCATTTGAATAACCTGATAACAATGGAACAATATCTGCTTCAGAAGAATGGCTTCTATGATATCAAGAATTCATGGCGGTAACAAAACCAACAACAGTTGCCTTTCTATAACAGGAAATACATCAATTCAGTAACCCAAATCACTCTACGTATTTTGCATCAATCCACTTCGAATGGTAGGTGCATGCTCACAGTTAAGTAGGACAATTGTGATAAATGCCTACTTCATCCGCCCTGTCGGACTTCTAAGATCACTATTTTACCCCTTATAATCTTTAAATGTATTTTTTTATATATATTTAGTATACATATATAAGAGTCATAGATATGTGAATATATTAGGCATACTTCATATATTTATATTATACATATATACTAAAAAATTATATATCAAAATTATGTTTATGAATAAATTAAAAATACATAATTTCATAATATTAAATTGAAAAATCATTAGTAAAATAAGTGAGGTGGGAGCAGTATGGAGCTGTTATGGATATATAAAAGAAAGGGTAATTTGTACTAGTAATTATCTAACTATTAATAAATTTCTTCTTTGATATTTAATTATGAAAAATTACGAAATGATCATCAAATTATTCAATTTTTCTTTCTTGGCCACCTAAATTATACAATGTGTAAATGTTAAGGGTTAGATATTTTTAGAATCAAGAGACACAATATATGAATATTGAAGGTTAAAATTGTTATTATGCCTATTTTAAAATTTGTCACCATCGATTGGTGAAAAAAGAAGTAGACAAAATTGAATAGTTGGCTACCCATTTAATAACATTTCATAGTTGAGTGAGTAAAAAAAATATTTACTAATAACTGGGTGACTTTTAGTTGAATTTACCTAAAAGAAACCTATGGACATGAATGCTTTCTATGCAAAACCAGGGCGGAGGTTAATGAAGCAATCCCTGCTTCACCTATCCCAATTTGAATTATATTGAAAGGGCAATAATTTTTGCTTCTAAAAAAACAAACAGAAAGTGTTAAACCAGGCATTTTGACAAATACCTTTAATGCAAAGAACTGGAGAGTCCATTTGTGTTGTACCAATTGCACAATTCCACCATTACCTTTACCAACAACTTTAATCGTATCCATATCTTCCAAATTCAACCGATTGTCATTTTCAGCTTCTGATGGCTTAATTAGCGAAGGCTTTTAAAAAGAAAGAAAGAAAAGAAAAGAAAAGAACAAGTTACAAAATTTTGAAACCGGAAGATTTTGTAAAAAAGTAGAGGGACTAACAGCATATTTTAACCAAATTTCGTTTTGAAGAATCATACAAGTTCATGCTGGGATTGAGAGAGAATTCGAATTCCATCCTTGTTGATGAGGAGATCACCATCTTTGAACGTACCACTTTGTGTTCTGAAATGAAAAAAATTCATCACCAAAATAAAAATTTATAAAAAAAAACAAATAAAAGGACGTCGTAATAAGTAAATTAAGAGATTACAAGAATTTAGCGAAGGAATCGTCAGGTGGAGGAGGAGAAAGAGAGAGCTTCAAATTAGGGATTAAAATTCCCTTTCCCTTCTTTTTCATTTCCGCCCCTTTTTTTTTTTTTCCCTTTCTGATTGCTCTTTGTTAGCTGAGTGGGTGACAATGAAGTCTTCCTTTCTTATAAATGTTCTTGGATTTTACACAGAAGAGGAAAAAGAAAAAGAAAAAGAGAAAAATTAGTGTTTTGGAATTAAAATTATTTTTTTTAAAAAACATAGAAGGTGGAGAGTGTTTCCATGGTTGATGAAGAGGACCAGTCTCTACCTTAACATATAGAACATCCACGAGGAAGATGACTTGACTTCATTTTCCCTTTTACTTTTCTTTAATTTCCCCGCGCCTTTTTCTTCTTTTCTTTTTCTTTTAATTATCTTATCCTTAATATCATATATATATATAATTAAGGGTAAACTACAGTCAATGTCACTAAACTTTTAGTAAGTTTATATTTTGGTTACTCAACTTCAAAAAGTTACAAAATGATCACTGCACTATTTAAAAGTTTTTATTTAAGTCACTGGGTTGTTAATTCTTTTTAAAAATCCAGCTAGTAAATCCAAGCAACAATTCGACGATCGGTATGATGGATCAATATCCATCGACGAATAGAAGAATATACCTTAGATTCAAGTCAATATGATGATCAGAGTTGGAGATCGGAGAAGAAAGTTGTTTGGAGTTTTGTTTGTAGATTTGTGACATTCAAGATATTTCATGAAAAAAATGAATTATAGAAGAGAAGGGAAATGAGAGCTTTCAATTGGTGCAGGCGATGCAAACAGCGAAGGCCATACAACAATTATTTTAACGACTTAGCGACTTAAATGAAAACTTTTGAATAGTTTAATGACCAAAACATGAACTTACTAATTGTTTAGTGACATTAAATATAATTTAACCTAATATATTATTATATATAAACTATTTTTTTGTATGCATTAATTATATTAATTATTTCTTAAAAGTTTCTTAAATTTTGTAACCTCGGTTACAAAATTAGAACATAATAATATATAATTTTAAATTTATAATATATAAAGAAAATACATGATAACTTTTTAAATCCGTTTTTGCTTTTTGGAGTTTTAAATATTTCAATTGGGAGGGTTAAGTTAGTTTTGCTATGGTTGAATTTTGAGTTTTAACATTTTAAAGTTTTTCGATTTGGACCATCTCAAATTCGAGTCATTCGAGTTTAAGTTGAGAGTTTTAGATATGATTGATCTGGATAATATTAATTTGGTTTTAATTTTTTTGGTTCATTCCGGTTTGAATTAGGTTTTGAGTCGAGTTTTCGAGTCAAATCAATTTGGGTTCTAGTCACTTTGGATTGGGTCAAGAGTTAGCTGTCGGGGTTATTTTGGGTTTGTGGTTTTCTTTTTGTATTTTCAAGTTCAAATTATTTTGTTTTTGAGTCTTTTTTCTGATCATTTTGAGTTCATGCCATTTTTGATTCAAGTCATTTTCATGTTCACATTGAACAAATTAAAATTTATTAACTTTTGACTGCGGAATTAAATTGAATTAAATTTAAATTTATATTAATTGAGTTGACTCAAAATATATAACGTTGACTATGCCTTTTTTATTATTTCTTGCAATTGTTTTAGAAAATCATTTGTATTCATATAAATTTAAATATTGAAAATTACTCTTCGTAATTAGTTTAATCAATCCGATTCAACCAACAATTTAAACTTTTTAACAAGTTTATAGTGTTTTGTACTATTTTCGATTATTTATCATTGATCAAACCAATCAAATTATTAATTCTCGATTTAATAGGTCAATCGAATTTCATCCTAAAAAAGCTAAATAATATTTTTTTTCTTGAAAATAAATCCAATATAATTTGTTTACTACTTGTAATTTTTAAAAGCAAATATATTATAATTGTAAATGTGAAACACTATAAATTATAAGTGTAAAACCAACCTTAAAAAAAGTCATAATGCATGCAAAGTAGTAGTTGAAATGAACACGAATTTATTAAGTTGGATTTATTATTATTATTATTATTATTATTATTATTATTATTATTATTATTATTATTATTATTCACATTGACTAAAGCCAGTTGAATCAAACATACGTTTGACAATAAAACCAATGGAAGACATAATTAGGTTAGCATTGCTGTCTTTTTACACAAAATTAGAATTATTTCCCCAAAGTTCAATTTGGTGAAAGGGAAATTAAAAGGAAAAAAAATTAATGGATTCGGATACACGAAAATAAATAAATAAATAATTAATCAATTCAGATTCTGAATATTTAAATAAATTAAATAATAGTTTAACTATTGAAATTGTTAAGATTTTATGTTTTTATGTTAGTATAATTACGTGGTGTATTAATAATTAAAATTTGACAGAAAATATAAATAGTATTAATAATTAAGCTAATTTTTTAAATAAAATAAAATTTTTAATTTGTTTAGAAATCTAAATGCTTGTTAGTTGGCCCGCCTGTCCAAGTCAATAAAAGAAGAGGTTTGGATTTTTTAGGCTTTTTTTAAGTAAAAATATTGTGGATGTCTTTGTCGTAGAAGTAGATTTATTTTGCTTCTTTTGTTAAAAAATAATAAATTAGTTCGTTTACATTAGTAATGTTAAAACTTTCATCTACTTTTATAATTAAAAATTAATTTTTGTACATCGCATGAGGTACATGTGGCATGCCACACAGGGACAAAGCTAGAAAATTTAGATTGTGGGGTCAAATTTTTTAAATTTAAAATGTTTATAAAAGTCATATAATCTAATGTATATATATATATTGTTCTTCTTCTACTTCACCGGTAAATTTTTTTAAAAATATTTTTTCATTCCTGTTAAAATATTTATAATAAATCTAATCCTTAAATGCATAAATTGTTTACAAAGACTACATATAACTAGTAATTTTTTTTTTTAAAAAAAATAATTAAGTGCTTTTTGATGCCATGCGAACGTAGTATATATATATATATATATTCAAACAAAATATTTACAATAATCACACTTACAGTAACAATTTCTAAATAAAAATACTGATTTTTTAATCAATATTTAAGCAATTCAAGATTATAAATACAGTCAAACATAATTTCTTCAAGTATTTGTATTAATCAACTTCAAAAAATTATTATCCAATCACGGTGTTAGGAATCTTATATAAAATCAATGTCCCCAAATCATTCAATATATTAAAAACTAAATGTTACATAAAAATCTTAATCTATCACGAGAAAAGCTACCATCCTAATTTTCTAAAGATTAATCAATAAAGCTTGAAAAATAAGAGAGAATAAGAAAAATTCAAAAATGAAAGTGATAAGTGTTGGAAGAAAATAAAAAGATTAGAGATTTTTAGATTTTAGTAGGTGGAGAGAGTTTGATTTATTTTTATATAAAATAATTATTTTTCAAAGCTTTTGACAAGATTTTTTCAAATTTTTTGGGGAATCAATTTTTTTATAAATCTATTTTTAAATATTTTATAGGATAATTACACCAATTATATAAATTTTTTAATATTTTTTACATTTTCTTCGCCACATTTCATGTGGCTCCTCCATTGATGCCACATGTCCCTGTCGGGTTATTCCGTTAGTCACGCTAATTTTAAACAATATAAAGGGATGAAATTTTTAACAAAAAAAATCAAATTGCTCTTTGATCTAATGTACAAAGACTAATTTATCTATTTTTTAAGTAGAATAGGCAAAATTCAGTCTGATTCTTATGACAGGGGCCTCCATAGTACTTTTACCCTGTTTTAAATGGATTATATTATGCTACAATGAAGGGTCACTCCTAAGTTAAATGTTTTTTTAAGATAAGATTTCGGGTTTTATTTTTGTGAATGGAAGAATTAGTTGGGAGAGTTTTGCTATTATCTAAAAGTTCAATCGAATTCAACTCCATATTTAATCACAACCCAATATAACTACGGAGTACCAAAAGTTACGTACTCTAGTTAAAATAAAATAAAAAGTTTAATACATCATTTGGTATCTAAGTTTGACATTTTATTATTACGTGGTACATGCATTTAGCAAAAATTATATTAACTAATTCGAGTTGATATTGTTTAATTCTAGTTTAGGGTTAACTTGATGAAAATTTATAATAACGAATAATATTAGTAATTAATTTTTATCCAATCAACTCTAAAACCCGAAAAAATCATAAAAATTCAAAATTAATAATATTAATAATTAGCTTTCATCAAATTAATCTTAAAATCTAAATTATATACTAAAAAATTAACATCGATACTTTTGAGTATCAAAATGTATAAAATTTACCAAATACAAATATCACATTGGATAAAAATATCAATGTTTTTGGAACCAGGTAGGCAGTCGAACCGGTCAAGCCACTGATTTCCAGTCTAACCACCAATTCGGTTTCAACTAAATAATTTATTAAATAAAATTAGCCCGGTTTGATTTCCAATCCACCAATTTTTTCTCTTGCTCTGAACCGATGGTCGAATCAATTTTGATCTAACCAATTTGACTAGTCAATCCAATCCCATTAGCAATTGACTTTCATAAAATGAATCTTAAATTCTAAATTAAATACTAAAAAAATTAAGATCGATATTTTTAAATATCAACATGTATAACTTTTACCAAATACAAATATTACATCAGATAAAAAACTAATATTTTCAAAACTGAACTTATAATTAAATCGATTAAATTATTAATTTTTAATTCAACTAATTCCATCATCAATCTAATTCCAATTAAATAATTTATTCAAAACCGATGACTAGCTCTTTCCTTTACTCTAGATTGATATACCGATGAATTTCAACATCATTGCAAAAAATACAAATACTATCAAATTCGGAATCGGGCCAAGGATTAAGGAACTCTCGGTCAACAAGGGAAAGGTCATATTTATGGCGATTCACATGCGTGGGTCTTATTCTCATCTGTACTTAATTAAGAAAAAAAAGGGCATTAGAGTTGGAAAGGGTACCAAGTGGCTGGCCTTGCTGCACCAACAGGGCTTAGCCGGCAAATGGTGGACATAAATGTTAAATCACATTTTTAACCTCAATTCAGTTTATAAATCGGATTATTCGTTTAAATTTAGAAGGTGGTTTATATAAAATATTAAGTTTGAGTTTAGGCATGTTTAAAAGTCGGGTTGAATTTGTGTTTTAATATTCAATGCTCGATCAACAATTGATTAGGTGTAATTGTAAGGTACATTGTATTAAGTTGAGTAAAGAAATAGAGAAAATTGAAAAATTGATTTGAACCGAGGTATTCAGTTCGGTTGATATTTTGTATTATTCGGTTCGATTTCAGGTTGGTATTATCACTCAAACCGCACAATTTAATTCATATTCGATTTTTACATATAAAATCTATTTTATCCAAATTAAATTGAATGAAAAAAAATTATGTTTAAAGGAATAATCCTATAGAATAATAAATTAACCATTTCAATTATTATTATTATTATTATTATTATTATTATTATTATTATTATTATTATTATAAACAACAAGTAAATAGGATTATACAAATTATAAAATTATGGAAATATTTAGTAATAAAAGTGTAGTTTTACATTAGAATAAGTAAATGATTTCTTAAATATAATAATTTTAATTTTAATAAAATAATTAATTTTAATTTTAAGAAAATAATTAATTATACTTTATAATATTTTATTTATAAAAAGAAACAACTTTTCACAATTATATATTTGATAGTTATGAATTTAATCAATTATAAGGTATTATTGTAATCAACCAGTTAAAACTAATTAAACTAAATAAAAAAATGACACAGAAAAATATTAGGTATAATGATGATTTATGTATTAGCTTTCCTTTTAACAACATTGAATGATTTATCAACTTAATAACTTAATTTAAAATGATTTTTAAATAGTCTTATCGATGATTATGATATTAATTTAATTATTTAATTCACTTTATAAATGTATAAACGAATCTAGAGATTGCTGTGAAAAAAAATCAAGAAATGCATTATTAATTTTTTTTGGGCACAAAACAATGTGATATTGTTTTTTTTTTACAAAGCCCAGTTCTGATAAAAACCGTCAAGCCGAACTGAACTACCATTATTGGTTTCGGATATTTCGATTTTTATTCTATACGATTTTGGTTTCAAAAATGAAAAATCGAATGAAGTGGTTCGATTCTATGTTTATCCAAAAATCGAACCGAATACACTCCTACATTGTACTTCCAACGGAAGAACACGTGTTTAAATCTTGAAGGCAACATTGTTAAGAAGGATAGCCAAGAATCCCGAACATGACCCGTAAAACGAACATGAAGAATACAAAAAAGAATATAGGTTAAAATGTGCCACAAGTCCCTGTACTTTCCAAAAATTAGGAACTTAGTCCCTTTACTTTTATTTTATGAAATTTAGTCTCTCTACTTTTCAGATTCAAAAATTAAAGTCCAACTGTAAACACTGTTAACTTTTTTTGTTAAATTCAAGTTAATTATAAATTTTTTTTAATTACATAGCTATCAAGTGAGTTTTTTTTTTTTGAAAAATATCACAACAACGAATTTAATAAAAAAATTGACAATGTTAACAGTTAAAACTGAAATTTGAAATTTAAAAAATAGATAAACTAAATTCCATTAAATATAAGTATAGAGACCAAATTTCTAACTCTTGAAAATTACATAGACTTATAGCATATTTTAACCAACAGTATAATCAATGTTGAAGTCTAGCAGGCCCCGACTTGATTTTCCTATCCCGTAATATATAAATATATGTATACAAGTTATGTAATTTATTTCATATGAAAACTAAAAGTTTAATATTACATTAAATATTAAAAAATATATTATGTTTACAAATTTAATAAATAGAAAAATATTTGAAATTATTAAGATTAAATAAAATCTAACATTTAAAATAAATACTAAGGAATTTAAATGGAGATTTAAGTTATTCAATTATAAATATAGAGTATTTGAACAAAATTTAAATTGTATTTCAAATTGCACTGAGTTTAAACAATTGTTTCGTTCAAAAAATTCATCTATCTAATTGATGTGCCATAAGAAAATTGGTTATTTTTCGAGAAAAAGGGTAAACTACACTATTAATCACTAAACTATGAGTAAGTTTTCATTCTGATCACTTAACTAAAAAAGTTACAATTGATCATTAAACTATTCAAAAGTTTTCATTTAAGTCGTTGGGTTGTTAAAATCAATGCTTTATGGCTTTCACTGTTCGCACTACCTGCACAAATCGAAAGCTTTCTTTCCCCTTCTAATTGATCATTGAACTAGTCAAAAGTTTTCATTTAAGTCGTTGGGTTGTTAAAATTAATGCTTTATGGCTTTCACTGTTCGCATTATCTGCACAAATCGAAAGCTTTCTTTCCCCTTCTCTTTTACAATTCAGTTTTTTTTTATGAAACAATTTTAGACGTTACGAGTATGTGAACCAAAATTCAAACAGCATTTTTCTCCAATCTCCGACACTGGTCGTTAGCTTGACTTAGATTTAAGGTATGTTCCTCTACTTGTTGATGAGTATTGATCCACCGTACAAATCATCAAATCATCACTTGGAGCTTGCAATGGAACTTTTTTTAAAAAATTAACAACTTAATGATTCAAATAAAATTTTTTGAATAATTCAGTGACCAAATTACAACTTTTTAATTAAGTGACTAAAACAAAAACTTATCCATAATTTAGTAACTAATGATATAATTTACCAAAATAAATGCACCCAGAATCACGACAAAATTGGAAAAAAAATCTTTTTTGGACAACTAATGTTTTTTTTTTTTAATTCATGGTAGACACCTAATTTAGTCTAAAATAGAACTCTCAAAAAAGCGACAAAAATGGCTTTTCTTTGATTCGTTTTAAAAATAATTTAATTACGGGACATAAAATTTTAAGTTTATTCAATTTTCATAATATATGTGTGCTATATTTATATATTATGTATACAAATAATTATATTAATTTAATATAAAAATATATATTTTTATTTCTTTAAACGTGTATAGTTGAATGAAAATTAAAATTTCATGTGTGCTTATGAATCACAATCAAAGTTTCATTTACATAATTACACCAAATGAAATTAATGTATAGAATTACACATTAAACAAAATCTTATATGTAATTCTTAATATCTATACCTTTAAATTCGAACCTAAACATAATTTTTTTAAAAGTTTACAAGTACAAATACATGTTTGAGTAACCATCGAATATAAAATCAAATTATTGTAGCACAAACGAATTAAAAACTTAAAGAAATAATTAAATTATTACAACATATATAAATTACAAACCGGAGCAATCTAAACTACAAACTGATTAACTAAACTAAAACCCACACACGACAACACACAACAACAACTTATGATAGAATCCAGAAACCTACATATTTAATTGTGCATGGTGAATTTTGAAATCTAGGTATTTAGGACTCAAAACTTTCGTCTTTACCAATTCTCCCAAGACTCTCATTGACAATGTAATTTCTTTTTTTTTTTTTTAAATCGAGCCTTGACCTAAAGAAATTAAAACAATATACATGAACATCAAAATTAGTATAGTTTGAGCTTAATGTTATGTGTTTCTTTTTGTAAAATAAAACTATATTATATATATATATATATACACAAACACACGTGTTTTTCGTATTTTCATGATAATTACAAAAAACTTATAGCAGTTGCAGTACCTATATTGCCTTTATAATTTTTGTTCCTATATATTCATATTCTAAATATCAATAATGTTGATGGAGTATTTGGACAGCAATTGTGGCACTCCTGATATTACCTGTCCATATGTCTACAAAAAAAAAAAAATCACACGAAATACGGTGAAAATATGGTGAAAATTTTGATTTTAGTCCCTTTATTATACTTAAATTCGATATTTAATCCATATATGACATTGGTTTTTTTATTTAAGAATACCCCTATTCAACACAAAAAATCCAAATTGGCGTAATGAGACTGAGGGGGTGTTTTTAAGAAAAATAATCTAGGTCAATATTTTAACAATAATAGTTAATGTTGTTATTTATTGGCATAGAGTAATATTTAGTTTCTGAATTTTCCAAAATTCCATGGTAGTTTTGGACCTTGGCAATTTTTTTCAGTTTTGGCACGATATTGTACCACGTCATCACCTAAAAAAATATTCTTTATAGCTGATGACATGGCACAATTTCAAAGTGCCACATCATAATACGGACCAAAATTGGGGAAATTTGCTAAATTCCAAGAACAATGTTGACCAAATAAAAGTTCAAGGACCAAGTTGTGAATAGATGCCAAATTCAGGGGCTAAATATTGTCTTATCCCTTAATTATTTGGATTAACTAATGATATAAAGTGGATGGATAAAATTATGCCAAATTAAAATACAATGACTAAATCTCGAATTCAAACATTATAAATAGACCAAAACGACAATTTGACTGAAAATATTACAAAGCTACCCCTAAAACATTGCACTGAAATTGCGGCAAATTTTAATTGAACGTCGAAGCAAGGGAGCATCAGGGATGGAAAAAAAAACTGAATTTGACGGATTTCAAATCCACCTAATTTGTTAGGGTTAGATTTTTTAAAAAAAAAATCGAATTTGAGGCAGGTCGGATGAAATTACAAAAAATAGTTGGGTCGGAGTTAGGGTCGAGTTTAAGATAAATCTGTCCCGCCTTAGAGATATTTACAAAAAACCACTTATATATATAAATATATGTGTATTAATTTTTTGTTACAATAAATAAATATATTTTGAGTTTTAAGTATAAATTTTAAAAATAATATTATTTTCTTCAATATAAAAAAAATAATTAAATTAAATTTGGGTATTGGGTTGGATTAGGATCTTCTATTAAATTTTAAGTTTGGGTTTGAATAAATTTTTTTCTTAAGAATCGGGGTCAGGTCAGATCAGGTTGGATTGTTCAAGTTTCAAGTTGGGTTCGGGATAAGCAAAAATCGGCCCTGTTACCATCTCTAGGCGGAGGGACGGGTTCACTCTGAAAATGGAAAACTTTCTATATAATCCCTTAAAATTTTAAAAAATCATAAATTAATATAATGGTAAAATTACTCTGTACGCCCGAAATTTATTATTAATTTTTAGCCCTTAAAACAATTTTCTAGTTTCACCCCTCATGTTCAAGCACCAATTTAGAGTTACAATTTATAGTTTGAACCTCTTACCTTGTGATTTTCATGAACCTGGGACAACGGGACCGCAAGCATTTTTAGGTTTTCGGGTACGAAAAATTTCCGACTCTCCGGCAACCGGACAAGAAAGAGTTTGGTGCACTCCTGCAATTAAAAAAAATGAGATTCATCATTAAAAACTGAGAAAAAGGACATTAAACATTGCATGCAATAAGGGCTGTGTAATAATGTAGTAACAAAATACCTTGGGCTTTTCAACTGTGGGTGGCAAGTAGGGACACAACAGTGTTTCGAAATCATGTCGCCACCACATGCCTAGACACTCTCCCACCTGTAACATATTTAACAACATTTAGATTTTATTTTCACAGCATATCCCAGTGGGTAAACTAGTATTCACTTAATCATCCAATTATAAAAATATCTAATTATAAAAATTTACAAAATTATCGTCTAATATTTAAATTTAATTTTTTTTCATTTAATTATTTTGGATCTGATGATTAAAAAAGACAAAATAGAATAATTGAGTGATCATTTTGTAATTTTTTTATAATTGAGTGACCAAAAATGAAAATTATTAATTGTTAATAATCATTTTATAATTTTTCATAATTAGGTACTAAAAATAAAAATAAAATCATAAATGGTCACTACCAATGTAGTTTACCTATTTCAATAATGCTTTGATAAAGGGGGAATGGAGAGCTGGTTTTATTATTGAAAATTTGTAAGCAGAAATGTAATCAATACGATATCATTCACGATTCAGGAAAATACGAAAAAATCACTTAGCCTCCCTTAATTTGGTAAAATTGCCTTTTAATCTCTTAAAATTTGTAAAGTTATAACTAATAAAATGGTAAATTTTGAGTTTTTGAGAAAAATTGCCTTTTGATATCTTAAAATTTGTGAAGTTATAACTAATAAAATGGTAAAATTTGTGTTTTAGCCCCCAAAATTACAATTCAATTTCTACCTCTAGTATAAAACTTGTAACTTTTGTATGGGTAAAGTTACAAATCCTCAAGGGAGCTAAAGGGGACCTTGGCCCTCTCAAATTTTTTGTAAAATTTTCATTATATCCTTTAAATTTCTTAAAAGTTTTTAGTTAGATCTCCTCAAAATTTTTATAAACTCTAATTGAGCCTACAAAATTTTTTAAAATTTTAATTACTCTCCAAAAAATTTGAAAATTCTCATTAACCCTCTCAAAATTTTTTTTAAAAACATAAACCTCCAATTTTTTTTGGAAATTCTTGTTAAGCTTCTAAAATTTTTGAAAATTTTAATTAAACCCTCTAAAATTTTTAAAAATTTTAAGTTTACCCCAAAATTTAATGGCTCGTTCCACCCCTGCAAATCTTCCACACAAAAATATCATATCTCATATGAAAAAATTATAAACCTTAAAGATACATTTTAATCTTAAAAGCTAAACCATGTTACTACAATTTTTGTTATACAATATTCAAGGTCAGGGATGGAGTGACAGGATTTGAATTCATGTCAAATAAGCATGTGACAAAAATTTTAAACATCACTCCATACAAGTCAGCACCACAAAAAAAAAAAAAAACCTCTATTCATTAAGATTTCCTAACTATGAAGTATATTTATACTTTATCAATAATATCGAATTTTAATAAAATCCAACTAAATATTATCAAGGCATAATGTTAATTTTAGTCCTTAATGTTTGCATCTTTTGTTAATTTGACCCTTATTCTTTTTTACGCAAATTTAGTCATCAACTTTTTTAAAAGAATCAAATTACCTTTTTAACAAAAATACTAACTAAATTATTGATAGTTTTTAATGATGTTAGCGTGGCAACCTACGTGTATTTTATGTTGACGTACACAATATTATTTGTTTTTAAAAATTATAAAAAAATTAAAATTGAAAAAAATATATAAAACGTTTTTAAAAATTCAAAAAAAAAAGCATGAAGTACATGTGGATTGCCATGTGGGCTACAGTGTTTTTTTTAGTTAGTATTTCCATTAAAAAACAACAATTCGACTATTTTAAAATATTAATAGTTAAATTTAACTTTTTTTTCCAAAGGTTGAGGCCAAATTTAATTTTTTAAAAAATAAAGATCAAATTGAAAAAAAAATATATAAAAACTGAAGGTTAAATTTAACATTATACCAATTATCAAATAAAACTGCAAAATTCAATATCTAACATTTACCTCCCATTCTGTTTCGTTGCCATCCCTGCTCGGGGAAAGCTTGTTGGAAAGCTTACGTCTTAGTCCATCAATATCTGCAAAATTCAGCTCAATTTTTTTGGCTCAATGAACCCTTAGAACATTGCCTTGTCGCCCAAGAAAGATTCACTCGATCAAAGTCAAGCTTCTGTTATATATATATATATATATATATATGTAGCAACTTACCTGATTCACCTGGCCTTAAACGACCACCAGGAAGCTTAAAGATGGAGTTATTAAGTTGGAGCAGCAACAAATGAGGGTGTTTGAACAACTCCACCTGATTCAACCCAATTTTGCTTAATACACTTGTCATAACAGAGCTACGCCTAGACCTCACCATGGTCATGTCATGACCCGATTTAAAAACTTTGAAGCCGAACCCTATTTTCAATATGTATTTAGGAATAACAACAAAGTATTTCATTAATGGAAATTATTAAAATTTGATAAAGAAGCTTATATTAGAAATTAGATTGCATTTTACCTTTTATGCATTACATCAAATGTAAATTAGTTATTTTATTAAAAATTTCATCCACTTATACATGATTAGAATAAACCAAACAGTGACATGTCATGTGTACCTTATGCTGAGATATATGAACTAATTTTTAATCATATAAATGGATGGAATTTTTAAACAAAAAATTAATTTACTCTTTAATCTAATGTATAGAAACTAATACATGGACTTTTACGATACTTTTACCAATATTTCAGTAAAAAAATATCTATCGACATTTAAACTTAACATAATTAAGGGCGTTAAGTATTTCAACTAATCAACAAAATCATATCTTAACCTAATAAAAACAGTAACCCAGAAAAAGAGTAGATAAAAAGAACCAACCAGAAGAACAGCTTCTACCGATGTCCTCAATCCATAAGCAGCATAACTGAGAACCACCAAAAAAAAAAAAAAGAAGTTAAAAGCAAACCAAACGAACATATATATAAAGATGTCGGGGGAGGGGGGAAGAAGAAGTACTTGGATTTCATCCTAGTAATACGATCCGACACCGTTTCATCCTTGAAAACAATGGCTTCTTTAGATCCAAAATAGTAACAACTTAAAGGGTAAATATCCACCTCTTTCCTTCCTCCATCACTGCTACTATTATGTTCATCATCGTCTCCCATATTCTTAAATCTCCACAAAAGGAGTCATTGAGGGATCGTTTCTTTTATAAAGCAAAGAAACATGAAAACGACGGCGGATTATTATATTAATTGGAAGAGAGAAGAAGTTGGTGGAAATTTGTCGTAAAACTGGATAACGTTCATTTAACTGTTAGTTTGTCCGGCAATAAAAGGGGTGGGTTTGGTGTTGGAACGTGGCGTTTTTGTATTGGAGAAACAACACCTGGTTTCCATTACAAGATGAGGTAAGTATGGTCGGTACGACAAAAGCTGACTAAAAATGTAGAAGACGATAGTGTACGTGGCGACATATGTATGGGCTTGGTTAGTTTATTTCTTAACCTATGGGCTAAGCTTCTCTAATAGCGATCCGACGCATGGATTTTTTCTTTAAAGTTGAAATATGAAATGGATTATGATCAAATAGTGCAAATTAATATTTTTGACCATTATAAATTAATTTGTTTTGTTTAATCAAAAGATGTAGTTGAATTAAGATTTTTTGTTCATGTATATTTCTTTTATTTGAAAAAGGAATTATAGGTGACTTAAGATTATTTAGGGTAATAAAATTACTGGAATGTAAATATGGGTGAAGCCATAAATTATTTTTGGGGTTGGAATTGAGTCATGTAATTTTATGAGAGTTAAAATGTGATTCTGTCATTGTATTAGCTTATATCTTTATCATTTTTTTAAGGATTAAATTAAAATTTTATCATTTTTGAGGGAATTATATTATTGTGTCAGATAAATTATCTTATTTGCTTGGTTCATGGGATGTGATATTATTTATGGTAATAGGATTATTAAAATGTAAAGTTACTTAGCACACTATTGCGCATGTTAGATTGTCATGTTTGTATCATTTGATTAGAAATTAAGGGTTTTTTTTTTGTGTGTGTGTTTAATGTATGGAATGTAAAAAACCTAAAAGTACATTTTATTAAATTGTTCTCGTAAAATTTGCTTCTTTTTTATTCTTTACTACGTAAAGGTTGAAACTTATAATATATATATATTTTTGGTGAAAAAGGATATGATAATGTCAATTACATAAAGTAGTCATTAGCTTTATCAGCTTGAAGTAAATCTAATTGATGGTCAACCCTGGATCAGATTGGTATCTGAGAGTTCTGCCAAGCTTGCAGCAATTTCCTCCATTGATTCTTTCAAAAGTACTCGCTGGCCTCCATTGATTTTGAGTCTTGTGCTTTGTCCTTGAAAAATTTTATTTCGTTTCTTAGCCATCCCTTTGCCTTTGTTGATATGAACATTTCTGGATCTGACAATGTCACCCGAGAACGTCCTATCCTGCTGGTTAACGAGGGAGCTGTATTCTTCAGGTTCTTGCTATCGTGAAAAACCACCGCCGAGTGTCTCCCAGCATCCAAGCACCCTATTTCCACTTCCACTTCTCTTAGTCCAAGCCGATCCTTCATTAGAGCTACCGAGCCGGATCCAACTTCCTTTTCGAGTAAATGCTTCGTTGGTCCAGGAGATACGAGTCCTCCAGTATCTTCCACGATGGGGCTACTGCTGCCAGCCACGATCATATCTCGCTGAAACTCTGTGCCCATTTTGAATTGGGTTGTTTCCTCTTGGACTTGAGCTGCTACCGTAGCTTTACTTTGAGTTGTGTTTCCTGCTCCATTAACTTCAACACTTGGGGCCCGGTCTATTAAAATATTGAAAGTTGCCAAATTGGATTCCAATGTTCCACTTCGAATGTTTCTCTATTTTTTATTGCGCTTTCCAATTGTATTCCATTATTGGCCTTGGTTTTACCCCACGCTAGTTGTTTTTTCTTTGTCCCATTTGTTCCATCATTTTGGTGGGACCTAAAATCCACTATCTGCTCCTCTCCCCCTTTATTCTGCTCAATTTCCATATCCTTTTTGCTTTCAAACTTGGTTAAAATTTCAAATCTGGACCCCATGATTTCTTTTCCCTTATTATCTTTTTTGGAAGTTTTGTTGCCTCATGAAAAGCGTGCTTTCCTTTCTACCACCATCCAAGGTCCGTACGCCTCATTCTTCCCTTTTTTCTCTACCTCTGCCGGTTTGACCATCGTCTGACTATTCCCCGTTGTGACCGCTGTTTGCAGTGAAGGGCAGATCTCCTTTGTGTGCCCATACTTCCCGCAATTGAAGCAAATCATCGACAATGCTTCGTATTCCACCCTCTGCTTCATGCCGTTAACCAGCACATGAGCAGTTAATGGCTTATCAAGGTTGATATAGACGGCCATTCGAGCGAATCGGCCTCTAGTTCTACTATCAGTATTAAAATCTAATCGAACGACTTTCCCGATCATCCCTCCTATTTCTTCTAGGATTTTCTTCTTGTATAGGAAACCCGGGAGGCCTGGTAAGCGTATCCAGGCCAAAACGACGTTGGGATAAGGTTGGTCGGGGCTAAACTCTCTTGTCCAGGGTTGGATTGTTAAATATTTGTAATACCCCTTAACCGTATTTGATGCCGAAATAGTGTACGAGGCATTATCAGAATTACAAATTTATTATCAGACATTTTATTTCATCTCGCATTTATATTTGAAACCAATCAAAATCAAACATATTGTCCCATAAACATATTTATTTTTCTCGACATTTCTTGCTTAAATTTATTACTCGTCTCAACATAATTAATTACCTTCTATTAACATATTAAATATAATCACATATTTACATGTCATGATAAATATCATTCTCTTGCCGTTTCTTCATAAACATAAATCAGTTAATTTATCATATCAATATTTGACGTACCATCAACTCATATTTCCTTATATCACATAATTAAGTTACACGAACTTACCTGACTAAATTTGCAGAAATACCAAGATTCAGGGGCATTTTGGAAATTTTCTATTTTTATCAATTTTTCAACCGATCTAATCTAAATTAATAATTTCATACTTTCAATAATAAAATAATCCATTTCATGCAAATTGGTCATTTCCAACATTTTTACAAAACTAATCATAAAGTTTTACTTTTATTCAATTTAGTCCCTGAGCCTAAAACATTACAAATTAGCCATGCTAGCTGAATATCCATACATATTTTCCTCCTCCTCCTCTCCATTCCACATCCTTAATGTATATAACATTCTATAAGTAACATTATAAATAATTTCACTATTTACTCATATGTATATTCAAAACTGTCCATTTGAGTCATAGTTACTAAATTATTTATATCTTGAGCTACAGAACTTGAAATTAAGATCCGTTAATTTTACCTGAAACTAGACTTATGTATATTCTTACTATAAAATTTTCAGAATTTTTGGTTTAGTCAATAAGTATAGTTTATTCTTTAAAGTCACCCCTGTTACACAGTCCGAAGGCTCTGACCTCTCTTTACTAAAAATCAATTATCTCACAGTACGATTTTCATATAATATTTCCGATTATTTCTAATGCAAATAGGCTCACTAAAGAATACAAACATATAAATTATAACTCATAATTCTTTTTGTACAATTTTTAGTGAATTTCTGAAGTAAGAACAGGGATCACAAAGTTATTCTGAACCAATCTTACAAAAATTTAAATATCTCAATATGTAGACTTCCTTTGCTTGCTCTGTTTCTTTTATATGAAAATAGACTCAACAAGCTTTAATTAAATATCTCAATCAACTTCTAATTCAATTTCTACCATTTTTGGTGATTTTTCAAAGTTAGAAAACTGCTGCTGTCCAAAACTGCTTTAGTGTAACATGTTGATTTCTATTTTGCCCCAATTTCCACAATTCATACAATTCAGTCCTTGCTCAATTAACCCATCAATTGAGATAATTTTCTCATTTAATACTTTTATCTATCATTTTAAACTACTTCATAACCTTTGAAAATCAGAATTTTAACACTAGGCATTAATTTCAACTCTTTCACAATTAGGTCCTAAAACCAATTTCCATCAATTTTACTTGATAAAATCATCATATAACAAAATTAAAGCTTCAATTCAATATTTATTCATCATATTCTTCCATCACTAACCCACATCAACTTTAAAAATTAGCCATAGAATCAAAAACTAATGACATAGTAAGTTGGACCCAATTGTAAAAGTTTAAAAATATGGAAATTTCAAGGAGAAAGCAAGAATTAAACTTACATGAAGCCAGAGTATGAAAACCAGCTTGAACCCTCTTCCATGGCTGTTTTCAGCTGATGAAAATGAAGAGAAATGAAGAAAATTCTAGATATTCCAATTTGGTCCCATTTTTATTTAGCTAATTTTAACAATTTTTCCAATTTTTGCCCCTTTTCTTCTTTCTCTTCTCTTTTTCTTTCTTTCTTTCCCCTGCTCTCTGTTTTGTTTGGGTTTCTGTTTCTATTTTTCTTCTTATCCCTTTTTTTCATTTGTTTAATAATAATATTATATAATAATATATAATAATATATTTTAACACATAAAAATCTTAGATTTTTATGCTTATGCCGCCTCAAGTTTGGAAATTGGCATAATTACTTCTTTAATCCTTCCTCATTTGAAAATTAAACTATTTAATCCTTCTAGCAACTTTACATTTTTTTCAATTTAGTACTTTTTATTTAATTAACTACCTAAACGTCAAAATTTTCTAACCAAATTTTAATACTACTTTATTGACATTCTGTAAATATTTATAAAAAATATTTATGACTCGGTTTATAACACCGAGATCTCGATACCTCTTTTTCTCAATTCCTTGACCAAATAAATCTTTATAAAATACAATTTACTATTTCAAAATCTTTTAAAAGCTACATTTGGCTCATAAATATTAAATAATATAAGCTACGAGTTCATTTGTCAGATTTGGTGGTCTCAAACCACTATTTTCGGCATCGCTGAAATTTGGGCTATTACAATATTGGCCGTAGACCAACCACGGCCCCTGAGTCAAAGCTTTGGTGTAATCATCAAATGAATGGAATTTTGCTAAATAGTATCCATTCTCAATGTCCATGAGATGGATGGGTTTGGAAGGATTCCATAAGATATTGATTCGATAAGAAAGAGCTGCATACCCTATATTCCTCCCGAGTAATTTGACAATAACTGTTAACTCTATTTCTCTGAACAGGATTTGTTGAATCCTCTCCGAGAAATCAATAGCAGGGATGCCATTCACTACAAATCTTTGGATACTCCCTCCAGGATCTCAAGTTCTTCATCATTATCGGCTATGCAAGGATCCACTTCTTCCTCCGCTGATGCGCCGAATTTAACCCCCAGTAGCTTATCCTTCCAAGATATCTTCGTTCTCAAAGCAGGTTCAACCAGTATATCTGTGGCTTCGTCACCTATGCCTTCTTTAAACCGGACTTTCTTAGCGATATGATCAATCTCTGTCTGAGACTCATCACCATAATCGACTTCCGAAGAAGGAACATTTCCACCAGTTTCCAGAGAGTTTCCCAGAGAGTTTTCCATAGGCACATTCAATAAGATACACAATTGTGTAAAACTTTATAATAATATTTTATTTTACTAACAAATGAATGCATTTAACTACTGAATTGATTTCACGTCTCATTTCTTGAATAAATAAACTGCAATAGGGAGGAGCATTAACAAGCTACGACTTCTCTTTTGGTCAAAGTAACAAGAAAAAAAATAATAATGGTACATGTTATTCGTAGACTTGTTCAATGGTTAACTATTTGACCAAATTTGAAGGTTTGCTTGAAATTTATAAGGAATTGGATAAAAAAAAAAATAAGTTCAAAGAAAAAGGTTAAGGCAAATATCAAGTTTAGTTAAAATACGAGCAACTAATAAAAAAATATAATTAAAATAAACAAGTAAAAATTTTGATTCATTGATTATTATTATTTCATTTTCGTTTACATGGAATAAATAGTCATTAAGAATGATGGCAAAATTGTTAAAAATTTGACATTACCAAGGTAATATACGATTACTTAAGGAGGCGACATTATTAACATTAACCCAAGGTAATGCAAGTTGATTAAGTTTGATCAAGAGATCAGAGAGAAGGACGTGTTGGACATTGCCAAGATCCTTATATCAACTAAGAGCGAAGCCAACATCCACTCAATGGTTAAGGTCTCTTACAAGGGGAGTTAGTATTAGGGCTGAGAAAAAAATTGAGAAAATCGAAAAATCAATTCGAACTAATGTATTCAGTTCGATTCGGTTTAAATTTTGTATTGTTTGATTCAGTTCGGGTTGGTGTTATCACTCAAACCGCACAATTCGATTTGAGTTCGGTTTTACATGAAACCCGTTGAATCCAAATCAAACCGAATGGAAAAAAAAAAAAACTATTTTTAAAGGATAGTTCTAATAGAATAATAAACTGACCATTTCAATATTTATATGGACTAATTCATTTAACCCTAGTATTATTAACTAAATATGATCATACAAAAATATAAAGTTATGGAAATATTTCATAAAAATGTAGTTTTATATTAGAGTAAGTTAATCTTTTCTTAGATATAATAATTATAAGCATAAGCATAATTCTAATTTTTGGAAAATAGTTTATCAAACTTTATAATATTTTATTTATAAAAGAAACAACTTTTCACAATTATATATGTTTAATAGTTATGAATTTAATCAATTATATGGAATATTGTAATCACTCAGCTAAAACTAATTAAACTAATAAAAATATGACAAGGAAAAACATTAGATATACTGATGATTTATGTATTAGATTTTCTTTTAACAACTTTTAATTATTTATCAGTTTAATATCTCAACTTAAAATGATTATTTAAATAGTCTTATAGATGATTATGATATTAATTTAATTATTTAATTCACTTTATAAATGTATAAACAAATCTAGAGCATATATTATGATGGTTGTGAAAAAAGATGAGAATTGTAATTTTAGAATTTTTTTGAGCCAAAACAAGGTAATATTGTTTTTTTTTTCAGAAAGCTCAAAATTGAAAAGAATCGCTGAATCAAAACCAATCGAACTACAATTATCAGTTTTGAATATTTCGGTTTTTATTCTTTACAGTTTCAGTTTCAAAAGTGAAAAACCAAATGGAACGATTCGATTTAATTTTTGTCTAAAAACCGAACTGAACCGAACTGAATACATTCCTAGTCGACACAATATCTTTTTTTTTTAATCCATGTTAGTCGTTCTCAAATATAAATGGATTGATGATGATGGTCGGCCCCATGAGGTGAAATGGGTAGGATTTGATAACCCAAATGACGCTTCAATTCCTAAAGGTGGGGCTTGTTTGGAGTTGTATAAATCTTCATGGTATAACAATGTGAGGAAGGATGGCAACGGAGAGAAGCGGGAAGCAGATGTTGCCAAATCTACCATTGCTCCATAGTTGGCATACTCTGTTTTATCACTCGTCTCACTCTATTATAAATATATAATTTTAAAAGCTACTATTATCTTTATGGATGTTGGATGCATCAATTTTTATCCTGTGTCATTCTATTTTAATTTAATTTGTACTAACTATTTCTAACATTTTCGATAGTCTTAAAAAAGAAGTAAATATTTAAACATAATACATATGGGTTTCTTTTATAACAAATTATTACAAATTTATTCTCGTAATAACTATATATATGGAAGAGTAAAATAGTAATTTTATATAGTACACGGGTCGATGGAGCATGTCTAGCAATTTAAAAATTCACTTAATATAATTTTAATTTAAAAAAATATATACATATGTTTAATTTAGTGAAAAAGATACTTTAGGGTTAAAAACTTGGAATATAATGCTGTCCAAGTCTAAGCAAAGGAAGTCCTCTCATATGTGTCCATCCTTAAATTATGGCGAAATATATTGTTTTGACTGACCAAAAGCAAATTCGTAGTGGACCCTTTCTTCATTCATTAGTTTGAGTTTTGCTTATTATTTGGATTTATTTCACTCATTTTCATTTTCTTTTTTAATTATAAATTATTTTTGTAAATAATTAAATAACGATGGGCGGTGGGCTCCAACCAAACGTGTCTGCTTAGGGTTCTTTTTTATTCCGTTCTCCGACGAATGGGTAGTTTAATGATGGATATTGTTCAACTTCTATTTGTAACGGGCCACCGATGCAATAGTACACTAATACTGCGTATTTCAAGTTCAAGCAGGTTTTCGAGCCCATCTGATTGGTTTAAAAATGTATAAAATATTAAAATATATTTTTTATTTGTTTATATGTTTTATAATTAAATTTAAAATTAAAAAAAAAAGTTAAACTTGAATTCAAGCCAACTCAAAGTCTAAGTCTTATATGATTCAAGCCGGGCCACCAGGGTGAGTGAGTTGCTTAACTCTTGGATAGGTTTAGATTCGAGCTTGAAGAGTTGATTCTGAAGTTATAGGATTTGACTAAAGACGTTCTAGGGTGGATCTTCTTGAAATCCAATGGTAATTTATGTTGCTTTCTAGAATGACAAAATCTCATGCGGGTGATTTTTTTTTCTTCGAGTTCTTTAATCTACTAATATTTCTTTTAGAAAAAGTGATAATGCACTCTTCAAACTGAAGCTGGGTGGTAAGTACATATATTCATAGATTGGATCGATGTTTGATTTAAAAAAATCTTGACCAGAGATCAAGTTCAACCAACTTAAAAAAAAATTGGTTTTACTAATTAAATATAACAACAACAATAATAATATATTTTTATTTAATTTTAATTATAAAAATATTTACATGAAATTTATTTTTATATCATTATAAACAACAAAACAAATCGAGTCAAGCTGATCAAGATTGAAAAATATAAACTTAAGTACAACTATGAACTCCTCCAGTGGTTATGTATGACAAAATTTAGAAATATTATTATTCAATAATTATTCCCTTAAAAACATAGGAATAAAAAGGGCAGAAAACAACAAATAGTTTATTGGTAGTTGGTACTGTAAAATGCAATCATGGTCGGCATGGCAACAAGTGGTCCATTTTGAAATTGATTGTATCTAAATTTATTTACGGGTATTGGATGGAATAGTGGGTGGGATTGAGTTTCGTCTTAAAATATTTTAGATAAATTATATTTGATATCATTAAAATATTAATAATTTTATGTTTTAATCACTTAATTTTAAAAAAATTTATAAAATACTCATTAAATTATTCAAATATTTTAATTTAAGTTATTGAACGGTAAAAGTATTATGGAAGTCCTTATACTAGGAGTTAGATTGCATTTTTATCTCTACTCAGAAAATGGACAAATTAGCCTTTGTACGCTAAGTCAAAAAGCATATCGATCATTCTTTTAAAAATTTTATCCATTTCTACTGTTAAAAATTGGTCATTGTATGTCAGCATGAGGTACACGTGGCACACCACGTGTCACAATATGGTTATTCTATCAATCACGCCATTTTTTAATAGTACAAACGGATAAAAACAGAAATGATCAATTTACTCTTTGATCTAATGTATATGGTCTAATTTGCCCATTTTTTAGTAGGGGGTCAAAATGCAAATTGACTCTTAGCACAAGGGCCCCCATGGTACTTTAATTGTTACCAAACCATTCGAAAGTTGTTATTTAAGTCATTGGGTTGTTCAATTTTTTTAATAGTCCGGCTAGTGAGTTCCAAGCAATAATTTAACGACCGGTACGGTTGATCAATACCCATTACCAATGAGAAAAACATATATTAGATTTGAGTTGATCTAACGGTTAGTGCCGGAGATCGGAGAAGAAAGTTGTTTGGATTTTGGTTTACAAATTTGTGACGTTCAAAGTTGTTTCATAAAAAAAAAAATTAACTTGAACAAGTGAAAGAGGATAACTTTCGATTAGTGCGGGTGGTGCAAATAGAGAAAGTCATACAATAACAATTTTAATAACTCAATGCCTTAAATGAAAACTTTTGAATAATTTAGTGACCATTTTGTAACTTTTTAAAATTAAGTGACCAAAACATAAACTTACTCATAGTTTGATGACCTTGGGTGTAGTTTACCCTCTAAAAATTTGGTTTATTCTTGGTAACACTTTTCACAATATAAAAATTAATTTTCTTTCCTAAAAACCTATTTAATTAAATTGATTTCATAAATTAACAAAACAACAACTAAATTCGAAAAATACTAATAAGTCAAATTTATGTAACAAAAAGTAAAATATTAATAAAATTATATGTGTAATTTAATTTTTAAAAACAATAACTTTTAAAAATTGAACACAAACCCCCAATTATTTACCTTTTTTATTATATTATCAATCATATTTTTTAAGTATTATTTAAATATTTTTATATTAATTTATATTTTTCACTCACCTAATGAATGTACTATAAATTTAAATTAATATATAATACCTTAAATACGAGTGTAATTTCCTAAAATATAGCAATATAAATACATGAAATTGTCAATTTTAATCTAACCCTTAGATTTTAATAAACTTACTTTTATTTTTCAAATATAATAATACAATAAATTATTTATATTAACATTTCTTAAATTTTAAATTTAAGTAAAAAAAATCCTTGTTAAACAAATACTATTTTTGTTGGTTTGTTCAAATAATATCACCTTTTAACTCTTATTGGTAAAAAAATTTAAATTTTAACAAATTCTAATATGAAATTCAAAAAATATTTAAGATTTAATGATTATTTTGATTAAAGTTTTTAAAAATTAGTAAAGACAATTAATTGAAAAAACATAAAAGAAAAAGAGAGTAACTACAAATAATACCGGAGAATAGAGGAGTCAAATTATGAGATGAAACACACTTTAGTCCCTAAATTTGACATTTTTTATTAACTTGGTCTTGTAATGGCCTAAATTCAAGGTTATCGGAACAATGGTTTCGCAACCATAAATCCGATTTAAAGAGAAATTTATTTCAATATATTTGTATGAATATTTTTATAAATATTTATAAAATGTTAGTAATGTGGTATTAAAATTTCGTTAGAAAATTCTAACGTTTGGGTAGGTAATTAAATGAAAAAGACTAAATTGAAAAAATGTGCAAAAGTTTAATTATAGATTAAAGAAAATAAAAAGGACTAAAAAGGCAATTATGTCATTTTTAAATGTTGAAGCGGTTTAAATATGAAAAAATCTGAGATTTTTATGTTTAATATATATTATTATATAATAAAGATATTTTATGTTTTAAATATAATATATTATATTATATTGTTATTATATATATTATAAAGAGAAAGTAAAAGAAAGAAGAACAGAAAAGAAATAGAGAACAAGACGAAAGCAGGGGAAGAAAAAGGGAAAGAAAGAAAAAGAAATTGATGATTTAAAGCTTGGATGTTTAGTTGGTAAGTCAATTTAGCCATTCTCTTTTAATTTTGATGCTTTATAAGTTTTAGAACAAAGCTTTGTTGAATTAAGTTGAAATTCTGGAAATTCTTAGATTTTTAAACATGAGCTATGTGGATCAAATTGATGAATTAGGGGTTTAATTAATGGAATATCTAGTTAGAAATTGATTTTTAGGAACTAAATTGTGAAAATGTTTGGAATTAAAGTCTATTACTGAAATTCTGATTTCTAAAGGTTATAAAGCAGTTTAAAGTGATAGAATAAAGTGTTTATTGAGAAAAATCAGCTCAATTGATAAGTTAATTGAGCAGGGACGAAATTATCATTTATTGAAAGCTTAAGGGAAAAAGGGTAATAAACAGTTTGCACTAAAACAGCTTTGGGACAGCAGCAGTAGAGTAACTTTGAAAAATTACTAAAATTCGTAGAAGTGGAATTAGAATCTGAGTGAGATATGAAATTAAAGCTTATTGAGTCTAGTTTCTCATAGAAGAAACAGTGTAAGCAATGGATATGTAAATCATGAGATATAATGAATTTTGTGAGACAAGGTCAGAATGAATTCGGGTTCCCCTATTCTAACTTTAGAAAATCATCAAAAATTGAATAAAAATAATTAGGGGTTTAAATTTATATATTTAGAATCCTGAATGAGTCTATTTTCAATAGAAATAAACGGAAACATCATCTGAATCCTGTATGAAGAGATAATTAATTTTTAGTGAAGAAGGGTCAGAACTGCCAGACAACAGAATAGGGGTGACTTTGATGAATAAACTGTACTAATTGGCTAACCTAAAAATTCTGGAAATTTTATGGTATGAATATATGTGAGTCTAGTTTCAGGAAAAATTAACAGTTCTTCATTTGGAGTTCTGTAGCTCTGGAAATAAATAATTTAGTGACTATGACACAAAAGGACAGCTTTGAATAAATTTATGAGTAAAGGATTAAATTGAAATGTGAGCAAAAGTAAGAAAGGATGAATTTATTTTATTATACATGTTTATTTTATTAAATAGTACAGAAAGTTTATTTGATTATTTTTAACTTATAAATGTTATATGTTTATATGAAATTGAAGAAAAAGAAAAGAAAGGAGAGGACCGAATTGAAGAAAAAGGAAAAGAGAAGGTTAAGGAGTGAAGGAAGAATAACATATATCATTTCAACCTTTTTGTTGTAAGTACTACAAGAATTTTAAATTATTGTTATTTATTTTTTTGAAATATTTATGTGAATTATTTAAATATATGGGATTCAGCTTTAATGCCCAAGTAGATGAAATTTAGATCTACTGGGATATTAGTGGCATGCCATTAAGGAACTTTAGCGCGCTCTCTGATATTAGCACGTTGGTGCTCTCTGATATTAGCACGTTGGTGCTCTCTGATTATTAGCACATTGGTGCTCTCTGTTCACTTGTGCATCATAATGCACCTCTGTATTTGTTCCGTATATCCGGTGTGTTCTATAAAGTCTACTTTGGGCTAAGAAAGTGAAATGAGAACAAAAGTGAATCACTGATGTGTTAAGGTAATTTTTATACCTTACAAAATATAAGTTAAATTTATTTAAAGTAATGCATAGTTGAAGAGACTTATATGTGAGTAGATATGCAATAATTGATTGAGTTTAAAATATTTTGTTATGATTACTTATTTAATTATTCTTGTAGTGCTTACTAAGCCTTCACCGGCTTAACGCGTTTATTTTAACGCGTAGGTACAATTAGACTAGAAGAGAAGTCCAACTAGAAGATCTCTCATCTCATCACATCCTCAAGGGCTTCAAAAGTAGTACGATATTTTGTATTAAAATGGCATGTACATATGTAGTTCAAGGGTGTTCCCATGTGATAGGGACTAAAATGTAGATTCTTGAAATTTTATCTATTTTCAGTTATTTGAAGTATTTTGGTATATATGGAATGAATTAATAAACAATAAATATGTTAGCAAAAATGGTTGGTAAGTTAAAATATTATATACAAATGTTTTAATTAAACAGTATTTGGCCATAATTGTTTTGGCACCAAATGTAATAGTCTTATACCGGGTCTGTATGATTGAACCGGATATAGGGGTATTACAGGTCCTATACTTTTTTGTTTCAAATTAGGCCTGAAACTTGACAAACTTTCCCACTTTAGTGCCTAATCATTGGATTTTGTTAAGTTATAATGATGTGACACTTTGAAATTATGATATATTATCACCTAAAATTTTATATAAAATCTATAAAAATACCAAAAAAATATTAAAAAACAAAATTGAAATATTATAGTCGATTCTTCACCAGTTTTGATTGTTTTGGTCGATGCGCACCATTCTAGTAATAAACTGGTGCAACCAACTTCCTTTCCCACACTACTTAAAATTTTTATCCCTACTGGTCACACTGGTCTATTCCGCTCAATTCTAATCACACTGTCTTGAACATTATACACTGGTTGATGCATATAATAAATAATAAAAATTTTTACCAGAATATTGTACACCGATCGATGCATGTATATTTTATATTAGAATCTTATTTAATGTAATTCATGTGAGGATTAAAAATATTTTTATACACATTTAAAAAAATCGATACTGAAATATATTGATACTAGAATACACCAATTTCAATAAAAAAACTACATATTTGCAGATGCGATAGTGACTACTTTGATTTGCATAGTATAAATTCATCGTAGCTTAATAAAATGCAAATTTAAGGATTAAATTGAAAAAAAACTGTGAAATTTCAAGATAAATAACAAATAAAAAATAATTCAAGGAAAGGTGCACTAAAAGTTACATTTATCCCTCCAATTAAGGGTTTAACTGTCATTTCACGGTAGCCATCGAACTAAGAAAATAAAAAGGAAATATTTAAAATATGTTTATTTTATTACAAGCAATGATAAGGGGTAAATAACAAATTAAGACAAGCGGCAAAAATAAAAAAATATATCTTTTTCCGTAATTTTCCACCATTATTACGGATTCAATGCCAAAAGACACAAACCAGAAGTCAAATTTTCGCTCTTTTTTTCATTACAAAAAGTATAATTTTTCGGCCTTTGCTTCTCATCTCAAACACTCTTCATTTAAATTTACATTTCTTTTTTAATTTCTTCGATTTACATAAAGAATAATCGGTCCAAAAAGCTTCACTCCAGTTCGAGTTCTTCACAGGCAAGTTCCTCTCTTTCTTTTACTTTTTTTATTTTTGGATTTTAGTGCTGATGATTTTTTTTATTGTTAATCTTTTTTTCTTGTTCATCATTAGCTTGGGATTTATTTAGTAATTATTGATCCAATTAAAGCAAATTGGTGTAACGAATCATTGAAATATATTAGATTTGTAATCAATTTTGTGGGGGTGGTGTCAATTTTGTTTCTTTATTTTCCCCCAATTGATAAATATGTATATATATGTATACATATATATATATATTCAGTTTATCGATGGATAATTTCCCAATTTTAGCTGAATTCATGAATTCTTAGGACTGATTATAGCGAAGTTTCCAAAAAAAAAAACCCTATAATTTTTATTGTTTGAGAAATTCTAAGAACAAGTTGACTCTGATGAAAAAAATGTTTTTTTTTTTAATTTTTAGTTCTTAATTTGCTTTGGTGATAGTATAGCTAAATCGGAATTTTTTGATCCCGGCAGTAGATCAAATGCCCGAACTCGACCGAGCTCAAAGATATAGTCAAGCTTAGTGATAATGATAAAGATTTGCATGTGTCGACTGGGTTAAACCCGTCGTCACATGCGGTTATCATCATCACTCGAGTTCGGTTGTATTGGGCATTTGATAGGCCAGCCGGATTGTATCGAATTTTGACTGTTCTTGTAAATATGAAACAAAAACATGTGACTGAATAGGAGTTCTTTGTCATTTGAAGCAGGGAGTTTGTCCTTTGGAGTGTACGCCGAGGAGTTTAAAGGCTCCGAACACATGGATCATAGTAATCTTCTTCATGTTTACTAAGTTTATCTCCTAAATATGGTTTTTTTTTTTTTTTTGTAAAAGTACAATGGAAGCCTAGGAGTCGGTTTTATTTTGTACGTTCTACTTAAAAAATGGGTAAATTAATCCACGTAGGTTAGATCCCGGTACGTCAACATGAAGTACATATGACATGCCTTGTATTATTGTCTGATTATTCTGTCTAGTTATGCCAGTTTTTAATAGTACAAATGTATGAAATTTTCAATAAAAAGGATCAGTTTGCTCTTTGATCTAACATGCAAAGACTAATTTGCTCATTTTTTGAGAAGAGAGGCCAAAATGCAATTTGACTCTTTAGTGTAGAGACTTCTATAATACTTTTATCCCACTGTTTTCATTTCTATTGGTGCAATACTATTCGATTATGTTCATTACTCTTCTTTGAAAAAAGGTTTGTCTTAACCCGTTATCGGAGACATTCCATCATGGCAATAGAAACGAGTAGTTCATGTGGATTTTGGAGAGAAAATAAAGCAAATGAATGAATCTATTAATTAGTTTCCTAACTACAACACTACCTCGTAATATTGCAGGTGTTGCTGTCGAGGAGTCTGGGAGTCTAGGAAACAGCCTCGAGGTTACAAAATCACTTTCTGATAAACATCTCGATCTTTTAAGGCCGTCTGCTCGGTACTATTCGGTATTCAAAGGTATGAACTTCATTAAGCTAATCACATGTTCAATTGGGGATATTTTGACCTGTACCTATATCTTTATCTTAACGAATAAATTGTAACGAATAAATTGTGTTAGGGCAAGCACCGGATGCAGTGAGGAAAGGCAAATATACGCTTATCAAAGACGAGGAAGACTTCCAAACGGGGATTTTTGACAAACCTCTTCCGTGTTTTGGTTGTGGGATTGGATGGTTTTCGTGAGTACTTTTCAACTCTTCTCTGTGTTCCTTTCTTCAGTTTTTTCGTTTTCTCATGTCTCTCTATTTCTTAACAGCTTCCTTGTAGGATTTATGTGTCCATTAATGTGGTACTATGCTACGTTTCTCTATTTCGGAAATCATTACCGTAAAGATCCGAGAGAGAGAGCTGGCCTTGCCGCTTCTGCTATCGCTGTAAGTACACCCGACCATCACCTCTCCCTTTCTCCTCTCTCATAAATAACTTTCGTATTGATCAAACATACGCGGTCCGACTTTGTTGTAGGCAATGGCGTGTTCTGTTGTAGTGTTGATCGTAATAGTTTTTGTTTTGTTTTCGACTTAATTATGCGGAACCGAAGTGCATTCGTACATGTTGAAAATGCATGCAAAATCGAAAATATCAAATGCATTAGGTGCAATGGAGGAACTGAATCAACATCGTGCCATTTGCTGAGAGGATCATTGCAAAGAAAACAAATATTTGAGACAACTGGGTTTGTTTGTTTATAGAAAATTTATACAAGAAATTTATCATTGCCATTTAGAGAACCATGAAAATGTATGAGGCTATGGTTATTTGTAAGTAATTTGATGAGTTTCATTAATGCAATAAAACTTGAATGGTTGATGAGTTCCATTATTGTTTTTAGTATTTATGGAGCTGTTTGTCTCATTTCCTTAAATAAAATTATAATTTTACCCTTTTAAAAATTTAAAAAATTTTAATCAAACCAAAAGTTAAATAATTGAATCGAATTCTATTAAGTTTAAATAATTTTTAATTTTAATTATTTGATTTATTAATTGATCAAATCAATAATTTGATCAAGTCTAATCAATTCAACCACTAAACTAATTTAGAAAGCATTGTCAATTTGAGGATATTAACTATTTTTTAAGAGTCATGTTCAAACATATAATAGCTTTTAAAAGGATTGATTTTTCTAAAAAAATATAAGCAAAAATCAAATTAAAACGAGATTGAATGAATTTGGTGGCATTAATTTCAAATGAATCCATAAGGTACAAAAAAAAATAAAAATTACAGTTTCTGAAGCATTTGCAACAATTAATAGATTAAGCCTCAACTGAGGGGCCAGCTACAAAGTTGATTCTCAAGCAAAACTTACTAATAAATTACTGGTTTTTTTCATTAAGATGAGCAAAATTGAATGAATTGACAGCAAACCTGCCATCGAAACCGATTACTGGCGACTTCACACACAAAAAGAGCTTTCATCAAAAGCTCGATTTTCAATCTTTAGCTGCTAAACGGACGTATTTGCCATCGACCGAAAATCTGTCGTTCGAAGTAATCTGCATTACAAGAGAAAAATGAAGATTGTGTTGTGATGAACGAAACAAGAGCCTCAACTCCTAACCAAATTCACATAAACGAGAACCCCAAATTGCGGCTCATTGGTCAGGTGTCGCAAGAGTGTTGCCTACCGTGATGTGTGTGTTAGCAGTGATTTGCTCCAACCAAAGGTGTGTGAATTATACCAAAAAAGATGGGTAAACTATAATAGGGGTTACTCAACTATGGTTTTTTTCTTTTTTGCTCACCAAATTATGAAAAGATACAAAATGATCACTTAATTATTCGATTTTGTCTTTTTTTGTCACCAGCCGGCTAATGTAAAAATGAAAACACCTATAGATCCAAGATAGTCAGGGTGACAAAAAAGACAAAATTGAATAGTTAAGTGACCATTTTATAACTTTTCACAGTTGGGTGACCATTTTGCAACTTTTCATAGTTGGGTGACAAAAAAAGAAAATAAAATATAGTTGGGTGACAACTAATGTAGTTTACCCAAAAAAGAATCTCATAGAAGGACCCTTAACACAGAGAAAGAACCTCCTCTCACCTTGTGCTGCAATATTTCACTTAGTTGAGACTTGTCTTCATCTACACCGGATTCTTGGAGGGCCTTTAGAACCCGTTTTTCCAGCTTCCGCATCTTTAAAACTCCGTCAGGACTCTGCCACATGCATCGAAAAGAAAGCATAAATGCAAATGCATGGACAAACTGAGGGAAAGATGGTTGTAAATATAATAAACATGAAACGACTTTGCATCAATGTGCCTCTGCTTAGTTCCCGATCATTCTTTCACTGTGTTTATCTTAACAAAGCTACGGTACAGATTCTATTTAAGCATAACGAGAAAAAAAGTATGAAATCAAATGAATCTTAATTAGGAGATGTACGGATTTCAAGGTGTCTTTGATCAACTTCTTCCACTTTATCTTCTTTTTCTTGTCTTCTTTCGTAGAAGCGGATTCTACTTTATCTTTTTTTATGACATTATGTTTGGATTTCTTTGCCTTTCCCTTTGCATCATCTACTTCTCCATTGCCCGTTTCAACAGAGCTGTCACCCGCACTAGTTTTTTCAGTACCATCCGTCACAGACGCATCAAGCTTTCTCTTTTTATTTGAAGGTACGTCTCCTTTTGTTGCTTCTGAGTTGATTTGGGGTTGACCATCTTCAGGCAGATCCTGTGATTTGGCATCTCCAACAGATTTATTCTCCAGCAGCTCACTATTCTCTTTATTTTCAGCTGAAACCTTTGAATCCGGAGCGGATTCTTCCATCTGTTTAGGTTGTTGCTTAGCATGAAATGCCCGAGCTTTTGCCCTGTGCTTCTTTCCGTCAGCATGAAGAAGCAAGGTCTGCTGACTGGTAGCCTTGGTATTGCAAAGACTGCCAAATACATAGATAAGGACGAGAACCTCCTCAGATCACGAGCCATAGAACGATAAATAACAAAAAGACAAGGATTAATACACAAGCAACATTTTACACTGTGATAGTGCTCGGACTATAGATCAAGAGCTCAAAACAAACTGCTCAAGAAATGAAATGTCAAAGTCACTATATTCGGCGATTAGCCAGAACATTATTAATCGATTCATCAAAGGAGACACCAAAGAAAATTCAATTCCAGTAAGTTTGGTGTTTTAAACTTAAAAAGATCAGATTCTTGAGTATTGGCCCTAGAAATTTACTGCTACAGGACGAAAACATTAACTGGAAACAAGAAAACCCCAAGTCAACCACAGAGATGCATTATTCAAGAAAAATCTTTATTGTAAACTATAGGTTTGGAACTCTCTGCAATACTTATCAGGGCAGCAACTCGATAATTCAAAAATTGAAATCCTCTCCACTGCCATTCTAAGCTCTGAACCAATTCAGAAATCTACTGGCTTCAGGCTAGGCACATTGCCTGTTCACTACCTAGGAATGCCACCGATTACTAGAAAGCTCCCTATGAAGGATCGTGAGCCTTTAAATCGAAAGGCGACTATCCTATGCTGGTATAATGCTACTTAACCAAGCGGCAGTCTTCAACTTACAAAACTATCGATGTCAAAACAGTTAAAGTACTTGGAAGGTCCCTGTATTATAAGGACGGGAGCAAATTAGTTTCTCTATTATTAAATGGATCAATTTAGTCTTTATACTATTAAAAAGAATCAAATAAGTCCAAATTGTAACAAAGGTAACTTTTACTATATACAAAATGTCTTGAAAATTATTTGTTTCAACTGAAGTTTAATTCCAAACAAAAAATTTCATTTACATAACCATAAAAACTTTAAAAATCTCTGTTAAACAGTAAATGATATTTTTTTAACAATAAATGTTAATTCTATTCCAATTTGACCCAATTTGATTCTTTTTAATGGTATAGGGACTAAATTGATCCATTTAATAGTAGAGGGACTAATTTGATCAGATCTCTATAATAGAGGGACTTCTCAGATACATTCACCATGTCAAAACTATATCCTTCCCAAACAACGCATTAGTAGACATAACCAAATGAAAAACACTGATAACAATCATATTACTGCCGCAAAATTAGAGCAGACAATATTAACATTGCACTTTGTAATCCGCCATATTCACATAAATTGCTTGTAATTGTTGCTGACTGTATTTACGGTAGCAATTAAACTGCTTCTTACTACTTATCCGAAGAAGAGAATTCTCCAAAATATACTTATAATTAAAGCAACACTCCCATTTTTTTTTCTTCATTGAACAAAAGCCATTTAAGATTTTAATCTAACACCCTTCACAACTTTTCAGTTAGAATTGAGCTTATTTAAGTTAAATGTTTCTACCAACGGAAAACAAGCTGTCAACAAAGAGATTACAATACGATCCTAAGGAAATCGCTTTACTCATATAGTCCTCAACAATATCTTACATGTCACCATAATCAATATATATTCAATCATTTTAAACATAAAAAAAGAGTAAAAATTTACCTACAAAACCATGGAGGACGTTGAGATAACCCGACATTGATATCAATATCAGGTTTTTCCTTTGTTTGCTTGTTGGGTTTTGAATTTGAACCATTTGGTGTTTTCCCTTGTCCTTTAGGACCATATTTTTCCTAAATATGAAACCAAAAAAAATGTCAGTCAGATTACTTATCAGAAATTAATGTCTAATTATGGTTTTAGTCCCTCTACCATGCAGAAACTCGAGATTTAAGCCATTACTTTAATTTGACATAATTTGGTCATTTGTACTTTTTATAACTTTATTAGTAGGTCCAACTTGATAATAACGTGCCACCATTTAAGTAATGACGTAAAATTTTCTTTCATCTATTATTCAGTCAGACTATCAAAAAATGTTCAACCAATAATAAATTTTCATGTCAACTAAGTTTTTTTTTTTTATTCTCCATTCCCGTTTAGCGGTCTATATTCGGATTTCATGAATGCTACTCCCAACAATGTTATCTCCGAAGTTCAAACCTACGTTGTTAAAACAATTTGGACCTACTACTAACATTATATAAAAATAATGTCAAAACAAAATAAAGATTAAATCTTAAAATTTAACATAGTAAAGGGACTAAATAAATAATTACACCGAAATTAAATAAATAAGATTTTAAGGGATTAAGGAACTTACCATCTCAGTCATGCACTGTGTATGGCTTTGAACATTTTGCTGCCCAAAAATCACTCCACAATCAATGCACGAAAGCTAAAGAATCAACCGAAACAATAATGGGTTAGCCGAGAATTAGAGATTAACCAAAGAAAAAAAATGATTTTCTAAACAAAGAAGAAGAAGACCTTTGAAGCAGAGCAAATCCTGAAGTGATTTGGTAACTTAGGTTTCTTCAAGTTCTCGCCGCAATCCTCGCATTGGAACCAGACCATCTTTTTTGTTTGGTACTTTTTCCTTCTTTATGTGATTTTCCGGGAAAATTGATGGGAAAAATAATCAGAAGGAAGATGATGGTTGTCTTTGATAGGGGGTTTTAGGGTTTAGGGGTTTTGTTGTTTTGCTTTCATTGTTGTTATGGAATATTCGAGATGATTTAGGAGCTAAAACGCAGCGTATGAGCTACTACTAAGACTAAAGCTAAAATGGGCTTTTTAAATCAAAAGATGAGGCCTAGTTGAAATATGTAAATACGTAGCGTTAAAATATGCTATATAACTAACTAGATTCTTAATTAATTTAGAATTTAGTTGATTTATTTTATATTTTAGAAATTTAATCTCTTTATTTTTATATTTAAAAATTTAAGTTTAATTGTTAATATTATTAAAATTCTTTATTCAAATTGATTACAACACTATTTTTTTCTTAATTTAAAATTATAGTCCACTTATTTTTATTTTTAAAAATTTAATCCTTTGTTTTTTTATATTTAAAAATGTAAATTCAATTACTAATGCTATTAAAATTCTTTTGCTAAATTCAGATCCATCACGTCATTTTTTTGTTACATGATTATCAAAAAAATTGCACTAACAAAATTGATAAAATAATTAACTCCATTGAAATATCCTTCACTTTAAGAATTAAGAGTTATACTAGTTTAATCACTGTATAAAAAAATATTTAGGGCACGTTTGGTTCGCTGTAATGGAATAGAGCTGTAATGGAATAGAGGTGTAATGGAATAGAGGTGTAATGTAATAGAGCTGTAATAAGTAATTCAACTGTTTGGTTGAATGGAATGGAATAGAACTGTAATAGAATTCTTGTGTTTGGTTGAATGGAATGATGTTGTAATAGCATAAGGAAAAGAACTAAAATGACCAGAATACCCTTAGCAGAATTTTTGTTAGGTAGATGATTATTGTTATTGTTATTAAATTTTAAAAAGGTTATTATTGAAAATAATTTAATAAAAATAATAAATAATTTAATCATATTTTAACATAATTATGATTAAATATAATTTAATAAAAAATATAATTTAATAACATGTTTAATATAATTATTATTATATGAATTAAAAAATCTTAATATATAATACTATAAAAATATATAATTTATTTTATTATTTTTAAACTGCAATACATATATGTGCTAAAATATCATTATTAAAACAAATAATTTAATTACTTTACAAAAAAAATATTAGAAGTAATTAATTAACTTGAGAATTATATTTCACATCCAAGCATAATATTCATATATTAACAAAAAGTTACATGATTTCATTAGTTTATATGTCATAATCCATATGTTTTAAAATTTTATAACATCAAAAAGTTACAACATTGTAATGACATTCTATTATGTCATTATACCATCCAAATATTACAAACACAAAAAGATACCAATATATAATATATACTTTTACTTAATATCTTTTACTTAATAATAATATATAATTTAATAATATACTTATATAATAAGTATATACATGTATTTTACAAATATATGTATATTAGTATCACACATGTCGCCATATGCACCATACATTGTCTTAATTTAATTTATTCATCACATAATATCAATTTAATAATAATAAATACATTAAATATTTACTTAAATAATAAGTAAATGCATACATGTATTACAAATGTATGTACAATATTTATTACACAATAGTAAGAAAAAGGTGTCGACCTGTTCTCCTAAATATCCAATGAATAACACAACTAGCAGCTTTCTCAAAAGCAGTTACTCCAAAAAGAAATGGTACCTGGAAACAAACATTTTAGTAGACCAATAAGCAAAGACAATCCAACAACAGCTACTATCCTTGACATACTGACATGGATGACAGATAATGTGTTGCATAGCAAGCAACGCAAGTCAACAAATAAAAGCATCTTATCTTACAACAAATAAACTACTGCAGTAAAGAAAAACTCATCTACTAAACTAAAATTCATTCATAAGCAACAAATAAGTTACACTCTGAAATACAAAAGCCTGTAATGTTAGAATAAACTCCTGAAACATAGCAATCTTTGAGTGAGTGCAAATACTTGCACATGATACACGGCAAAAGAGAAGAATAATTTATTTTGGCTATTACATGCATAAACATTTGTTAATACAAAAAACATACCTGCTTATTACCCTTGAACCAAGATGAGGAGATGCAACTGTGATAAAGTTCATAGCCTCCAAGCCACCAATTGTACCCCTCTGTTCCTCCTTGCATCCATCACGTGATTTATCCTCTTTAACTTCTTCCTTAGGTGGTCTATAGAGCCTCCCAATTGCGTATCTTGCCACCAGTCCTCCAACAGAATGTGCAACAAAAGAGATCTTGCACAAATTTGCTTTTTCTTGAATTACCTCAAGGACCTAGCATTCAAACATTTTTTTCTCGATAACATATTGGAATATGAAACTGATAGTCCTATAATATAATAAATTTCACTGGTTTCGATGACCTAAATAGGACATTATCAAATATTGCTAACCTCCTTTGCCAGTCGTTCACCCATTACATCCACACCATCTCAAGTCAGCTTAGACATATTCCGTTCACTGCCTGTGGAACACATTAATCAACAAAGTGACATCAAGCAGAAGTACTCTAGCTAGAAACTAAGATATCATCATTGTTGATCTCAAAACTTCAAAATGAATTAAACACTTTCTGAAAAAACATGTATAAAAGTGTGGTTTTGGAGCAATGAAGAAAATCAAATTAATGGTGTTTGATGCCACTATGAATGCATTAATGGACTCATCATCCCCAGCAATCTAAATTGAATTCCATGACATGAATTGAAAACCAAATCTGGTAGCTTTTTTATGAACTCTTAACTTGAGTAAAATTAGGTGCAAAATCTGTGTCTGTATATCTACAAAATTATATTGATCATTAGGCAAGAGTAAGCACCAACAGTTAGACATGTATATGCATAAGCATATAAATCTAGGGGCATCTACTTATGGAGACATGCAATGTGCCAATACATGAAAAATATTGATTAAAGCCCTATTTCCCGAAGCAGCATTGTTTGTTTGTGAAGCATTGAATTGGGTTGGATGCAGAATAGGTGAAAGCAACTATAATTTGTTTGTATCTCCATGCTGCGCGTGATAGACCTAGACCAGACGGAGATTATTGTCCCGACCCCTCCACTTTGTTTACTAATATTTATTAATTTCAGTGCTGCTATCTACCATAAAACCTAAAAGAAAGAAAGTGACAACAGTTTATTTACTGCATGCCTTGAAATCAACTCCACTTTCCCCCATTTATTCTCTAATTATATGTTCTCATTAGTTAAGAAATACAAAGGAGAAGGATATTTTAGTAAATAAAAAGAAAACAATCTAAAACTGAGTAAGCATGTGCAACTCTGCAAGTGAAGAAAAATAAATAGTACCGCCTCATCTTGGAGGCTTCTTCTTCCTTACTCTGCTCTTCACTTTCCTATAAATTCCCCTCTCTGCTTTGCCCTTCTTTTCACCCAAAACCAAACCAAAACCTTTCTTTTCTTCTCTCTGAGACTGCACATCTATCAAATTTCCAGATTTTCCTACAAATATCACATTCCTCTCACTGTCAAACTCACATTCCTCACATTCTCTTTGTAAAACATACTAAAACACCATGATCTCTTCAATTAAGCTCTCTCCATCTTCTTTCACTTCCTCAGGCTTCTTACCCAAGAGACGTTCAGTCCCCCCTAAACCCAAGGAAAAATTTTGAATGATAATGAAGATGCTACAACAAGTTCATACCCCTGCCAAATGAGCTTAATAAAAAGGCAAAAGCAAGCATAGAACCTAGTAGCAGTAAGAGGGTGGCCAAGGCATGCTCTAAAGAAGTTGAAAACAGCAAGAAAATGCAATGATTAGCTAGTAAATGGCTGCTAATTATGTTACTTGAACTTACGTGTGAGTGTTGAATATAGGTATACATCCTACGCAAGTTCAGATTTTTCCAAGTTATTCTATGTTTGGAGGTCATATCCTCAAATCCATGTGCTAAACAGAGTGTCAGACGCGGGGACTTCAAAAAAAAAATGAATAGTCGAAGCAACCTAACCTGGTAATAAGAGTTCATAAGACTAGGTAAGTTACACGTTATAATCCTATTCAATGTGAAACATTAACAACAACTTTTCTTAATCTATCACCTAGAAATGTGTATTTGATTTTCAAATATTTGTTTCAGCTTACTTCTTTGTTCTCATTCTATGTTTATGTTTCCTTTTGATTATTGAACAGTCGGTGCCTCAGTTTCATAAGCTAAGGAAACAAAGAAATATATCAGAGACCCATTCCAGAATTTGACAATCAAAGATGACCATGAGAAGAGTTATGAAGTTATGAGGAAGAAGAAATACAAAACAGGTAAAAAAAGAAAACGTACCAGAGACGAAGATGAAGGGCGAACGTGTTGTTGATTTGGGAAAAAATGTCGGAAGAAATCTGGAGCAAGGGAGAAGAAAGTAGGCTATTTTGGGTGGAAAAAATCTGGAGCAAGGGAGAAGAAAAGGCTATTTTGGGTGGAAGAAATTTGGAGCAACGGAGAAGAAAGCAGGCTATTTTGGGGATAAATTTTACAACAAATGCGTTGAATGGCTATTCAGCGCTTCCACCCAGGAATACCTATTACGGCATATGAGGGAATACAGGGGTAATAGCAAAACCACGGAATCAAAAAAACGGTGAACCAAACGGTGTAATAGCAGAAATTTACTGTAGCACACAGAATTGGGCAGGAATGGAATGGCTATTCATGCCAACCAAACGTGCCCTTAAGGTAAATTATAAGTTTAGTCATTCATGTATAATTTAAATTAAATTTTTATCATCAAATTTTAAGAAATTACTATGCAGTCATTAATATTATCAATTTGTTATGATATAATTACTGAATTGTTAATTAGTGTTAATGGTATAGCCACAATCTGAAGTGACGTCATTAATAATGTTATATTTTTTTCCCCTCCATTCCAAGTTAATATTCTTTTTTTTTTTCCTTATCCTTCTAATAGATTCCATTTTCTCTTCATTTTTTTTTTCTTTCTTCTCTTTTTTTCAAAAAGTTTCTCTACACTTTTCCTCTATCACCTCCTACTTTCCCATCATAAAATCATAAATTTGTAGCTTTAACGACCGTATAATAAAATTCGAAAGTTCAGTGATTAAAATATAACTTAAATCATATATAAATAATTAAACTTATAATTTAATCATATCTTACCTTTATTTTTAATCCCATCATTTTTTGAGTATTTTTCATGTCTGTTTTAAAGTTTATGTTCTGAGCTCGTGGATGCCCTTTCCAATAATGTTATCTTCAAAACTCGAACTTGTATTCTCTCCTCAAATATGAATATTTGCTTAAAATTGCTTTGTAGTGTAAAACGATTTGCGAGGCTTCATCTTTTGTCAATATTTGCATAAAAATAATCTAACTTTACATGATAATACAATTTGTGTAAGATATGTTAACAAATTTTTAAAAGGTTACAATGAAAAGTTGTATCATAATGAATTTAATGAATATATTTGTCGCCAGGGGCGAAGCCAAAACAATTTTTTAGGGGGGCCGGATAAAATTTTAATTTTTATAGTTTATATATTTATAATTTGTAAAGGATTAAATTAATTTTTTATAATTTTAAGGGGGCCAAAGTGCAATTTTACCTTTACTAATTTAAAATTTTAAAAAAATTCTAAGGGCCTAAATAGCAATTTTACATTTTAAGGAGGCCGGGACCCATGCCAGCCCCCTGGCTTCGCCCCTGTTTGTCGCATCAAATTTTAGAATTAACAAAACTTAATAAATTTAATAGCCATCATTTGGTCAAGAATAAAATTTTAAAATCCTAAAAGTACAAGGACTAAGAATAACAAAATTAAATTATATGGATTAAATCCACAATTTATACATAGTACAGGCACTAATAATAAAATTTAACCTATAAAAACAAAACTTAGACTAAATTTAAATTTTAGCTAAAGTATAAGGACCACTAGCAGAATTAGACCTCTTGAAAAGCAAAATTTCAAAACCCCAACAAAAACCCCAAACTTAACCAACAATTTCTATTTGTAATATCAAATCACAGATTGAGCTAGGGTTCTTTTAATTGTTACAAAGATGGCAAAATCAATGAAACTGGCAGGCCTAAAATCCGTTGAAAACGCCCACGACGAGTCGGTTTGGACGGCCACTTGGGTTCCCGCCACGGGCAGCCGCCCGCCGCTCCTTTTAACAGGCTCCCTCGACGAAACCGTTAAGGTGTGGAGGCCTGACGAGCTCGACCTCGTGCGCACCAACACTGGCCACTGCCTCGGCGTCGTTTCGGTGGCCGCTCATCCTTCCGGCGTGATCGCCGCCTCCGCCGCGCTCGACAGCTTTGTTCGCGTGTTCGACGTTGACACCAACGCTACCATTGCCACTCTCGAATCTCCTCCGTCTGAGGTCTGGCAAATGCAATTCGATCCCAAGGTAACACTTATTGTTCGACTCTTTTTTTGGGAGGACATTTAGGAGAATTCATTATATCTATGGAAAATCGATTAATTCGTGTATTTGTATAGATTTTTAAATGCAAAATATGCTATCCGTCCTTGTAAGTTGATAAAATTTGAGATTTAGTCCTTGTACTTAAATTCTAATTCAATTGTTGACAATATTAGTATTTTCTGTCAAAAATATGATTAGTGTACAAAGTTCATAATGATTTGTTTTTACAGTTAGTATGATTATTTGGGTGTATTGGTAGCAAATTTTGACAGAAAATAACCGTGTCAATGATTAGACTGTGATTTTTAAATTGAAAAGTATGAGGATTTAGTTTTAAACATTTCAAATATAAGGACTTAATCATAAATTTTATTCAAGTATAGAGACTGACTGCATATTTTAGCGAATTTTTAAAATCTGAAGGCCACTCATAAATGGTACTAAAGTGTTCATCGAAATGAAATAAATTCAAATAAATCATGGATTCTTAATGTTAGATTAATTAAACTAATGAATTATATTAGTTTTCCAACGCCTCAATTAGAATTATGTTGTTATCGCAAACATAAGCATTTTTTTCCCTTCATTTTTCTTTGCAATAAATGATATTGTGATTCTAGACTTTCTAGTAATAAAGGCAAGCTTGGCTAATTAAGCTCTCACCAAGAAGCACAAATCTCTAATCTCAGTTGGGACCCTTGCTATTGCAACAACAAGGAGGACATGAGTTTGAATGCGTTTTCCCTATAAATTAAGGGTTTGATGGGTTATGTGTAGAAGTAGGTATTGTATAAAAAAATTATTTAGATCAACTTTGCTACATTTCTTTTATTGGGGTAGTATGTGTTTGGGGATTGAACCCAGGACTGTTGTGCAGGGACGAAATCGGAAGTTTACCTTTGGGGGAGTCAAAATTAAATTATAAAATTTTAAAGGGATTAAAGTACAATTTTATGTTTGTATGTGCTTGTTATTTAGAATTTTAAAGGGATTAAATTAAAAAAAAGTCATCTTTGGGGGATCAAAGTATATTTTTACCATTAAACTAATAATTTTAAAACTTCAAGGGACTAAAACGATAATTTTCCATTGGGGGGGGGGGGAAGGCCCCTGCCTGTCCCCCTTCGCGCCATCCCTGCTGTTGTGAACTAAGGATTTGAACATAAGTCTTTTGCTAGTTCACCTATGGCTCAATTGACCATCTTTGCTACATTCATTGTTATATAATGTATCTCCTCTTGTCTTCTTTGAAGAATTTCATGGGGACTCTGCTAATTTTAAAGTTGTAATCATGTTTTTTGTGAGTTCAGGGCTACATCTTATGATTATGATGAACTTGTTTGTGACTGTAATTTATGATTTAAGGTGCTCGAATTTGTTTCGGTTGTGTCTCTAAAAGTAACGTCAAATTTTAGGGTACAACACTTGCGGTTGCCGGAGGGGGTAGTGCATCGATCAAGTTGTGGGACACTGCGACGTGGAGGTTGGTTGCAACTTTATCAATTCCTCGTCCTGAAGGATCCAAGCCTTCTGACAAAAGCGGCAGCAAGAAGTTCGTCCTATCTGTCGCATGGAGTCCTGACGGAAGGCGACTTGCTTGTGGCTCGATGGACGGTACAATTTCGGTTTTTGATGTAGCTCGTGCCAAATTTCTACGTCACCTTGAAGGCCATTACATGCCTGTAAGGTCTCTTGTGTTTTCTCCTGAACGTGATTCACGGAAGCTATATTCGGCCTCGGACGACGGCCATGTGCATATCCATGATGTTGAAGGGAAAGCTATAATTGGGGCCATGTCCGGTCATACTGGTTGGGTTTTAAGTGTAGATGTAAGTCCCGATGGGGAGGCTATTGCAACTGGCTCGAGTGACAAAACTGTTAGACTATGGGATTTTAAGATGAGAGCAGCTATACAAGTAATGAGCAATCACACAGACCAGGTATGGGCAGTGGCGTTTCGACCTGGTGGGCGAGGAGGTCGCCTTGCTAGTGTGTCTGATGACAAGAGCATATCGTTATATCATTGTTCTTGAGTGTTTCGCCGCTGGTTGAAATAAAAAACCAGTAAGGATATGTTTGCATTACAAGGTGTTACATTTTTAGCTATGGCTATTGATCCAATGAATATGAGACTTGGCTTTAGATTTGGATCTGTTTACTTATGTTGCTTTTCAGAAATTTTTTATCTGAAAATGCAATCTATTCAATGGGAAATCTAGACTCGTAAATTCTAACCTGAACCCAAAAATTTTATAGATCTAATTTGATCGTCAACAATTTGAACCTAAAATGATATGATTCTTAAATAATCCGAACATAAAATAATCCAAATAAGTGACTTGAAAATATTTAGAATTTAAAAGGACCTGAATCTTGAATAACATCGAAAAATTTAAGGGCTAATGGCATCAAATGCCCTAAATTATGGGTTGAATTCTAAATTGATCTTTAAATAAAATTAAAGCATTGTTTCAGTTAGGTCATTTTATCAATCTTAGCTTTAACTTTAAATGTCAATTAAATATGATGTAGTTCATTTTTTAAACACATGAATTAATAAACATTTTTAAATACATCATATTTAAATCGACATTTAATGCCATGGTTACAATTAAGCTAATCGAAAAACTTGATTGAAGTTTTGAAATTTAGACACTATTTTAAAATTTTACTCATAATTTAAAACATTTTGTATAATTAACCCAAAATTTAATGTATAAATATCTAAACAAAAATAAAGTCAGTTTATTTGCAAAATAATGGCCAAATGTTAGAGTAAATATAAATCTCATTAGTGATTTTAGTTCCTTAAACCTGCATTTTAATTTAATAAAGGATTTTGGTTGAGATTTTAAGCAGAAGTAATGGCAAATGTTTACATTTTTTCCCATTTCGTTCTCCCTAGTACATTTCCCCCTTTTCCCTACTCCTAAATCCCTAAAGAATTATCACCCCTTTTTCCCCCATTAGACATCCGAAATCCCTAACGTAATAACCCCTTTTTCCCCAATTTCAAATCCCTAAAGTTCACCCTTCCTACCGGCCATTGATTTCCCATCTATAGAAAATCGGATTAAGAAAGGCAAGGGTTTCAGAAGTTGGCTTTGGGGTTGAAGAAAACAGGTCAAGGTTTAGTGTTAGGGTATTTACTGATATTTGTGTATTAGTATTAGTTTATGTTATTGATTTAACTATTTTTTGCAAAAAATATGTTTTGATCTTGATTACGCGTTTGATGCACCGCGATGCTTTGATTTCAATCACCTAGACACTGATTGTGAGGCTAAAGAAGCCGAACTCTGGTTCGAATCAGCTGGAGGCTATCCCCCTTCGCGTAAGCCTTTTCATGTGTTTCTTTCTTCTTCTTTTTTAATGAATTCATTATGCTATATAAAGTTTTTTATTGTAAAGTCTTCTATATAAAGTTTTATGAATTCATTATGCTATATGAAGTGATTGTTTTATATAAATATATATATATTTATGTAGTCGGTATTATATTTTTTTAATGCAAATATAAAGCTGTTATTTCTGCAATTCACCTAAGCACTACAGAAATCATCAAAATATTATCAGTAACCCTAAGTATATGTCTAGCAACCTACTTTTTAAGTGCCAGTGGCTCTTGAGCTGATATTATGATAAATTTCCCTTTTACAAAACCGGTTCCTTGAAGAACATAGACAATCTCACATCAATCTCGTATGAGAAGAAAATGTTTGTTTCGCTTACACTGCACCTTTTTTAATGAGAAGGTTTTGCTTGCAGGAATTTATCCGTGAAGTGGACCCTGATATTATAATTGGATATAACATTTGCAAGTTTGATTTGCCATATCTTATTGAGGTAAATGAAAAATTAACTTCTGTTTTATTCTCCATGAATGTTGCTGCAGGAAAGGTTTCTTTTTGGTTCATTATGTAGGGTTTCCTTTATTTGTATAGGAGTTGTGTGATTGAACCATCTGACATTTAATCTTCTGGTTAACAGAGAGCACAAACACTTGGAATAGCAGAGTTTGCGATACTTGGCCGCATCAGGAATTGTAGGGTTCGTGTAAAAGATCCAACATTTTATTCAAGGTAAAGTATCTGTTATGGGTGTTATTCTTATAAATGATGCTGTTGTTAGCCTTATTTTCTGCTAGATTTTTTTTAACTGGCTTGTTATCTCACATTGCAATTGCAAAGAATACTAATAATCTCCACATCCTTATAAATTAACTTGTTTCTCCTCATTGCCTTCCCTTTTTTGTTTTTGAACTATTAATTACTCCTATCAAATTAGAATATCTTGTTCCTGCATAATTTCCGATGGTGAAGTTAGTTGCTTCTGTTACTAAAGAAGTGTTAAAAAGTTTTGCCTTTCTAAGGCTCTGTTTCATACAAGGCTATAACCCGAAGGGTCATATAAGGAGCTTAGTGTGAATCAATCTTGTATTCATTTTCCTTTAGCTTCTTACATCTATACCCTTACTGAATTCACTTGTCACTAATTTTCAGAGTGAGGTTATAAAAAAGGAAAGTTATGTTATCTGTAACTTACTTCAACTATTGATCGAAAGCGTTTAACTGAGCGTTTGTTACTTTGTTTCATCATACTTCCTGCCATTCCTGCCTTCGGATACATTGGTCAATATTTAAAAAAGAGACAGTATACACAGGTAACAGCAGTAGCAAGTAAAAGCCTAAATCCTCCTTTGTTCTAACTCAAATTTGAATCATGGCACACACCTCCTCCGATTTCCAAAAATACGGCGTGCCGTTTTACGGAGCCGGATGGGTTCCTTACAACCACATCAAATCCAAGCTCGCCTCACAAGAAAAGATTGAAGAGGATAAGAAAGAAGAAAAAGATCCAACTTCATCCAACGATGACGAGATCACTACACCCCTAAACTACGTCGTTCTTGCTGGCGGTGGCGGTGAAGGCCGTAGTGGCATTCCCAATGCAATCGTTGTTTCCCACGTTAATTTGACCTCCAATTCTCTCTCCGATCAACCTGTAAGTAGATTTCGAGGATTTCAATTTAGAAATTATTAGAATATTTTTAGATCTTTGGTTGACGATTCTAGATGTATGAAATCTAGACCTTGTAGTTCATTTATTTTGAATTAAGGAAATGTCTTTAAATTCTGATTGTAAGCAGCTATTTCTTTTTTCTTCTTTCGCACAAGGAATATACTAATGTAATATATTTTTAGATAAATTTTTTAATATGTGTGTGTCTGTGTGTTTTCTGGTTTTTTTTTTTTTTTTTTGTTAAGGTGGTTAAGCATGAAACTGGTTCTGATTTGCCTTATCGAATGACTGTTCATCCGCATGGAGACGGCATTATCTGTGCATTTCAACAGAGCTGCAGGTTTTTTCTTTTATTCTTTTCTTTGTTGAGTCATTTTTTCTTCTTTCTGTTAATTTGCTTTTCAAATTAGGCATCTATGACATAATATAGCTCAGGTCACTTAGTTTGTTAAGGAAAATATGAACTTGAGAACCCTTGGAGGATTTTAAAGCGTTGTGCTTTAGTTTTCTGAATGATTGATAGACGTAAAGCATTCTCCTACGTTTTAACCAAATATTTTTCACTATTGACAAAAGGTGCTACTCTTTCTTCACGTTGCTTTGTCTAAATTACCTCAAAGCCAGTGCGTCACAAGTGTTTCTAAATATCGGGGATTTTGGAAGAAGAGAATGAATTTTTCTTGTTCTAAGCAGGAAAAAATGCCTGAAATAGTTTGTTCTTCAGAATGTGCCCAAAAAAAGTTTTTTTTTTTTTTTTTCAAATCAGTTTCTTCATCATATTTTCAACCATTCTATATATATATATTGCCTAAAATAGTTTGTTCTTCAGAATGAGCCAAAAACATAAAAGATTATAATCAGTTTCCTCATCATATTTGCAACCATTCTATTTAATGCACAACTTCTCATCTCTTTTTCTATGAAGTTCTAATGTTATTATATTTAACTTTGGTACATAGTTCTTGAGAGAAACCTCAAATCTTTTAGTTATGTTTATTACCAATTTTGACACGTGAGGGAATGGAATCACCTCTTTGTTAAGAGGTGGAAGCAGATTGCTCTCAGAATACGATTGTCTCGGAGGTAACATTATTACTCTGGCTTTATTGCATACTAGAAACGGAAAAGGAAGAGTAGTAACATAGAAGTGGAACCATATTATAAAGGTGTACCTGACGTTATGCTAGCTTATAATCAAGGAGTTTATAGTTAGTTTTGATGATCAGATAGGAATTTCTTGTGTGAATTGTGCTGCAAAACCTTGTTTGTGGTTATTTGTGTGCTCCTTTTTTATTGACTCATTTCTAATATATATCCTTGTTATTATTGTGTTCTATAGTTAGTTTTGTCATTGCTAGTAGTTTAAGGAATATCACGCATCATTTTTTTTTTCTTTTGTCTTCAGGTTGTTTGAGTGGAAAGAATCTGAGGGAAATGAAGTCCACAAACTGGGTGTCAAGGTATCAGAGAAAGTTCTGATCCAGTTAGAGGATGTTGGGCAACAGTTGGCACTGACATTTAATAGTGAGGGTTCCGTACTGGCTGTTGGTGGCGAGGTAGAGTGTCCCTCCCATTTTTCAATTTGTTGGATTAAGTTTGTTGCATTATTCATCACTAACCAAAGGGGGAAAACTATTGCACTTGCTATTGCATAAATCATCTGAAAATGATGCAAAAGTCGAGCCGCATATTTTCCTATAAAATTAAAGAGCATATGCATATTGGCATATGATGGATCACATTCCGCAACTGGCAGCAAGGTTATCTTCATGGTTAGGCTTGGGTTTTGAAAAGATATATTGACACCAGAGCTATTACTTTATGGTATTTTTTTATTTCAGTTTTATTTACTAATTATTAGACATATGAGTGGATAGCTAGGATTATAAGTTATCTCTAGAGCTTTAATCTAGGCTATGATTAAATTATTATTTGTAAACCCTCTTATAAATAAGCTGTAAAGTAGATTTATGGCCACCTTATGATTTTCTTTAATTAATATACTTTATAAACTAGAGTTTTTTTTTTATAACCCTACATTTTTCTAGAGTTCTGACTTCTATCTTACTGATTTTCATCCTTTAGTTATATTGGTTGCTGTTCTTTTCTTCCTAAACCACACCATTATGATGATGGAATATCAAAATAAGTCTAACTTGACAATTAGGGGCGGGGGGAATAGTGAGAGAAACAAAGATATTAACGGCACCAGAATGTATGACAATTTATTGACCTTTATTTTGTACCCTTTCCAGTAGCGTCCTTGTTTTTCTTTTTGGTGCCATGGTGGAAGTGATAGGTTATACTGGGGATTTCATACTTCAGATTTGTCTACCCATTAAAAGGCAGATAATAGCAAGTTATAGGATCTTACTTTTTGGTCAACTTTTGGATTGAAGGGCCAACTATTTCCATATCTGTGTCTTAGTTTCACTTTCTCAATTCACCATTTTGTGCCTAATGCATTATACCTTTCTTTTAAAAGGAAATAAAAATTGTGCAGCAATATGCCATATGATGCTCTGATTTTGCTGCAGTACAGGATGGCAGTTTAAGGGTTTTCAAGTGGCCTAGCATGAAAATAGTTCTCAATGAAGCCCAGCCTCATTCATCTATTAAGAACTTGGATTTTAGGTTTGTGCCTGTTATATTAACAAATATATATATATATATTTCTGAACCTGCAAACTTCGTTTGCCATGCTTAAGCTTTAAAGGGAGGGGTTGTCAAAGCAGAGGAAACTTCATCTCCTTAGTAATCAACTTGTTGCTGACATCTTGACTGTTTGTATTGCAGCTGCGATGGAAAATTTCTTGTCTCACTGGGAAGTGGCCTTTGTAGGATTTGGGATGTAACTTCGTCAAAAGTTGTTGCTTCTCTGGCAAAGGGAAATGTGAGTGAATGAATCAAAGTTTTTTAATAAGTGAAGCTTTTCTTTAGTTATTACGAGTTTTGTCGCTGTTAGCACTAGCTTTTCTCGCTATTGTCCATATTATTAGCTTTATGTGCATACCTCTCTGTCTTTGATGTTGTAAAAAGAAGCGTTATGCAACCATCTAATAATTTAGTGAAATAGCTGAAGCCTTTTGTCAGATTTCTTGCAGACATTAAATGATAAGGGAATTTTCAATCTTTTCTTATGATTAAAGTTGATGATTCTTCTCTGTATTGGGTTTCAACTGGTTTATTTTGTTCACATGAACTACAGGATGAGGTTTTTGCCTTCTGCAGATTTTCTCAAATTAATGATAAGAATCCACATCTGTATATTGCTGCAGTCACAGGTAAATATTTAGCATTTGACTCTGCTTTTCTGTGTCGTAAAAGAAACCCTGCTTTTAGTTTAAAATTTTAACATCATTACTTCATCTTGACAGACTATGGTGGAAGTATTTTAACATATAACACAACCACATGGAAAAGAATTCGCTCAAGCCGAGTAGTCCGGGAAGCTATCTCTGCGTTTAATGTCTCGTCTGATGGGAAGTTCCTTGCAGTGTAAGAATTATTACTCTCTTAATCTTCTAGTTATAACATACTCAAAAAGTTCTAAGTACAAGTATTAGTAAGACCCATTATGAGCTCTCCTCCTAAGACCTCTCTGGTGCTGACTGTATTAGATGATTATCCTGCCTGTTTCCCCTTCCAACTTTTCTATTTTGTTCTAGATTGTTTATGGCCTTATGGCTTATTGCATGGGGTTTCAACTTTAGACTTCTATATCCGTATTGTCAATAAATACCTCTATTGCAGTCTTGAAACTCCGCAAGCCTTTGCATTTCAGAAAATTAATAATTTTTCTTTTTTCTGGTTTACATGCAGTGGAACAGTCGGAGGAGACCTTTTTATCATAAATTCTGCCAATATGCGGGTTCAGATGATGGTTAAAAAAGCTCACCTTGGTTTGGTTACAGCATTGATGTTCTCCCCCGATTCAAGGTTGTACACAATATATCTGTTTTATAATTTATTCTCTGCAGTACCCCTTGTTAGAATAAGTACGATATTGAGGAATGCAATTTTGAATATAGGGCTTTGGTTTCTGCATCACTGGACTCAAGTGCTAGGTTGACCCTAATCAAGGACAAGACGAGTAGTGGTACATGCCTTTTCCTGATTTTCTGGTTTTGTTGACTCAAAAGATGCATATTCACTTTGTTGGACTGAAAGTGGCTGCCACACTGCAGCCTCATGCCCATACCATCTATAAACTGATTTGCCCTCTTCGGGGACCTATCTTTTCCAAATCCATATCATATGAGCATCCTAATTTAAGTTTGACTTCAATTAACTCAAAGGGACATTTGAAAACCATTGAACTTTGTGCTCGTTAGTCTCCCAGTTTCGAACATTCTTTGAGACCCATGGATGACACAGTTCATATGAATGAAATGAAATGAAATATAATGCAAACTTTGATATAATCAAGAAGGCAAGTCAAACTATTGCCTTAGGTAATGTCCTGACCTAACCGCCGATGCAATTGATTCAGTTGTAAATGCACTTATGTCTCCTGCTTATGAGATTTGGGTTTCAAGCAGCACCATGGATGCTTGAGGCTAAACCTATTTCTCTCTGCCATGTCGCCAAAGGGTTGTTACATTGACATGACTATCTATATACCTATTTTCCAACTGAAAAAAGGCCCTGATCTAGCTTGGAATGACATAAATCTAGTATATATTTTTGTTTATTTTTTAAACTAGTTATTGTTTTGTTTAGATAAATAAAAATCTTGTTTAATATAGGATGTAAAATTTGGTTGGTTGTGGGAAACAAGAAAACACAATGTCTGTTTCTCATACATGGCAGGAAAACAACCAAAATATAATCTAAATAAACTATCTAAGAGAAATTTCCTGTCCAAGCTTAGATGTGCTGTGCTGGCTTAGCCAATTTTGTTATACTATATTTTAGACTTAGGAAATTCATTTCCCGCATAAAAAGCTCTAATTGCTTTATATTTTATTTAATTTTACAGGTGGGATGACATGGATGATCATATTAATGGTACTACTTGCTATTGCTGTGTATTTTATGAAGGAGAAAGGAATTATACCCTAATGCAGGCCTGCTAAAATTGCAATCGAAGATTTGACCATTGTGTTAAAACTTTTGAAATTGCTTGTGGCAAACTTTACATAGATCCTTATCGCTGTTCAGTCAACTTAAAAATGTGATATGGATTTCTGATTTAAATAGTCTAATCAGCTGACTGCTTCATTCCCCCTTCCTGCCTAATCAGTATCCTCTGTTATAGCTCATGCTCTCTTGCAATTTTTTTTTTCACTTCGATCCATTGGTACTGACTTCTAGAGTCTGTAAAAGAAATTTGACAGGTTGAAAATAGTGCAAATATTTGTATACTCAATTTACGTCTAATGCGTATTGGTGTTTATTGTCAAGTTGTTTATGCTTTTAAAATTGGTATTGATATCCAATGTTACGGTACACAACAATCAAATGGAGGTTGGGGAACATTTAACATAGTGGGAAATGGAGATTGGACACATTGGCTCCTACAAATCTCCACTCGAGCATGGTTTCCTAAGCCATCACTCCCATGGAGTCTTGTGCTTGCACATTTTTTATGGGAATTACGGGTTGTTCAAAATAACATTATTTTTCACTCCAGGTATTATCCACGCACATTTTAATTTCGAAGATGCTAGCGTGTTCCTGATCAATGCGTTTTTGGCTAAGATAAGAAAAGCCTCTGCATGAATCTTGCTGAAATTACGCTAGGAAGCCCCAATAAAAGGATGGCTCAGCCTTAACCAACGGCGGGGCTGGCGCTCTCATTAGATATAAAAATGGTTGATGGCTCATAGGGTTAGAGTCTTACCAACATATCCCTCATGCTAAAAACCTGAACTTGCGATTTAGAGAATGAACTTGCGAAATTTTGAAGATGAGATTGATGCTACTACTGTTATCAGTCCATTATGTATCAAGTCATAATATGTTGTTATCTTCTATTGCAGGACACTACTATCGAGATTGGAAGAGAAAACGTTTTAAGTATATTTTCGAGAGAAGAATAGATGTGCAAATGCTCTTTTCCGCCTAGTAAGTAGTTTTAATTTCCTTATGTTGTTTGTTGGATGTAAACTCCGAACATGATCTTTTGTGCATTGGTAATGTGCCACCATCGGACCTTTCCCCTCTTTTGATGGCTGATGCTTACCGGATTTTCTATATTTTACCGTTGGTTAGTTTTCTCCGTCATATTGTGAGAAAAGCTTGCTCTGTCAATAACCTTCAACTCAACAATGAAACATATGTTTTTTTCAGTCAGCCAATATCAGATTTAGAGCTGATTGCTAGCCCCCCTCATTCCTCTTCCACTCACCGTCTCTTCTTCTTACTTACCCCTCCAACCGCCCCATCTCCTTTTTTTGGGTTTTGCTCCCTCTTTTGTTGGGCTTCCACCGTATTTTTTTGGAATGAGGAGGTCCTCACTTCGGGAATATTAAAATTTTTCTCAAGTCAGTGGTGAGCCGTTTTGTCAAGTTCGTGATGCTCGTTTTTGTTTACGCTTGATCTGACGATTTTTATTGATCTAAGATGTCCAGATTCCAGTGGAAAGAATAAGACTATTGTAAGTGGATAAAATACACTAATTCCCGAAGTTTTGATCTGATGGCTGAATCCTGCTGAAGAAATTTGTGTTCATGATGTTGGTGTTTTCATAGGTGCTTTCCTTCGTTACGGTGTATTGAGAAAATTAAAGAGAATTTGAGAGTGGTTGAACTCAAGTTAAAGAGAAAACTAAACTTCGTTACTTTTTTGTGCTAAAGAAGAAGAAAAGCAAATTATTTTACATCTCTTTTAGTAGGCAGACGAAAATGCATATACATCAAACACGCACAATATTAAAGAAAACAACCCACTTTAACTACTCATCAATTAATTAGCTGGTGGAGTAAAACTTGGTCTCTGCAACTCTGTTCATACTTTTATATAATTCCTTAAGAAAACATTTGTGAGGACTGTTTCTGATTCAAATGTGGCTTTCAGTTATCAACAGAGAAACTCAAATTGATCCACTTCTATTATTAATACCACTACAAAAGAGATGGTAGACATTGGTTTCACCATCAGATTATAGGTCTGTGTAGCTTTAACATATTTACCCCACTTGCTTGCTTGGACTTGGTGTGTGATATTCATAATTTTAGAGGGTGAACCAAACAAGGTGCAACTGGAGAATCCAGGAGACCCTTGAGAATCTGTCTGAAGCTGTAAAATTAAAATATTCAGCTTTTCTGATTCTGGTTTTCCAGCTTCTCTTCTTGATACACTAGCAAAGCTTTTTGATACAAGTTGTAGCAAGGGAGGCATTTTGGAGCAAATATCTTAGTCCTCAAGAGAGTTGTGCTAAGTTGGTTGTAGATAGTGCGGATCGAGGTTTAATTACACATTAATCTACATTGCCAAAGCATTCTGAACCAGCCACACCATTTTCCCAAAGAAGCCCCTGATCGAACCCAGCGGTAGCTCAAAGACCCCATAGAGAACGGCCATCAGATACTTTTGGCATAAAAGACCATTTGAGGCCAGATGGAAATCCAGCACCACCACGTCCTCGGAGTCCAGATTTCTTCATTTCATTGACAATCCAATCAGCACCCTTGAGTACTAAATCCTTGGTTCTATACCAGTCACCACGTTTCATGGCAACTTTGAGAAAAGGATCATGCAACCCATATAAGTTGGTGAAAATACGATCTTCATCTTTTAAACCATCAAAATGGGTTTTTTCAGGTGGTGGTGGAGGAGGGGGTGCCTGTGGAGCACCAGCAGTTGTTGCTCCTTGAGTACTAAATGATCTAATGCCTAGTTTCCACCTCTTACTGCTGGCTCTGAACATTGCCGCCCTTTGCAAGGAAAGGATGCCCTTTATGGGTGCCTATGCAAAGAAAAAAACAACCAATAATAACGTCTTCGTTCTTTTTCATTAAACGTTTTCCCAAAGACTTTAGGACATAACAAATCAATTTTTTAGCTTCCATGAAATGATACAATTATCAGAAATAAATCTAACAAATACTAAAAAACACTCGAGAAGAAAACAATAGCAAATTTGAAGTAAGAAACATGTTTGAATGAAACACCTGAAACTGGAAACGCCTATGAAAACGGTCCTAGAGGAATAATGAAGGGACAATCGGATGCTAATAATGCACTCGGTGCAGCTAGTGCAACCAAAAATAAAGGAAAGAAAATAACATAAGACCCATCAACTTCGATACAAATTAATCAGACCATGAAATCTTGTCAGACCTCTCTGAAAAAGTACTTCCTTGATGCCAAAATACGAGCCACATCCAATTTTGAAACAATTAAAAAAAAAATCCTATTTCCTCGATAATCGCCTCAACTGCGTTTCATTGAGGCATGTAAATGAACAATGAGATAATAAAATCTAGACCAACCAAAATTAATTTCATAACCTTACAACAACAATCCAGCTTCATTAAGCTTAGTTTCTAGCAAATCAGGACTAAAATTTTCTCTTCTGTGCATTCATTTTCCACTAGCATAATCGCATCCAAACAGAAGATGAAGAAAGAAAAAAAAAAAACAGATTGGATCTAGAAGTAAACGCGAACCATCATTTCACGATCGAAAAATAGATGAATAGACGATAAAGGCGACGCAAGTGAAAACCGAAAAGAGAGAGTTTGAAAATGAAGCGTACCATAGCGTAAAATGTTGCAGATGCTCGTTGACACTGCGCGATTCGACTCGACTGCAAAATCAGAAACAATGGCGGAGGGGAAAAAAAGGAATAAATAGGGAGTTCGATAGTTGGGTATGGTATCTAGTAACGGAGAAATCAAAATGTTTATTTTATCATGGGATTGGCAATTTAAATCCCGCATTTGGATACCCTACTCCTTTTCCGAGTTTGGATATTAGGATTTGGATATAAAAATTAGCAGATGGAAATTCCAAAGGAGGACCCGGATGTAAAACTAAATCATTTTGTATATTTTTCTACTATGAATATTTTAACAATTTAATAATCATATTTAATATTTCAATCTTGCATGTTAAATTGCCGATATTTTAATATTTCATATTTAATATTCTTTTCGTACAGTGACAAAAGCATTATGTTATGAGAATGAAAGAATATATATATATATATAGTATATGATAGAGATATTAAATTCATTCGAAAATTTATATATATATCAAGTATAATTATACTGATAAATTTAATAGTTGAATTGTTAAAATATTAATTATACAAAAATATATAAATGGGTGTAAAATGATTTTAGTTTTATATGTGGATCCCTTCCCAATTCCTAATTCTTTATCTAAATTTGGGTTTAACTAGATTACCTTTGTTTAAATGTACTTGGTTATTTAAAATATTTTTTGATCTAATTACTATGGAACTTGTATTCTATCACTAATACAATTAGTTTATGCTTGGGTGGCACTGCAAATAATCATACGGTGGCACCTGAGAACGTCTTATTATAAAAGGGCGGACATAAATAAAAAATATTAAAATACATAAATTAATAAAAATATAATTTTTTCATAAGTAATAACCTGAACAAATGGTTGTCTAGGTTCATTTGAATCTAAATAAAGAGTTAACTAAATTCATTTGAGATGTGTTTTTTTAATAATTTTATATATTTTTATTTTTAATAAAACATCAAATTATTTATATTATTATAAATTTAGACAAATGATTATTTAAATTTATTTTAGATGTCACTTTGCATAGAATAATTAATATTGGGTAAACTTCTACTATAAAAAAAATCAGATAAAGCAAAAAAACTTCATAGAAGAAAAATAAGAAAGTATTGCAAAGAAAAATTAGGTGTCAGCTTTATTTAATTTAACGATTTATTTAATTTAATCTACTCCGATGCGATCTCATTGCTTTCATTACGTGTCAGCTTTTCACTGGCTTTCCTTTCATTCAATTTTTTTCTTAGCTCACCTTTCACATTCAATTGAGACCCACAAAAATCTTATAATTATGCATGTTTATTGAGTAGAAATATTAACCAATCGGGTTATTCGTATAAGTTTAAAAGTTTATCTAAAAGTTAAGAGAGTTTGAGTGAAAGTATTAAGTTCAAAACATAAATTTGGGTAAAATAAATAAATTTATTTAAAATATAAGTTAGGTAGTTACTTGTTATTTAAGTTTGTAATGTTTTATATTATTTTATTTTTTTAATATTATGCAATTTATAACACGATAAAGGTATCATGGAGGCTTTCTGTACTAGGAATTAGATTACTTTTTGCTCTCTCTACTAAAAAATGGACAAATTAGACTCTGTACATTCGATTAAAGAGCAAATTGATCATTTTTATTAAAATTTCATCAATTTGTATTGTTAAAAACTGACGTGGCTGGTAGAATAACTAGGTAGTGACATGTGACATGCCATGTGTACCTCATGCTGTTGTATAATCTCAGTTTTTAACAACAAAAATTGATGGAATTTTTAACAAAATAATCAATTTGCTCTTTGATCTAACGTACAATGACTATTTTGCCAATTTATGAGTAGAGAAGATAAATTACAATCTGACTCCTAATACAACGGCTCCATGATACTTTTACCTTTATAACACATAAAAATTAAATTTACAGTAACATACAATAATACTATAGTGTAACATTAAAAATTGTTAAGATGATTATACATAAAATTTTAATAAATAAAATATATTAAATTATTAAATATTAAACTAAAACTAATATAAATATTAAAAATAAAAATAATACATGCAGGGTTTGAGTTAGCGATTTACAAATATTGATGATCTTGAGCAAAATTTTAAGCTCATATTCTTAACTGGGCTGGCTTCGGCAAACATAGAATGTGTTAGTATCATGATTAGGCTCGATCAGACACCTAAACATATCTACTATTGAGTAGGTTGAGTTGATTATGAATAAAATTAAGAGATAAATATCAAAATTGCACATGAACTTTGGTCTAATGTGCAATGTTATTGTAACACCCCTTACCCGAGACCGTTGCCGGAGTCGAGCACGAGACATTACTAGACTTAACTTACTAGTTCGGGGCATAAAAATTGAAACTGTCCATCTGCGTCATGTTCACTAAATGAATTATAACTTGAGTTACGAAACTCGAAATCTAGATCCGTAAATTTTCCTTGAAACTAGACTCATATATCTTCTTACTATAATTTTTCCAGAATTTTTGGTGTGGCCAATTAGTACAGTTTATTAGTTAAAATCTCCTCTATTACACAGTTCGACAATTCTGTCCTCTCTTCATTAAAAATCAGTTATCTCATAATATGCAACTCTTTTTCCTACATCTTTTTTTATATATAAAAATAGACTCAATAATCTTTAATTCTATATCTCATACACAACCTAATTCCATTTCTACTATTTTTGGTGATTTTTCAAAATCACGTCACTGCTGCTGTCCAACTATTCCCCTGCATATAATTACATAATTTCTTTAAAATAACTATCAACTAGGCATTTCATAACATCCAAATCATGTTCTTAATTAACCATTTTAATGGCTAATCATTACCAAGCATTTACAAGCCAATATTAAGCCATATCATAAGGTCATACACACAAAATGGCTAAGTCTCTATACATGCCATAACTTAAAACGTTCGAATCACAAAATACCAATATAATCTTTTGATAGTGTTTAACGATCTCCGACGTCCTTGCGATCCTCGAATTGGCTTGTAATACTATAAAAAAAATTAAAGAATGGGAGTAAGCATAAAGTTTAGTAAGTTTACATGTAAATAGATAACAACATTCTTAATGAATTATCTTATGCTTTTCTTATCAAGATCACTTAAGCTTTTAACTCAATATACTTAAACTTGTATTCTTACCTTACCTTTTAACATGAATTTGTCTTACCTTACCTTTTTAGCTTGAACTTGTCTTACCTTTACTTTGATGTACTCTTTGAATTTTCCGTTGAACCACTTGGAATACTAAGGATACGCGGGTACCTTTCCTTATGAAACTTAACCATTGCCATGTCTTGACATGGTATTACGTGGTATCCTTGCCTTATGAACTCACCAATGCCATGCCTTGGCATGGTCTTACATGAGACCTTTGCCTTATAGTAATGTAACACCCCTTACCCGAGACCGTTGTCGGAGTCGAGCACGAGGTATTACTAGACTTAACTTACTAGTTCTGGGTATAAAAATTGAAATTGTCCGTCTGCATCATGTTCACTAAATTAATTATAACTTGAGCTATGAAACTCTAAATCTATATCCGTAAATTTTCCTTGAAACTAGACTCATATACCTTCTTACTGTAATTTTTCCATAATTTTTGGTATGGCCAATCAATACCAGATTTTTCTTAAAATTTCCCCTGTTTTACTATTTGACTATTCTGACCTCTATTCACTACGAATCAAATTACTCTTAGTACAGAATTCATATGACCTTCTTATTTATTTCATTTGAAAATAGACTCATTCAGGATTCTAAACATATAAAGTTAAACCCCTAATTATTTTTCTCCATTTTTTTTATGATTTTTCAAAGTCAGAACAGGGGAACCTGAATTTATTTTGAACCAGTATTACAAAAATATAAATATCTCAAATTACAGAATTCCTTTGCTTTCCTTGTTTCTTTCATATGAAAATAGACTCAATAAGCTTTAATTATATATCTCATGCACAACCTAATTCAATTTCTACTATTTTTGGTGATTTTTCAAAATCACGTCACTGCTGCTGTCCAACTATTCCCCTGCATATAATTACATAATTTCTTTAAAATAACTATCAACTAGGCATTTCATAACCTCCAAAGCATGTTCTTAATTAACCATTTTAATGGCTAATCATTACCAAACATTTACAAGTCCATAATAAACCATATCATAAGGTCACACACATAAAATGGCTAAGTCTCTATACATGCCATAACTTAAAACGTTAAAGTCACAAAATACCAATATAATCCTTTGATAGTGTGTAACGATCTCCGACGTCCTTTCGATCCCCGAGTTGGCTTGTAATACTATAAAAAAAATAAAGAATAGGTGTAAGCATAAAGCTTAGTAAGTTTACATGTAAATAGATAACAACATTCTTAGTGAATTATCTTATATTTTTCTTGTCAAGATCATTTAAGCTTTTAACTCAATATACTTAAAACTTGTATACTTGCCTTACCTTTTAACATGAATTTATCTTACCTTACCTTTTTAGCTTGAACTTACCTTACCTTTACTTTAGAATACTCCTTGAATTTTCCCGTTGAACCACTTGGAATACTAAGGATACGCGGGTACCTTTCCTTATGAAACTTAACCATTGCCATGTCTTGACATGGTCTTACGTGGTATCCTTGCCTTATGAACTCACCAATGCCATGCCTTGGCATGGTCTTACATGGGACCTTTGCCTTATAGTAACATATCAATGCCATGTCTTGACATGGTCTTACATGATTTCCTTAAACCCTAATGTCATGACATTTGTATCCTACACATTCCTAAGGTTCAACCGGAACTTTTTGAGATAGTTTTTCCATCAATTCATACTTGAGTCTTTAAATAATAAATTTACAGAATAAATTTGTAAATGCTGGAATTTAACAATATTAAATGTAAAATAATAGAATATTGCATTTATTTACTGCAAACTTACCTCGAAACGAAATACGATCAACTATATTGATTTAATCCTCTATCTTTTTCTTTCCTCGATCTAACTCTGGATTTCGTTCTTCTTGATCTATAATAGAAAATTTAGCTTATTTAATACTCACATTCATCAAAACAGTCCTTAACTCTTAACTTTGGCAAAATTACAATTTTGCCCCTAAACTTTTACTTATTTACACATTTGCCCCAAAGCTCGGAAATTAAACTTTATCCCTTATTCTTATGTTTTATGGCATGCTGATCATTTTTCCCTTCTATGGCAACATCAAATTCTCACTCTAACTTGTACTTATGAACATTAGGTATTTTTACCTATTAAGCCGTTTTACTCGTTTTCACTTAAAATCACTAAGCAAAAGTTGTTTAACATAATTTTAGACTTCATATTCTATCATAAAACATCAAAATAAACACATTTCACCTATGGGTATTTTTCTAAATATGAACCCTAGAATAAATTATTAATAGAATAAGCTAAATCGAGCTACCGGGGCTTCAAAAATGTAAAGAACATTAAAAACGGGGCTTGGAATCACTTACTATGGAGCTTGGAAGCTTGAAACAAACCCTAGCTATGGTGAACACTTGAAAATTCGGCCTAATGAAGAAGATGAGCATATTTTGCCATCTTTTTCCCTTTTAATTCATTTTTATTACCAAATGACTAAATTACCCTTCATTAAAAACTTTGGTTCTTTCTTCCTATATATGTCCATTTTTGTCCATGAAAATATAATGGTCTAATTACCATTTAAGGACTCCTACTTCAAACCCCCATTTTAATCAAGTACTCTATAAATTAGAACCCCTATTTAGCAACTTTTGCAAACAAGTCCTAATAGGCAATTTAAGCATGAAATTAATAAAATTTCTTATCAATACTCTAACACATGTATTTAATCACTCAATAAATCATAATAATTAATCATAATAAACTTTTATAGCAATTAGATACCTCTAGCTTCTAGAACTCAAGTTTTGCACTTTTTATAATTTAGTCCTTTTGACTAAATTGAGTGCTCAAACACCAAAATTTTCGAACGAAATTTTTACGAAACCATTTCATAAAATTGTAGATCATAAAAATATAAAAATATTAATTTAATTTTTTTTATCGGATTTGTGGTCTCGAAACCACTATTCCGACTAGGCTCAAAATCGGGCTGTTACAACTCTCCCCCCCTTTAGGGATTTTCGTCCCCGAAAATCTTACCAGAAAAGAGGTTTGGGTACTGTTTTCTCATGGCTTCCTCTGGTTCCCACGTAGCCTCTTCTACTCCATGTCTTTGCCACAACACTTTCACTAAAGCTATACTTTTATTTCTTAACTGTTTAACCTCTCGAGCCAAAATCTTAATCGGTTCCTCATCATATGTCATATCCGGTTGAATCTCAATCTCTGTCGGAGAAATCACATGTGAAGGATCAGAACGATAGCGTCGCAACATTGACACATGAAACACATTATGAATTCTTTCTAACTCTGCTGGTAAAGCTAGCCGATATGCCACTGGTCCAATCCTTTCGATAACCTCATATGGCCCAATGAAACGAGGACCTAATTTGCCTTTCTTGCCAAATCTGAGAACTTTCTTCCAAGGGGATACTTTCAAGAATACCCTGTCACCAACTTGAAATTCAATTTCTTTTCTTTTCAAATCTGCATAGGATTTCTGTCTATCTGAAGCTGCTTTCAAGCAATCTCTGATGACTTTTACTTTCTCTTCTGTTTCTTTGACTAGATCAACCCCGTAAATCTGATTTTCCTTAAGCTCTGTCCAATACAAAGGTGTGCGACATTTACGTCCATACAAAGCTTCATAAGTGCCATCTTCAGACTCGATTGATAACTATTATTGTAGGCAAACTCTATTAACGGCAAATATTTCTCCCAACTACCTTGAAATTCCAATACGCAACATCTAAGCATATCTTCGAGTACCTGAATAACTCTTTCTGATTGACCATCGGTCTGAGGATGGAAAGCTGTACTAAAACTCAACTTTGTACCTAAAGCTTCCTGTAATTTCTTCCAAAACCGTGAAGTAAATCTCGAATCTCTATCTGAGATAATCGATAATGGTACTCCATGTAGTCTAACTATCTCTGAAATATACAACTCAGCCAACTTGTCAAGTGAATAATCCATACGAACTGGAATAAAATGAGCTGACTTCGTTAGCTTATCAATCACAACCCATACTGCATCTTTCTTTCTCAGTGTCAAAGGCAATCCCGTCACAAAATCCATAGTAACTCGGTCCCATTTCCACTCGGGAACTAATACAGGCTGCAATAAACCTGAAGGTACCTGATGTTCAGCTTTTACCTGTTGACAGATCAAGCATCTAGAAACAAATTCTGAAATATCTCTTTTCATTCCTCTCCACCAATACATTTTCTTCAAATCATTATACATCTTTGTACTACCTGGGTGAATAGACAAGGAACTGCTATGTGCTTCCTGTAAGATATTCCGAATAAGCTCATCATTCTTTGGTACACATACTCTGTCTCTGAACATCAAACAACCGTCAGAATCGATCTGAAAATCGGACTCTACACCTGACTCGCACTGAACTCTTTTGGCTTGCAACTCACTGTCATCCTTCTGAGCTTCACAAATTTCTTTAAGAAATGTCGGTTTAGCTCTCAACTCAGCTAAAATAGAACCATCATCTGATAAGTCCAAACTAGTGTGCAAAGCTCTCAATGCAAATAACGATTTTCTGCTCAAAGCATCAGCAACAATGTTTGCCTTACCCGGGTGATAATCGATCACTAGCTCATAATCTTTAATCAACTCTAGCCATCTTCTTTGCCTTAAGTTCAGATCTTTCTGAGTCATCAAGTATTTCAAACTTTTATGATCAGTGAATATTCGGCATTTCTCACCATACAAGTGATGTCTCCAAATTTTTAATGCAAATACAATAGCAGCTAACTCTAAATCATGTGTCGGATAATTTTTCTCATGTGGTTTTAACTGTCTAGAGGCATAACCAATTACCCTTCCTTCTTGCATAAGTACACAGCCTAGTCCATTTAAGGATGCATCACTGTAAATCACAAACTCTTTACCTGGTTTTGGTTGTACTAAGACAGGAGCTTTAGTCAACAATACCTTTAACTTGTCGAAACTCTGCTGACACTTCTCAGTCCATTCAAACTTAACATCTTTCTGTAGCAATCTTGTCAACGGAGTAGCTATCATGGAAAATCCCTCTACAAATCGTCTATAATAACCGGCAAGACCAAGAAAACTTCTGACCTCTGATACATTCCTGGGAGGCTTCCAATCAACAATGGCTGAAATCTTATTCGGATCAACTTTAATACCTTCACCTGAGACAACATGTCCAAGAAAAAAAACTTTCCGTAACCAGAACTCACTTTTGCTAAATTTGGCATAAAGCTGATTATCTCTCAAAATCTGTAAAACTGTTCTCAAATGCTCTGCATGCTCAGTCTCATCATGAGAATAAATCAAGATGTCATCGATGAACACAACTACAAACTTGTCCAAGTAAGGTCTGAAAATTCGGTTCATTAAATCCATGAAAATGGCAGGAGCATTAGTTAAGCCAAATGGCATCACAAGAAACTCATAGTGACCATATCTAGTTCGAAAAGCAGTTTTTGGAACATCTGACTCATTAACTCGCAACTGATAGTATCCGGATCTCAAATCTATCTTAGAAAACACAGTGGCTCCTTTCAATTGATCAAACAAGTCATCTATTCTAGGCAATGGATATTTATTCTTTATGGTAACCTTGTTAAGCTGCCGATAGTCTATGCACAATCTCATTGAACCGTCCTTCTTTTTTACAAATAATACTGGTGCACCCCATGGTGAATAACTAGGTCTTACAAAGCCTTTATCAGTTAATTCCTGTAGCTGAGCTTTCAATTCTTTTAATTCTATTGAAGCCATTCTATAAGGAGCAATAGAAATAGGTGTGGTACCTGGAATCAATTCAATACCAAACTCAACTTCTCTGATAGGAGGCAAACCTGGTAGTTCTTCCGGGAACACATCAGAAAACTCATTTACCACAGGCACTGATTCAATTTTCAACTCTGGATCTTTAGTATTCAACACAAAAGCAAGATAAGCTTCACATCCTTTCTTCAAACATTTCTGAGCAGACATAACTGAAATCATGGTAATTGCACTATCTGACTCATCTGAATTAACTCGAAGGATTTCACCATTTTCACATTTCAACTCAATGAATTTCTTTCCACAATTCACTATCGCATCATGTGCAGTTAACCAATCCATACCAAGAATCACATCAAACTCATCAAATGGCAATAGCATGAGATCAGCCGGAAAACAGTAACCTCTAATCATCAAAGGGCATTTTTTACATACTTTGTTTACTAACACATGCTGACCAAATGGATTTGATACTTTAATCACAAATTTTGTAAGCTCTATGGACATGTTCATACTAGGCATTAATTTCATGCAAACATAGGAATGGGTTGAACCCGGATCAATCAAAGCAATAACATTAACATCATGAAGAGAAAATGTACCCGTAATTACATCGGGGAAGGATGCCTCTTCACGATTACGGAGAGCATAAGTCCTTGCAGGTGCTTTAACATCTGATCTCGTTGCTGTATCTCTAAATGCAGCTCTACCTGCCCCTACTCCAGGGTTTCTCTGATATCTGCCTCTAACGGGGGCATTACCTGATCTTGCACTCGGTATTACTTCCCTTTTAACCATTTCGGGACACTCCCGAATGAAATGATTCGGTGCACCACATCGGAAACAACCAATCTCAGTTGCTCGACATTGACCTGGATGACGTCGACCACATTGAGGACACTCGGGTCTATCAGGTTGAATACTGCCAACACTCGCAATCGAAGTGGTTTGAGCTTTTGAATCCATAAATCTTCCACCTCTGTTCCGGCTAGAATACCCAGCTGAAAAATTAGATCTCGTAGAAAACTCTCTAGGCCTCTTGGGTGTAGACTGAAATGACTTGCTCATCTGTCTTTTCTTCGAGTCTTGCATCTCAATTTCAGATTTACCCTTTCTTTTTAATAACTCTTCTGCCTTACAGGCTCGTTCAACTAAAGCAACAAACTCTTTTATCTCTAGAACACCAACTGACAGTCGGATATCATCATTGAGCCCATCTTCAAATCTTTTGCACATGATAGCCTCTGTAGACACACACTCTCGAGCATAATTGCTGAGTCGAACAAATTCACGTTCATAGTCGGTTACAGTCATCTTACCTTGTTTTAACTCAAGAAACTCTTTTCTTTTCTGGTCAATAAACCTCTGACTGATATACTTTTTATGGAACTCCTCCTGAAAGAAATCCCAAGTAACTCTTTCTTTCGGTACTACTGATACAAGTGTCTTCCACCACTGGTAGGCTGAATCTCTAAGAAGTGACACTACACATTTAATACACTCTTCCGGTGTGCAGGATAACTCGTCAAAAACTCTAATAGTATTTTCGAGCCAAAATTCAGCTTTTTCTGCATCGTCATCTTTGGTAGCCCGAAACTCTTCAGCCCCTTGTTTTCTGATCTTGTCAACGGGTGGCTTCTCTCTTCTGACTGTATCTGTGACTGGGGAAGCTACATGGTTGGTCTGTGGATCATGAGGGGGTGGAGGTCTAACGGCCGGGTTCGTACGAACGAACTCAGCAAACCATTCATTCAAAGCTTGGAAGAAGGCTTCTCGAGCCCCTCCTCCCTGACTAACTGTAACGGGCCTTTCACGACTATCTTGTGGCACCGTCCCTTCAGCGGGAGTGGGTGCACTACTCTCTACATCATCTGCACCAGCTCGTTCAGGATCCATAACTATAAAAAAAATTTAAATCGTCAAGAGTCGTCACACTATCAAAATATAAGTATGGCATGTATAGATAGACTCTTACTCATACTAAATATTCTGAGAACCGACTAAACCTTGCTCTGATACCAATAAATGTAACACCCCTTACCCGAGACCGTTGTCGGAGTCGAGCACGAGGTATTACTAGACTTAACTTACTAGTTCTGGGTATAAAAATTGAAATTGTCCGTCTGCATCATGTTCACTAAATTAATTATAACTTGAGCTATGAAACTCTAAATCTAGATCCGTAAATTTTCCTTGAAACTAGACTCATATACCTTCTTACTGTAATTTTTCCATAATTTTTGGTATGGCCAATCAATACCAGATTTTTCTTAAAATTCCCCTGTTTTACTATTTGACTATTCTGACCTCTATTCACTACGAATCAAATTACTCTTAGTACAGAATTCATATGATCTTCTTATTTATTTCATTTGAAAATAGACTCATTCAGGATTCTAAACATATAAAGTTAAACCCCTAATTATTTTTCTCCATTTTTTTTATGATTTTTCAAAGTCAGAACAGGGGAACCTGAATTTATTTTGAACCAGTATTACAAAAATATAAATATCTCAAATTACAGAATTCCTTTTCTTTCCTTGTTTCTTTCATATGAAAATAGACTCAATAAGGTTTAATTATATATCTCATGCACAACCTAATTCAATTTCTACTATTTTTGGTGATTTTTCAAAATCACGTCACTGCTGCTGTCCAACTATTCCCCTGCATATAATTACATAATTTCTTTAAAATAACTATCAACTAGGCATTTCATAACCTCCAAAGCATGTTCTTAATTAACCATTTTAATGGCTAATCATTACCAAACATTTACAAGTCCATAATAAACCATATCATAAGGTCACACACATAAAATGGCTAAGTCTCTATACATGCCATAACTTAAAACGTTAAAGTCACAAAATACCAATATAATCCTTTGATAGTGTGTAACGATCTCCGACGTCCTTTCGATCCCCGAGTTGGCTTGTAATACTATAAAAAAAATAAAGAATAGGTGTAAGCATAAAGCTTAGTAAGTTTACATGTAAATAGATAACAACATTCTTAGTGAATTATCTTATATTTTTCTTGTCAAGATCATTTAAGCTTTTAACTCAATATACTTAAAACTTGTATACTTGCCTTACCTTTTAACATGAATTTATCTTACCTTACCTTTTTAGCTTGAACTTACCTTACCTTTACTTTAGAATACTCCTTGAATTTTCCCGTTGAACCACTTGGAATACTAAGGATACGCGGGTACCTTTCCTTATGAAACTTAACCATTGCCATGTCTTGACATGGTCTTACGTGGTATCCTTGCCTTATGAACTCACCAATGCCATGCCTTGGCATGGTCTTACATGGGACCTTTGCCTTATAGTAACATATCAATGCCATGTCTTGACATGGTCTTACATGATTTCCTTAAACCCTAATGTCATGACATTTGTATCCTACACAATCCTAAGGTTCAACCGGAACTTTCTGAGATAGTTTTTCCATCAATTCATACTTGAGTCTTTAAATAATAAATTTACAGAATAAATTTGTAAATGCTGGAATTTAACAATATTAAATGTAAAATAATAGAATATTGCATTTATTTACTGCAAACTTACCTCGAAACGAAATACGATCAACTATATTGATTTAATCCTCTATCTTTTTCTTTCCTCGATCTAACTCTGGATTTCGTTCTTCTTGATCTATAATAGAAAATTTAGCTTATTTAATACTCACATTCATCAAAACAGTCCTTAACTCTTAACTTTGGCAAAATTACAATTTTACCCCTAAACTTTTACTTATTTACACATTTGCCCCAAAGCTCGGAAATTAAACTTTATCCCTTATTCTTATGTTTTATGGCATGCTGATCATTTTTCCCTTCTATGGCAACATCAAATTCTCACTCTAACTTGTACTTATGAACATTAGGTATTTTTACCGATTAAGCCGTTTTACTCGTTTTCACTTAAAATCACTAAGCAAAAGTTGTTTAACATAATTTTAGACTTCATATTCTATCATAAAACATCAAAATAAACACATTTCACCTATGGGTATTTTTCTAAATATGAACCCTAGAATAAATTATTAATAGAATAAGCTAAATCGAGCTACCGGGGCTTCAAAAATGTAAAGAACATTAAAAACGGGGCTTGGAATCACTTACTATGGAGCTTGGAAGCTTGAAACAAACCCTAGCTATGGTGAACACTTGAAAATTCGGCCTAATGAAGAAGATGAGCATATTTTGCCATCTTTTTCCCTTTTAATTCATTTTTATTACTAAATGACTAAATTACCCTTCATTAAAAACTTTGGTTCTTTCTTCCTATATATGTCCATTTTTGTCCATGAAAATATAATGGTCTAATTACCATTTAAGGACTCCTACTTCAAACCCCCATTTTAATCAAGTGCTCTATAAATTAGAACCCCTATTTAGCAACTTTTGCAAACAAGTCCTAATAGGCAATTTAAGCATGAAATTAATAAAATTTCTTATCAATACTCTAACACATGTATTTAATCACTCAATAAATCATAATAATTAATCATAATAAACTTTTATAGCAATTAGATACCTCTAGCTTCTAGAACTCAAGTTTTGCACTTTTTATAATTTAGTCCTTTTGACTAAATTGAGTGCTCAAACACCAAAATTTTCGAACGAAATTTTTACGAAACCATTTTATAAAATTGTAGATCATAAAAATATAAAAATATTAATTTAATTTTTTTTTATCGGATTTGTGGTCCCGAAACCACTATTCCTACTAGGCTCAAAATCGGGCTGTTACAAGTAACATATCAATGCCATGTCTTGACATGGTCTTACATGATTTCCTTAAACCCTAATGTCATGACATTTGTATCCTACACATTCCTAAGGTTCAATCGGAACTTTCTGAGATAGCTTTTCCGTCAATTCATACTTGAGTCTTTAAATAATAAATTTACAGAATAAATATGTAAATGCTGGAATTTATTAATATTAAATGTAAAATAACAGAATATTGCATTTATTTACCGCAAACTTACCTCGAAACAAAATACGATCAACTATACCGATTTAGTCCACTATCTTTTTCTTTCCCCGGTCTAAATCCGGATTTCTTTCTTCTTGATCTATAATAGCAAATTTAGCTTATTTAATACTCACATTTACTAAAACAGCCCTTAACTTTAACTTTGGAAAAATTACAATTTTGCCCCTAAACTTTTACATAATTACGATTTTGCCTCTAGGCTCGAAAATTAAACTTCAGCCCTTATTCTTATGTTTTATAACATGCTGAACATTTTTCCCTTCTATAGCAACTTCAAATTCTTACTATAACACATACTTATGAACAATAACAACTTTTACTAATTAGCTCATTTTACTCGTTTTCACCGAAAATCACTTAGTAAAAATTATTCCTCTACTCATAAACATGAATAATCTACCATCAGTCATCAAAATACACAAGCTTTCAACAATGGCATAATTCAAAATATTCACCAAAATCAAAAATTCAACATGGGTTTTGTAGATAACTTAGTAACGATCTCAAAAACGTAAAAATTATTAAAAACCGAACAAAAACTAACCTTAAATTAAGCTTCCAAAGATGCCGAAATTTCAAAGCTTTCAAAGCTTTATTTTCTTCTTTAGTTTCGGTTGATTGAAGTTAAAGAAGATGAACATGCCACCACTTTATGTTTTATTTATTATTAAATTACATTTTTTTTAACCTTTATTAAACCATTATCATAAAACATGATTTTTTTTGTTTTATTAGTCATTATGCCGTCCACTATCCTTATAGTTGGCTTAATTGCCACATAAGCCCTCACACTTAAGAAGACATAACAAATAAACATCTTTTCATAAAGCACACTAATTTTGCATTTGATGCAATTCAATCCTTTTATCAAATTAAACACACAGACAGATAAATTAGCTTACGAAAATTTACCACATGCTTAATCACATATCAACGGCACAGAAAATAATATTAAAATATTTTACTGACTCGGATTTATGGTTTCGAAACCACTGTTCCGTTTAGGCCCTATTTCGGGATGTTACATTTCTCCCCCCCTTTAGGGATTTTCGTCCCTGAAAATCTTACCTGTAAGGAGATTTGGGTACTGTTTTCGCATAGTTTCTTCGGGTTCCCATGTAGCCTCTTCTATTCCATGCCTATTCCATAATACTTTCACAAGTGCAATACTTTTATTCCTAATTGCTTAACCTCTCGAGCTAAAATTTTTATTGGTTCCTCACCGTAAGTCATATCTGGTTGAATCTCAACCTCTATTTGCGAAATCACATGCGATGGATCTGAACGATAACGACGTAACATAGGCACATGAAACACATTATGAATCTTCTCTAACTCAGTCGGCAGAGCCAATCGATATGCCAATGGCCCAACTCTCTCGATCACCTCAAACGGTCCAATAAAACGGGGACTTAATTTGCCTTTCTTGCCAAATCTGAGAACTTTCTTCCACGGGGATACTTTCAAGAATACCCTATCACCAATTTGAAATTCAATTTCTTTTCTTTTCAAATCTGCAAAGGATTTTTGTCTATCTGAAGCTGCTTTCAAGCAATCTCTGATGATTTTTACTTTCTCTTATGTTTCTTTAACTGGATCAACCCCGTAAATCTGATTTTCCTTAAGCTCTGTCCAATACAAAGGTGTGCGAGATTTACGTCCATACAAAGCTTCATAAGGTGTCATCTTCAAACTCGATTAATAACTATTATTATAGGCAAACTCTACTAACGGTAAATATTTCTCCCAACTACCTTGAAATTCCAATACACAACATCTAAGCATATCTTCAAGTACCTGAATAACTCTCTCTGATGGACCATCAGTCTGAGGATGGAAAGCTGTACTAAAACTCAACTTTGTACCTAAAGCTTCCTGCAATTTCTTCTAAAACTGTGAGGTAATTCTTGGATCTCTATCTGAGATAATCGATAACGGTACTCCATGTAGTCTCACAATCTCTGTAATATATAACTCGGCCAACTTGTCAAGTGAATAATCCATATGAACTGGGATAAAATGAGCCGACTTTGTTAACTTATCAATCACAACCCATACTGCATCTTTCTTTCTCAGTGTCGAAGGCAATTCTGTCACAAAATCCATAGTAACTCGATCCCATTTCCACTCGGGAACTAATACAGGCTGCAATAGACCTGAAGATACCTGATGTTCGGCTTTTACCTGCTGACAGATCAAGCATCTAGAAACAAACTCTGATATATCTCTTTTCATTCCTATCCACCAATACATTTTCTTCAAATCATTATACATCTTTGTACTACCTGGGTGAATAGACAAAGAACTGCTATGTGTTTCCTGTAAGATTTTCCTTATAAGCTCATCATTCTTTGGTACACATACTCTGTCTCTGAACAACAAACAACCGTCAGAACCGATCTGAAAATCAGACTCTACACCTGAATCGCACTGAATTCTTTTGGCTTGCAACTCACTGTCATCTTTCTGAGCTTCACAAATTTCTTCAAGAAACGTCGATTTAGCTCTTAACTCAGCTAAGATAGAACCATCATCTGATAATGCCAAACTAGTGTGCAAAGCTCTCAATGCAAATAACAATTTTCTACTCAAAGCATCAGTAACAACATTTGCCTTACCCGGGTGATAATCGATCACTAGCTCATAATCTTTAATCAACTCTAGCCATCTTCTTTGCCTCAAGTTCAGATCTTCCTGAGTCATCAAGTACTTCAAACTTTTGTGATCAGTGAATATTCGGTATTTCTCACCATATAAGTGATGTCTCCAGATTTTCAATGCAAAAAATACAATAGCAGCTAGCTCTAAATCATGTGTCGGATAGTTTTTCTCATGTGGCTTTAACTGTCTAGAGGCATAAGCAATTACCCTTCCTTCCTGCATAAGTACATAGCCTAGTCCATTCAAGGATGCATCACTGTAAATCACAAACTCTTTACCCGGTTCTGGTTGTACTAAAACAGGAGCTTTAGTCAACAATACTTTTAACTTGTCGAAACTTTATTGACACTTCTCAGTCCATTCAAACTTGACAGCTTTCTGTAACAATCTTGTCAATGGAGTAGCTATCTTGGAAAATCCCTCTACAAATCGTCTATAAAAATCGGTAAAACCAAGAAAACTTCTGACCTCTGATACATTTCTGGGAGGCTTCCAATTAACAATTGCTGAAATCTTACTCAGATCAACTCTAATACCTTCACCTGAGACAATATGTCCAAGAAAACAAACTTCCCGTAACCAGAACTCACTTTTGCTAAACTTGGGATAAAGCTGATCATCTCTCAAAATCTGTAAAACTGTTCTCAAATGCTCTACATGCTCAGTCTCATCATAAGAATAAATCAAGATGTCATCAATAAACACAACTACAAACTTATCCAAATAAGGTCTAAAAATTCAGTTCATTAAATCCATGAAAATGGCAGGAGCAAATGGCATCACAAGAAACTCATAGTGACCATACCTAGTTCGGAAAGCAGTCTTTGGAACATCTGACTCTTTAACTCGCAACTGATAGTATCCAGATCTCAAATCTATCTTAGAGAACACAGTGGCTCCCTTCAATTGATCAAACAAATCATCTATTCTAGGTAATGGATATTTGTTCTTGATGGTTACCTTGTTAAGTTGTCGATAGTCTATGCACAATCTCATGGAACCATTCTTCTTTTTCACAAATAACACCGGCGCGCCCCATGGTGAATAACTAGGTCTTACAAAGCCTTTATCAGTTAATTCCTGTAGCTGAGCTTTCAATTCTTTCAATTCTATTGAAGCCATTCTATAATGAGCAATAGAAATAGGTGTGGTACCTGGAATCAATTCAATACCAAACTCAACTTCTCTGATAGGAGGCAAACCTGGTAGTTCTTCCGGAAACACATCAGGAAACTCATTTACCACTGGCACTGATTCAATTTTCAACTCTGGGTCTTTAGTATTCAACACAAAAGCAAGATAAGCTTCACATCCTTTCCTTAAACATTTCTGAGCAGACATAACAGAAATCATGGAAATTGAACTATCTGACTCATCTGAATTAACCCGAAGGAACTCACCATTTTCACATTTCAACTCAATAAATCTCTTTCCACAATTCACTATTACATCATGTGCAGTTAACCAATCCATACCAAGAATCACATCAAACTCATCAAATGGCAATAGCATGAGATCAGCCGGAAAACTGTAACGACCCAAAATCCGTGGGCACCAGAAAAAAAAAATGTGTTATCGGGCCTCCGTCTTAGTAAACCGAGTTAGTAAATAATTATTAGGAGTAATTATGAGTTTAATAGTGTGTTTAATTAGATTTTTATTTAGTGAATTTAGCTTAATTTAAAGTAATTAGGAAAAAGAATCAAATTGAATAAGGAGTAAAAGTCTAATTGTAGATTAAAAGAAAATAAAAAGGATCAAAATGACAAATATGCCATTTAGCATAAGTTGAGGCGGCATACATGCATAAAAATCTTAGATTTTTATGTATTAAAATATATTATTATTAATATTAGATAACTATATTAATATAATATTATATTATAAAATAAAGTAAATGAAATAATAAAAAGAAACAAAAAAGAACAGAAAAGAATAGAGAAGTTTTCGAAACAGGGGAAAGGAAAGAAAGAAAGAAAAAGAAAAGGGAAAATTGAGGTTTTAAAGCTTGGAGTTTAATTAGGTAAGTCAATCAAGTTCTATTCTCCTAATTTTGATGTTTTAGAAGCTTTAAAGCAAGATTTTGATGAAACTAAGTTGATATTTTGAGAGTTTATTGGTTTTCAAGTATAGTTGATGTTGAAGAAAAAGATGAATTAGAGACTAAATTGAATGAAATTTAAGTTAGAATTAGTAAAAGGATTAAATTGTAAAGTAAGCTATAAGTTTTCTACTATAGGGATTAATTTGGAAGAAATTATGAATTAGGGTTTTATTATGAAAATTATATAATCAAGTTGAATATGGAAGGAATTTAAGTAGAATCAAAGCATGAATTAAGTTAAGAAATAAGTAAACTTAATTAGGAGTTAATTGCAAAATAAGTTATAAGAAAACAGTTTGGACACAGCAGCAGTAGAGCAACTTTGAAAATTCACCAAAAATCGTAGAAGTGGAATTTGAAGTTGAGTGAGATATGAAATTAAAGCTTATTGAGTCTATTTTCATATGAAACGAACAGAGAAAGCAAATAAGTTCTGTATTATGAGATATTTAAATTTTAGTGAAACTAGTTCAGGGTGATTTCGAGATCCTCTGTTCTGACTTGGAAAAATCATTAAAAATTGTATAAAAATAATTTGGGAACATAATTTATATGGTTAGATTCCTTAATGAGTGGTCGGAACTGTCAGACAACAGAATAGAGGTGAATTTAAAGAATAAACTGTACTAATTGGCTAAACCAAAAATTCTGAAAATTTTATGGAAAGTAGATATGTGAGTCTAGTTTCATAGAAAATTTACGGATCTTAATTCGGAATTCTGTAACTCAAGATATAGATAATTTAGTGACAATGACTCAGGTAGACAGCTTTGAAAGAACTTATAAGAAAATAATAGAATTGTGTATAAAGGATGTGGAATGAAGAGGAAGAGTAGAAATTGAATAAAATTCAATTATTTATTTTAATTTAATGTTGTAATTAATAATGTAAATTATTATTATTTTCGTAGCTAAAAAGGAACTCGAGGCATCAACCCACAAAGGAAAGGAGAAGGTTACTGAGGAATAATCAAGCAAATTCGGGTTTGTATTACTATAATTCAAACTATTTATTTATTCATTAAATGTTAGATTAATTTATGAATATGGTAAGTAAATTATAAGGTAAGTATTTTTATTGAATTGAATGGAAATTGAGTTGAATGATGAATATGTATTGAAATTGAATTGTATGTGATTTGAAGTGGAAAAGTGTAATTGATAGTGAAATTGAATTTGTTATGAAAATGAAAATGAAATTGAGAACTGAAATACCCTATTAACTAGTCGGGCTGAGTCGGATATAATTGGCATGCCATAGGATTTGGAAGAGTACGGGATTTATCGGCTTTGCCGATCAGGCACTTTATGTGTCGTAAATCAGGCACTTTATGTGTCGTATTTCAGGCACCTCGTGTGTCGTATCAGGAACCTCGTGTGTCATTTCAGGCACTTATGTGTCGTCTACTGATCAGGTACTATGTACCGTTTTAGGCACAATGTGCCGTACTAGTGTGTTTGGGTTGGAATCCGTGTATCCGTTAAAGTCCGAGTCTGTTAATAGGGGTAAATAAGGAAAAGGTTAAATTGAATAAAATGAAATGGTTGAGCCATTGGAAGAAATGCGAAAATAGAACATGAACTGAAAAATGTGATTGGAATATGAGTATGAGAATAGAAAGTATGAACCATTGGTTCAAGAAATGGATAGTGGCTCAACATGATTGTGTATTATTTCAATTGTTGAATAGCTAAAATTGAATTGTATGAATATATTGAGAAAGACAAATTTATATGAAAGTTATGTTTGAATTGGTTTAGTTAAATTAAAGTCATATGATTTAATTATATGATTATTATGTTTATAATTTGAATTATGGTAATACCACTGAGTATATGTATACTCAGCGTACGGTTGTTTCCGTGCGCAGGTTGTAGAAGTCAAATACTGAACCAGCATCCGAAGCCAGACCCGACTTCAGCAAACCTTGGTGATGTATATTTCCTTTTGGTAATGTGGCATGTACGTAGGTTGTGTATAAAGGTTATTATGTTTTGAATGTAAATGGTTAAAAATGTTAGTATTACAAGTTTAAGAATTATAATGAAAGAAGTATATTTATTTTAATCTAACTAATAGTTTGATAAATTTAAGTTGTTATTATATTGATTGAGTTTGATTAGAAGGTAATTAGAATAGAAAATGAATATATGAAATGAATTGGTTGAATTGGTTATAATTGAAATGAATACGGTTTAATTTACAGGGGGTCTTATATAATAATAAGCAGAAATGCTGCCGAAATTTATATTAAACAAAAATTATATTTGCAAATTGTCTGATATGTCCGGTAATGCCTCGTAACCCTGTTCCGGCGATGGTTCGGGGTTAGGGGTGTTACAAAAACAGTAACCTCTAATCATTAAAGAGCATTTTTTACATACTTTGTTTACTAACACATGCTGACCTAATGGGTTCGATACTTTAACGACAAATTTCGTAAACTCTATGAGCATGTTCATACTAGACATTAATTTCATGCAAACATAGGAATGAGTTGAACCCGGATCAATCAAAGCAATAACATTAACATCATGAAGAGAAAATATACCCGTAATTACGTCGGGGAAGATGCCTCTTCACGAGCACGGGTAGCATAAGTCCTTGTAGGTGCTCTAACATCTGATCTTGTTGTTGTATCTCTAAATGTACCTTTACCTGCCCCTACTCCCGAATTTCTCTGAGATCTGCCTCTAACGGGGACATTACCTGATCTTGCACTCTGTATTACTTCTTTTTTAACCATCTCGGGACACTCCCGAATGAAATGATCCGGTGCACCACATCGGAAACAACCAGTCTCAGTTGCTCGATATTGACCTGGATGACGTCGACCACATTGAAGACACTCGGGCCTATCAGGCTGAATACTGCCAACGCTTGCAATCGAAGTGGTTTGAGCTTTTGAATCCATAAATCTTCCACCTCTGTTTCGGCTAGAATACCCGGTTGAAAAATTAGGTCTCGTAGAAAACTCTCTAGGCCTCTTGGATGTAGACTGAAATGACTTGCTCATCTATCTTTTCTTCGTGTCTTGCATATTAATTTCAGCTTTACCCTTTCTTTTTAATAACGCTTCTGCTTTACAGGCTCGTTCAACTAAAACAACAAACTCTTTTATCTCTAAAACACCAACTGACAGTCGGATATCATCATTGAGCCCATCCTCAAATCTTTTGCACATGATGGCCTCTGTAGACACACACTCTCGAGCATAATTGCTGAGTCGGATAAATTCACGTTCATAGTCGATCACGGTCATCTTACCCTGTTTTAACTCAAGGAACTCTTTTCTTTTCTGGTCAATAAACCTTTGACTGATGTACTTATTACGGAACTCCTCTTGAAAGAAATCCCAAGTAACTCTTTCTTTCAGTACTACTGACACAAGTGTCTTCCACCACTGGTAGGCCAAATCTCTAAGAAGTGACACCACACATTTAATACATTCTTCCGGTGTGCAGGATAACTCATCAAAGACTCTGATAGTGTTCTCGAGCCAAAATTCAGCTTTCTCTGCATCATCATCTTTGGTAGCCCGAAACTCTTCAGCCCCTTGTTTTCTGATCTTATCAACGGGTGGTTTCTCTCTTCTAACTGTATTTATAACTGGGGGAGCTACATGGTTGGTCTGTGGATCATGAGGGGGTGGAGGTCTAACGGCCGGGTTCGTACGAACGAACTCAGCAAACCAATCATTCATAGCTTGGAAGAAGGCTTCTCGAGCCCCTCCTCCCTGACTAACTGTAACAGGCCTTTCATGACTATCTAGTGGCACCGTCCCTTCAGTGAGCGGGCGCATTACTCTCTACATCATTTGCACCATCTCGTTCGGGATCCATAGCTATATAAGAAAAACATTTTTAAAATTGTCAGGAGTCGTCACACTATCAAAATATAAGTATGGCATGTATAGCTAGACTCCTACTCATACTGAATATTTCGAGAACCGACTAAAATCTTGCTCTGATACCAATAAATGTAACACCCCTTACCCGAGACCGTTGCCGGAGTCGAGCACGAGGCATTACTAGACTTAACTTACTAGTTCGGGGCATAAAAATTGAAACTGTCCATCTGCGTCATGTTCACTAAATGAATTATAACTTGAGTTACGAAACTCGAAATCTAGATCCGTAAATTTTCCTTGAAGCTAGACTCATTTATCTTCTTACTATAATTTTTCCAGAATTTTTGGTGTGGCCAATTAGTACAGTTTATTAGTTAAAGTCTCCTCTATTACACAGTTCGACAGTTCTGACCTCTCTTCACTAAAAATCAATTATCTCATAATATGCAACTCTTTTTCCTACACCTTTTTTTATATATAAAAATAGACTCAATAATCTTTAATTCTATATCTCATACACAACCTAATTCCATTTCTACTATTTTTGGTGATTTTTCAAAATCACGTCACTGCTGCTGTCCAACTATTCCCCTGCATATAATTACATAATTTCTTTAAAATAACTATCAACTAGGCATTTCATAACATCCAAATCATGTTCTTAATTAACCATTTTAATGGCTAATCATTACCAAGCATTTACAAGCCAATATTAAGCCATATCATAAGGTGATACACACAAAATGGCTAAGTCCCTATACATGCCATAACTTAAAACGTTCGAATCACAAAATACCAATATAATCTTTTGATAGTGTTTAACGATCTCCGACGTCCTTGCGATCCCCGAATTGGCTTGTAATACTATAAAAAAAATTAAAGAATGGAGTAAGCATAAAGCTTAGTAAGTTTACATGTAAATAGATAACAACATTCTTAATGAATTATCTTATGCTTTTCTTATCAAGATCACTTAAGCTTTTAACTCGATATACTTAAACTTGTATTCTTACCTTACCTTTTAATATGAATTTGTCTTACCTTACCTTTTTAGCTTGAACTTGTCTTACCTTTACTTTGATGTACTCTTTGAATTTTCCGTTGAACCACTTGGAATACTAAGGATACGCGGGTACCTTCCCTTATGAAACTTAACCATTGCCATGTCTTGACATGGTATTACGTGGTATCCTTGCCTTATGAACTCACCAATGCCATGCCTTGGCATGGTCTTACATGATTTCCTTAAACCCTAATGTCATGACATTTGTATCCTACACATTCCTAAGGTTCAACCGGAACTTTCTGAGATAGCTTTTCCGTCAATTCATACTTGAGTCTTTAAATAATAAATTTACAGAATAAATATGTAAATGCTGGAATTTATTAATATTAAATGTAAAATAACAGAATATTGCATTTATTTACCGCAAACTTACCTCGAAACAAAATACGATCAACTATACCGATTTTGTCCACTATCTTTTTCTTTCCCCGGTCTAAATCCGGATTTCTTTCTTCTTGATCTATAATAGCAAATTTAGCTTATTTAATACTCACATTTACTAAAACAGTCCTTAACGTTAACTTTGGAAAAATTATAATTTTGCCCCTAAACTTTTACATAATTACGATTTTGCCTCTAAGCTCGAAAATTAAACTTCAGCCCTTATTCTTATGTTTTATAACATGCTGAACATTTTTCCCTTCTATAGCAACTTCAAATTCTTACTATAACACATACTTATGAACAATAACAACTTTTACTAATTAGCTCATTTTACTCATTTTCACCGAAAATCACTTAGTAAAAATTATTCCTCTACTCATAAACATGAATAATCTACCATCAATCATCAAAATACACAAGCTTTCAACAATGGCATAATTCAAAATATTCACCAAAATCAAAAATTCAACATGGGTTTTGTAGATAACTTAGTAACGATCTCAAAAACGTAAAAATTATTAAAAACCGAACAAAAACTAACCTTAAATTAAGCTTCCAAAGATGCCGAAATTTCAAAGCTTTCAAAGCTTTATTTTCTTCTTTAGTTTCGGTTGATTGAAGTTAAAGAAGATGAACATGCCACCACTTTATGTTTTATTTATTATTAAATTACATTTTTTTTAACCTTTATTAAACCATTATCATAAAACATGAATTTTTTTGTTTTATTAGTCATTATGCCGTCCACTATCCTTATAGTTGGTTTAATTGCCACATAAGCCCTCACACTTAAGAAGACATAACAAATAGACATCTTTTCATAAAGCACACTAATTTTGCATTTGATGCAATTCAATCCTTTTATCAAATTAAACACACAGACAGATAAATTAGCTTACGAAAATTTACCACATGCTTAATCACATATCAACGGCACAGAAAATAATATTAAAATATTTTACTGACTCGGATTTATGGTTTCGAAACCACTATTCCGTTTAGACCCTATTTCGGGATGTTACAGTTATATGTAAACTTTGATTTTGTGCAACTTCATACATAAAATTTTGATTCATAAATCATTGACACCATTATCAATGTAACACTATTTTACGTTTATGTGTTGCATACGCAAATAATTATATTTATCAAATGTAAAAAAAAATTGATATATTTATTTCTTTAAATGTATATAGTTAAATTAAAATCAAAGTTTCAAGTATACGTTTGAACCACAATCAAAGTTATTAAATCAAAGTTGATGTATCAAATTGCACATTAAATCAAAGTTCATGTACAATTTATAGTTTTAACACTAAAATTAATTTTGTAAAACATATTGCATTCCCAAAGGAAGAACATAGGTTTGAATATTTGAGATAATATTGTTAGGAAAGACAACAATGAACCCCGAATATGAATGGTAAAATGTATATAGAAATTTTGATAACAATATATAAAAGAATTAAAAATCGTAGCATATTTGGTAGAGTCGAGTTGGAATCAATTATAATTTTTATTTTTCGAGTCGAGTTCAAGACAAATAAATTAATATTTAATTTCGAGCCAGGGCCGAGTGGGCAAAAAGCCTATGTTACCTTATCTCGTTGCCATCTCTAGGGCAAAGTCTTTACTTGCCCCAAGATTCATTTATGCTTGTTTGAGTCACAATAAATTATGAATTAGGGTTTAAATCAATTCAAATTCGAGTTATTGCTTTTTGTATAATAAAAATTGATTGGATCTAATTTGAGTTTAGATAAAATTGAATTTTCCATTTCAAGTCAAAATTGACTAGTCTAATTCAAATAGTTCCACGTAATGTAGTGAGATCTCGCGGCCGGTGTCGGTTTGATAATCCAAGCATACCGTAAATGATTATGAGCGCATGACACAATAAAAATATTCTCTCAATCGTACATATAGCTAAAATATTTAGGCGCCAGCAAATGGTTGTTGGCGGATTTCGTTGTGTAATGTCCGAAAGCCGTCTTTTCCTTTTTGGGCGGAAAGTTTTTTTTCCCTAATTTTCACTAAACTACTATATATTTTAACTTAAATTACAAAAATACCCTTTTTATTATGAAGCCTAAGAAGTGAAAAAGAATAAAACTGAGGAAAAAAAGGAGAAAAAAGGCCAAACTAAATATTAGAGATAAATGCGATTACGATTTTTTTCTTTACGTCATTTTCGTGTATTTATTACATTCAATTTAAGATTAATTTTTAAAATTTTAATTTAACACAATTTAATCATTTTACCATTATTAACGGGTTTAATTGTGATTTCAACCTTTTAATATGTTGAATTTAGGATCTTTATTTTAATTTGATATTATTGGATCACTCTATTCTTGTAATATTATTAGTAGGTTTAAATTGATAATGTTTTTAATTGTTGCTATTAAAATGATGACATGATTCTTATTGTCGAACTTTTTTACAGTAAAGATAGCTCAAATGGCTTTCTTATCGGAGAAATCTCTTATTACTTTAATGATAACAGTTAACAATGTTACCAAATTAGACCTACTAACAATATTATAAAAATAGAAGGATCGGATTATATCAAATTAGAGTAAAGAGATTGAATATTAAATTTCAACATAGTGGAAGGATTAGAATTACAACGAGACTTTATTAATAGCATGTCTTAATTCAAATTATTAATATAATTAAAAATTTGATTAATCAGATGATATTAAGTGTCTACATTTGTTTGTAATAGTGGTCAGACCTCTCTGTCTAATACATAAATGATACGAGTTCAAATTTATTATCTCTTTCTCTATCTAATGATAAAAAAGAATCATTAAGTTAAGCTACACTTTATTTAAAAAAAAAAAATAACTATTTTAATTGGCATGAGAAATTTTGGGTTAAAAAAATTAAAAAATTAAAAAATATCAATAGACTAATGAATTCTTTTTTAATAATGTTAATGATTTTCAATGATAATGGATTAAAATAAGTATACTAAAAACCATAATTTCACTCTTTTATGTAAAAGAGATAAATTTTAAAATTATATATGAATTTGATTTAATGTGTTATTGTATATATGAATTTTAATTTTGTGTAATTTTATACATAAAGTTTTGATTTGATCAAGTTCTCATAAATTATTGATGTAGCATCTAGGGGCAAAAAAATTTAAGGGGGCTGAAATTAAATTGTCTATCTTTATAGTTTTTAAAAGATTAAATCAAAATTTTATTATTTTTAGAGGGGAAAAAGTACAATTGTACCACCTTTACTAATTTAAAAATTTTAAAATTTAAAGGGTCAAAATGAAAAAAATTTCATTTTAGGGGGCCGGGCCTTGCCAACTCCCCTAAATCTATCTCTAGCAGCATTATTTTCTGTTTATATATTTCATACAGAAATAATTATATTTATCAAATATAAAAATAAATTGATGTATTTATTTCTTTAAATGTTTATGAATGAACTAAAATTAAAATTTTAAGTATAATCGTACCGAATTAACGTTAATGTATCAAATTGCATATTAAATTAAAATTTATATATAATTTTAATATTTATGTTAAAAAAAACTTGAGACTCAAATAAATGGCAAATACCGTAAATACCAACAAAGTATAAGCCTTAAATCACCGAACGAAAAAACAACAAAAAAAGGGCAAATTTTAGTCTAAGAAAACAATACTAATGTCGGTCTCAAAGTCCCAAAAATCCCAGTATTTGTGGCGACCACGAATTGTCCAACTAGACCCATCATCTTTGCCACCCCACGCTTTCGGACCCCAGCATACACACTGTTAACCCAATTTTTTTATTAAATAAATTTAAAAAAAATTCTAAAAAAAAACTTTTGAACTTTTTGCTTTGTATATAAGTCACCTACGCCATTTCCATTTGCTTCGATTCTTTGCATTTTCATTTCATAAAAAAAGAAAAAGAAGAGCAAAAATCTTGAGAAAAAAAAAATACAAAGCTTTGCTTATTGTTGTTTATCGTTTTTGCTTGTGAAATCAACCGCCATTTTCCAGTGTGTTTGGTTGAAGTTTTTCTTTGTTTGTTTGAGCTATATATCAGTTCATTGTTTATTTTTAGGTCCGATCTGACTCGTTGAGTTTGCTTTTCGTCGACTCGGTCGTGTGTATCGGATGAGTGGATAGAACGAAGATCGCTGTGTATAATCGTCATGGTACTCGAATGCTTTTAGTGTTTTTCTTTTTGGCTGAGTTGAATCGGTTGAACTTGCCAGCTTGTTAATTTGATTTCTACTTTACTTTTTCTTTTCCTTTTCAGTTACTTATTAGTTTCATTTTTGTTTTATTATTTTTTTTTTGTAGATTTAGAAATCTTGATATTAGATAAGAAAATTCTTTGTTGTATAAATCCATGCCATGGCATTTTTTTTTTGAAAATGATGAATGTCATCTGAATTGTGGATTAAAAAGATTTGAATATATAAGTTTCTAAAATAAGAAAATTTAAATATATATGTTTACTTGATAGAAAAGAAAAAAAAAACACGAAATGCAGTGTAGATGTTTGATCGGTGAAGCTGATTTGATGTGAACGAATCGAGTTAGAGTATAGGATCAATTTACAAGTAAAATGTAAATCATATTATATTTGTTTTTGGAATAACATGATTGAAATGTTACTAAAAAAATAATTAGCTCTTGTTAGATGTTGAAAGTATTGATAAGATGGTAGAGAAATTAAGTTTAGCTAGAAAGAAGGTTAGTTGTTTTGTTTTAATGCCAAGTCAGTATCATAGGGCAATGAATGACTTTTAGTCTTTGGGGTTTTGAATGGTAAAAAGTTGGTGGTAGTTATTAGTACCATAATTAGATTTATGTTGGCAGTTGAAATGGAGGTTGAGGATGTCCTGGTAAGGCAATGCTACTATGCCTGTGAGTTTGATGAAATGCTATTGTCTGCCAAATTTATCATGTCTTTTGGATGATGCGGAACATATATGACAGACTGCAGAATTGGTTCATGACGAATTCATGTTCTTATGAAAGAATCTCGAGCTGTAATCCTTGATGGAGTTTCATGTCATTGTTATGATATTGATTTTAAGCTCATTTGTCATTGGCATTGATTTAAAAAAAAATATTTTTCAACCGCTTGTCATACTTCTAATTTTCACCTCGACAAACACTTAGTTTAATTCTTGTTCATCTTAAACTGATATGCTTTCTTTATGAACTAGATTGTCCTTTAATTTTCCATGTTGCTTGTTTTGGGAAACTTTCATTGATTGGAGACGAGAGATTAATTTATTCTTGTCTTTCTTTGATTGAACTATTCTTTTGTGCATACTTATTTCAGACAGTCATGACTGTGTTTGTAAACTTTGTTTCCTTTTTTGTATGGCTAATACTTCCATATATATGCAGGCTGCTCCTGTTAACATTATTGTAGGTTCTCATGTATGGGTCGAAGATCCTACACTTGCATGGATTGATGGAGAAGTTTTTAAAATCAGTGGTGAAGAAGTCCATGTCCAGACAACAAATGGAAAAACTGTGAGTTTATTTTTGCTTTCTGTTGGTATGTATCTAAGGAACATGAGCTACTTATGAGTTATATAGGCAGACAGGGCCACATCAAGCTGTTCATACATAGCTTAGCAGTTGGTCAATACAAGATGTCAGTGTATAGTTCAGTGTGCAACCAAAGTTCATTTAGTCATGTCAAAGTGGAACTTTGATGTTTAAATCTACTATATTTTCTGCTATTTTTATTTATCCTTAGTTTTTTTTCTGGGGGTGGGGGGATAGGTTCTACTCTTAATTGTCTTACTAATGAAACTGATTGCAGGCTGTGGCAAATATCTCAAAAGTTTTTCCAAAAGATACTGAAGCACCTCCCGGAGGTGTTGATGACATGACAAAGCTCTCATATTTGCATGAACCTGGAGTTCTGCATAACTTGGCTATGAGATATGAACTTAATGAAATCTATGTAAGATAACTTTTGTTCTCTCTCTGTTCACATGCTGAAGTGGATTTAGAGAAAAAAAAAAGATATATCTTTGAAGTCATCTAGTCTTGCACGCTGATGTGCTCTTCTTTGCCACTTTCCTCAGACATACACTGGCAATATCTTGATTGCTATAAATCCATTCCAAAGGTTACCACACCTGTATGACACTCACATGATGGAACAATATAAAGGGGCTGCATTTGGAGAGCTGAATCCTCATGTTTTTGCTGTTGCGGACGTTGCATACAGGTAAATACCCTATGTTCTACTGGACATCAGAATTTCCAGTGAATATTGCCTCTGATTAATCATGTAAACAGGGCAATGATGAACGAGGGGAAAAGCAACTCAATTCTAGTTAGTGGAGAAAGTGGTGCTGGTAAGACAGAGACTACAAAGATGCTTATGCGTTACCTTGCATACCTTGGTGGTCGATCTGGAGTCGAAGGGCGAACAGTTGAACAACAAGTTCTAGAAGTAAGATGAATCTTAAACCTAACACCCTCATGGCCTCCAATGATGGGAACATTTTCCTGACTTGGTACCTCTGGATGTTTAATTTTTGCAGTCAAATCCTGTTCTTGAAGCTTTTGGAAATGCAAAAACTGTTAGGAACAACAACTCAAGGTGAGTGTATGTTTGCTTTGGGATGTTGAAGTCACAACCTTCTTCAAACACGATAGCTTATTCTGCTCCTCATTTGTAATATCAAAGGCCAGTTCATGTTTCAGCCAATGGTATTTGGTGCTGGCTGGACTAATTTATTACAAAAACTATCATTTCCAATTAATTATTTGATTTATCTTTTCTTTGAATTAGTTTTATGTGTTTTATCTGAGTTTCCCTTTCTCTTGGTGCTATGCAGTCGTTTTGGTAAATTTGTTGAGCTCCAATTTGACAAGAGTGGGAGGATATCTGGGGCAGCTGTTCGTACATATTTGCTGGAACGGTCTCGAGTTTGCCAAATTTCAAATCCTGAAAGAAATTACCACTGCTTTTACCTTCTTTGTGCTGCACCGCCAGAGGTACTAAGACCTTGCTTTATCATGAAATATTTCAGTTTTGGGCATAAATTTTCATGCGCATTTAGTCTTGGCTTTGATGCTAATAATGGGCAATCACTGATAATGTTCCCTGACAATTTTCAGGTTAAAGAAAAGTTTAAGTTGGGTGACCCTAAATCTTTCCATTACCTTAATCAATCAGACTGCTATGCATTGGATGGGGTAGACGATGCTCAGGAGTACATTGCAACTATAAGGGCCATGGATGTAGTTGGAATTAGTGAGGAAGAGCAGGTCAGTCTTTTCTTCTGCTAGTTTCAAGAAATAGTGCACTTCTTGTTGTCTTCATATTTTCACAATGAATGATCCTTTCAGGAGGCAATTTTTGGTGTTGTGGCTGCCATTTTACATCTTGGGAATGTTGACTTTGCTAAGGGATCTGAGGTTGACTCTTCTGTTATCAAGGATGAGAAATCTAGGTTCCATCTTAATATGACAGCTGAGCTACTCAAGTATGAGCCATTTCTTAATTTCTTACCTTGCATATATTGTTTCTTTAATCCACTTGTCTTATAAACTATATTTATAACAGGTGTGATGTCAAGAGCTTGGAAGATGCGCTGGTAAAGCGTGTAATGGTTACCCCTGAAGAAATTATTAAAAGACCTCTGGATCCTGTTGCTGCTGTTGGTAGTAGGGATGCATTAGCCAAAACCATATATTCTCGCTTGTTCGATTGGTAAAGAAACTTCATCACTGCTTTGTATCCAACAATAGTGCATGAACTTCTGAATGTTTTCTTTATTTCAATCAGGCTTGTTGACAAGATCAATTCTTCAATTGGACAAGATCCAAACTCAAAGCAACTGATTGGAGTCCTTGATATTTATGGGTTCGAGAGCTTTAAGTTTAACAGGTCAGACATTTGCCTTTAAATACTATTAAATGGAATATTACTATTGTAACTAACAAGGTTTTTTCTATTTTCTTGTATCTAAAGTTTTGAGCAGTTCTGTATCAATTTTACTAATGAAAAACTACAGCAACATTTCAATCAGGTTTGGTAAATTCTATTAGTTCTTTTCCCCTTCAGATGCTACCTTGGCCATGCTTATTCTGAAAATATATTTACTTTGTCTTTCCAGCATGTGTTTAAAATGGAACAGGAGGAATACACAAAAGAAGAAATCAATTGGAGCTACATAGAATTTGTTGATAACCAGGATGTGTTGGATTTGATAGAAAAGGTTCAAGATTGTTGCTTGCCTGTTTCTTGTTAATTCATATGAGATAATCTTCCCAAGAACATGACAGTTTTGTTTTTTGAAGTTTTAGCATCCGTCACTGGCTTCTCATGCATCTTGTTGCCTAATTACGATTACTTGCTCTATCTTTCTGCAGAAACCTGGAGGAATCATTGCACTTCTCGATGAAGCTTGGTGTGCAGCTACTATTTTGCTCTATTCGATATGTTTCAATTCACTACTGCTTATGTGCACGTGTATACATATTTAATGAAGAAGATACATGCATTGTCAGTCACTTTTTTATTATATTTTTGCTTTTGGTTGATTTCATGTTTACTTGACTGCTTTATACAGTATGTTTCCTAAGTCCACACATGAAACATTTGCTCAGAAGTTGTTCCAGACATTCAAAAACAACAAGCGTTTTATCAAACCGAAGCTATCTCGTACTAGTTTTACTATTTCTCACTATGCTGGAGAGGTAACATGTTTTGCTGTAGTATATCTACAGAATTTCTTCGACTATGAGAATAGCTCAAATGTATGTTATGTTGTCTTCTATCCAGGTTACTTATCTGGCTGATTTGTTCCTTGACAAGAACAAAGATTATGTCGTGGCTGAACATCAGGATCTTTTGACAGCCTCAACGTGCTCCTTTGTGGCTAGTTTGTTTCCTCCTCCGGCCGAGGAGTCTTCAAAATCATCTAAATTTTCGTCCATTGGATCACGCTTTAAGGTATTACGGATCCATTTATCAACTTTGTTTATCAAATTAGCTGTGGTTCTTGTCATAACATGTCGAATGTGATTCCGACATGCTAGACACGGATATCAAAATAGGAAGTTGCCACTAACCAATTCTAGATTAGGTGTGGTTAGCCATCTATGAATCTACTCATTTTAGAATTAACCTAGGGAAAACCTAAGGGAAATCCTAAAAGAACAAATTCGGTCTACTTTACCTGGTTTGGGTTTAGGAGTACGGTTATGCGTCAGGAAAGGTTAACACTTTTAGGACGCTTGTCCAAAAATAGTATCGCCTTGATCTTGACGTTTTATTAGGGTTTTCATATTTTAATCATAAATAATCTACACCTAATGACTCCATAAAATATTAAACTATCTGAATCTAAAAAGAGAAAACATATTAAATTACTAATAATTAACTAAAATTGTAAAGAAAAAATAAGACTAAAAAAACGCAAGCAAGCAAACGAACTTAGATACTTAAATAAATAATCAAAATAAAAAAAATAATTCTTTTGTTTTTGAAAACCAAATAAATAATTAAAATAAATAAAAACTAAATTAAATTTCAAGCAAAAACAAAACATCTTGATCGAAAAGTTTCTTCCAATATTTCACTTTTTTTCCCTTTTATTTTTTTTATTAATATTTCGAAAATAAAATAATAAATAAATACATAATATGATATAAATAATACAATAAATGGTGTTAATGGTAATAAATACCACTTTAACTCCCTTGACTCTCCCTTGAACCGATTGGACTTGGGATTCTGACTTGACTCAGACTTGGACTTGACCCGATTTGAGCCTTAAGCTTCGGCTTGACCCAATTTGGATCAATTTAAATAAAATGGGTTTTTAATAAAATATTTATTTAAAACCAAACCCAAAATATTTTTATTTCTCTAAATCATTTAAAAATAAAACCACTATTTAAAAAATAAGAATAATTTTATTTAAAAATAAATTTTCTTCAAAAACTATATATAGATATCCTAATATCCACCCATCATGCGGAGTTTTCTAAAATTTAATTAAATTGAAATTAAACTTAAAAAAATAATCTCAAAATAAATTTAAAAGTAATTTAAATCCAATCCCATTTTAATTGTAACATTCAATTGAAGCCCAAAACTTGTAAAATCAGTTCGATTCAGTCTTCGTCTCAAAATCTAAGTTTGATTTTAATGTTAAAGTTAATTTTACTTAACCTTAAAATAAAAATCAATTTTAGCTCTCGTCCCACGATCCTAGGGTCCAATTAACTCAAAATCGTAAGCGCGGACAAAATTAGGTGCCTACAGTTTTCATCAGTGTTATTTAACTTTTTTTTTTCAAGTATGAAATAAATTGGTTGATTCCTATGTTACCACTTACCCGGACTTGAGATGAGTGTTAGATATGGACGTCAGACACAAATATACTCCAAATTTTTTAACTTTGCCGATATTTTGAAAGCTATAAGCTCATACCCATGTTCAAATATATATTGGATACAAGTGTTAAACATGAGTACTTTGGAAAAAATGAAGATTTCGGGTAACATAGGTTCATCAGTTCCCATATGTTACAAAATGCAAACTAATGTTCATTGGAAAAGTGAAGCTTTCAAAATGCTTCAAACCTTCTTAAATAAAGGGGTTAAAAACCTCTTTGATCTCTAATTCAAAACATGACCCTGTAACTAATGTTTTGGGCATCATAGTAGTGTACTTGTTCCTAGTCAGACCAAACCAACCTTGATTCTGTATTTAGTAGCCTTCACCCATTAAGTCCTTATAAAAACTAAGGAAGCTCATACACATTACAAAGCTTATAAAAACCATAAATCTGGTCATTCTTATAAGAATCAGAATGATCTGCACCAAATTTGGATATAAGCTGATGGTCTTAAGTAATTTCTAGAGTCAGTGATATAGTGGTTGGTTCCTCTGATTCATTTGCAATTGCAACTACTGTCTTCTTAACTTGGACTTTTATATAATTTCTTATATGATGAGTGAAATTTGTAAATTGCAGCTTCAACTTCAATCTCTAATGGACACATTGAACTCAACAGAACCTCACTATATCAGATGTGTGAAGCCAAACAATGTACTCAAGCCTGCAATTTTTGAGAATGCCAATATAATTCAGCAACTACGATGTGGTGTGAGTATAATTATCTCTATTTATTTTTCTCCAAACAATCAAAATTGATCCTTTTGATGGCCATGGCAGTTGAATTTATCAGTCGTTTTATTTCTTATAGGGTGTCCTTGAGGCAATTAGGATCAGCTGTGCTGGATATCCAACAAGAAGAACATTTTCTGAGTTTCTTAACCGTTTTGGTGTTCTTGCTCCAGAAATTTTGGAGGGAAAGTGAGTTGTAAATCCTATTATTTTGTAATTATAAATCTGTAATAAGTTTAGGGACAGAGATAGAGGTATTCCTTAAGTGGATGCTTACCTTGATAAGATATAAAATAAATGCTTCATAGTATCTTACTAATGTTAGGTTATGTTATAGATGCTCTGCATAAGATCCTTTCTCTTGAAGTGGTTGATGCAGAACTTGAACACGTGCTTTTGAACTTTTTTAGCCAAAAGTTGGCCCACTGCACTAAGTAGTGGCCCCTTTCATAGTATATTGGTTTATGTTGCTATTTGTGTAATATGTCTTTTGTGGCACCTAGTTTAATTTTTCCCTACCGTTGAATATGATTTTACCATTTCTTTTGTGTGTTTTGTATGTGTAGTAATGATGACAAGGTTGCCTGTCAAATGATCCTGGATAAGATGGGGTTGAAAGGTTATCAGGTAACTAAAATACATCCTTAAAGCTTTTAATTTTTTAGTCATGGCATTTAGGGAAGATCTTGTCTATCATAGAAATGTAATTTTACTTTCCTGTCCTAGTTCCATTCACAAGGACAAGGTCTGCTGAAATCTAAGCTAAAATGGAGAATAGCTGAAGGGTCACCTCATTTCTTGAACATTTTTAATGCTCCATGATTAAAGATTTTGTGTGATCGTTCATACACAACAATCAGTGTTCATTTATCAGTGGGTTTGTAATTTGTTTACTATTTGCTTAACACAATTTGCATGGCAGATAGGTAAGACCAAAGTTTTCCTTAGAGCTGGTCAGATGGCTGAGTTAGATGCTAGAAGAGCAGAAGTGCTTGGACATGCAGCCAGAACCATTCAAAGGCAAATTCGGACATATATTGCACGGAAGGAGTTCATTGCACTACGTAAAGCTGCCATCATGTTGCAATCTCATTGGCGAGGTATCTTTTTATTGTCATTAAAAGTTTTTAAAAAATGTATGAAGCTAATGATCTTCAGAAGTAAAAGTATGGAAGTATTTTTTGAAATGCAATCATGGCTCTCGGATGCTTTTCTTTTTGGCCTAGAGCACAGTAAAATGTTCATCTTATTTATGACCTGCATCCTTTCTTTTTCACTGCCAATAGGCATATCAGCCTGCAAATTGTATGAGCAGTTGAGAAGGGAAGCAGCTGCTTTGAAGATCCAAAAGAACTTTAGGCGGCACACTGCCAGGGAATCCTATTTAACAGTAAGGTCGTCTACAATCACATTGCAGACTGGCTTAAGGGCAATGGCTGCTCGAAATGAATTCAGATTCAGAAAGCAAACTAAGGCTGCAATCATCATTCAGGTCCTACTAGAACTACTTGTACATGTTCTCTTAGTCTTTATAAAATTATTGTGATTTTGGGATGAAGGTTGCGCACATCATTGCTGAAGAAGTAAAGGTATCAAACTCAATTCATAAAATTGAATGGTGACTTAATACCGTTTTTCAACATTCAGGCTACTTTCCGTTGCCATGCTGCATACTCTTATTATAAGAGTCTCCAGAAAGCTGCAATTACTACTCAATGTGGTTGGAGGAGAAGGGTTGCGAGGAGAGATCTCAGAAAGCTTAAGATGGTTTGATCATATTCTTTAAGGACAACTTTGTTTATGCAGTTTGCATTTTATAGTCACATTATAACCATTACTCTAAATTTGTTTAGGCTGCCCGAGAAACAGGGGCTCTAAAAGAAGCAAAAGACAAACTGGAAAAGCGCGTGGAAGAACTTACATGGCGTTTGCAGTTGGAGAAACGTTTAAGGGTAATTTATGCCATAAATTACAATTGTTGCTGTCTTTGTAAAGCTTAGTCATCATCTGTTTTAACCAGTAAAACTTTTACTTTCTAAATTTATATCAGACTGATTTAGAAGAGGAGAAGGCACAAGAAATTGCCAAGTTACAGGAATCTTTGCAAGCAATGCAGTTACAAGTGGAAGAAGCAAATGCTAGAGTCAAGAAAGAGCAAGAAGCAGCTCGGAAAGCTATTGAGGAAGCTCCTCCAATCATTAAGGAGACTCCTGTTATAGTTCAGGACACTGAAAAGGTCAATTCCTTAACTGCTGAGATAGAGAGTTTGAAGGTAAGAATTCTGACCTGCACGATTATGATCAGCTCTACACAGTCTAGTTCCATCCTACGATATTCTATGAGGAATATAATTTGAATAGATGCAAAATAATTTTATTTACTGTTTGAAGTATATAATGATACTGGCTGTTGCTCCATGTGCTGATATTATTATTGACAATCAAGATATGAATAAATGAAGCAATTAATGTTAATGAATCTATGAAGTTGCAGGATAAACATTAAGGGTGTCAACAAATCAATAATATGTACTTATATGCATTTCCATTGTGTATAATATTTGATGCATAATGTGGACCGAATTCAACTTGCAAGATATTGCTGAGCAGTTAACTTAAATCTTGGCTTTCTATTATTATTATTATTGTCATCATCTTGGAGTCTTTAGAAACTTAGATATAACTGAAAGTTTTCAAGAGAGCATTTAATAAAACTGTTCTGTCTTTTATTAACTAATCAACTGAATTTAAATAGAGAAAAGAGTCCTAACCTAATTGGGAAAATAATTCCCTTATTCTAAGATTTATCTACCTAAATAACTTTAAAATATATCCCAAAATATATGGGTTTCACATATTTCAACAATAACAGCAGGGATGAAATTTCATTTGTCTCTGCAGGCTTCATTGCAATCTGAAAGAAAAGCCACAGAGGAGGCTTGTAATGCTTGTACGGATGCTGAGGCCAGAAATGCAGAGCTGTTGAAGAAACTTGAAGATTCAGAGCGAAGAGTGGATCAACTTCAGGAATCTGTGCAGAGGTCCGTGTTGAAAAGAAACTTTGAGAACAAACTAGTTACTACTTTGCATCACAATGTTGAAAAAAAATTAAAAGAGAAAGGGACCAAATCATCTCAAAGCTGATAAGTGACAATATTAATTCTCCCTTTTCCTATCCTGTCTGGTGTTAGTTTGTAATGACACTTCAATATCTGCCACACATTTTACTTAGTGCAGTGCTTTTACTAAACACCTTTTCCCTGTCCCCATTCTTCTTCATGTCTCTTTTTCCCATGTCTAATTGAGAACCTTTTGATTTAATACCTTCATTCAATCTATTAAAAGTTGATTAATTCTATGCTTCAGATTGGAAGAGAAGCTTTCCAATTCGCAATCTGAGATTCAAGTACTTCGTCAGCAGTCACTGGCAATATCACCGACAGGAAAATCTTTGACTGCAAGACAAAGAACAATGATTGTTCCGGTATAAATTAGATATTATTAGTTCATTTCACATCCTCATATTGTAAGTACAAGCTTAGAGACATATAGCCTGAGTATTTGTTAATTAATTTGCAGAGGACACCCGAGAATGGAAATGTTACAAATGGAGAAACAAAGGTCTTATCGGTAGGGAATATCATTAGTGACAATAGAAACTGAAAATACCTAGGATATAACATGTTCTGTTATTTATATATTATATTGCTTACTGATCCATATCTTCTCAGGACATGACTCTTGCCATATCAAATGTACGTGAGCCTGAATCTGAGGAAAAACCTCAGAAATGCCTCAATGAAAAGCAGCAGGTTAGTGGCCGTTGGAAAGCATGACAGTAATATTAAACTCAATTCTCATATCTTAGCTGATAATTTTGTGTGGTGGTAGATTCGTATTCATATGGATGTACCATTCTTGATTTATTGCTTATAATCTTCCTTTTGTGTTGTAGGAGAACCAGGACATACTAATCAAGTGTATATCACAAAATTTGGGATTCTCTGGGAGCAAACCAATTGCTGCTTGTGTCATATACAAATGTCTTCTTCACTGGAGGTCATTCGAAGTGGAAAAAACTACAGTTTTTGACCGGATCATTCAAACAATAGCTTCTTCCATAGAGGTAAGCTACAGTTCCACTTTTAAAGTTTTCAGCATCATTAGCCGAAAAAAATTCATCAGCTCTAGAAAGCTATTGCATTGAGAACAACTGCAAGTTGTCAGTGTCTTGTCTTCTAACTATTTTTCGGGTGAAAAGACTATTACTAATGTAAGCCATGTTTACCATACTGAAGGTCCAGGACAATAATGATGTCTTAGCATATTGGTTATCCAACTCATCGACATTATTGATGCTGCTCCAACGCACGCTTAAAGCAAGTGGAGCTGCAAGTTGGACACCACAAAGGCGAAGAACATCATCAGCTTCACTCTTTGGGAGGATGTCCCAAGTAAGAAGCAATGGTTTATCTTTGCTGAAAATTTCATCTCACCCTTTCCATATATTTAATTATTTTTTATTTTCCTTCTTTCTAGGGACTACGTTCATCTCCCCAGAGTGCCGGTCTTTCATTTCTTAATGGTCGTGGACTTAGTCGGCTAGATGATTTACGGCAAGTTGAGGCCAAGTACCCTGCATTATTGTTTAAGCAACAACTTACTGCCTTCCTTGAGAAGATATATGGAATGATAAGAGACAATCTAAAGAAAGAGATCTCTCCACTGATCGGATTGTGTATTCAGGTTATTTCTACTTTTTTTTTGTTCCTTTTTCGGTTTTTAAAACGAGACTATGAGAAATCTTTTACGAGTTGGGGATGTGTGGTCATGTGGGTTATGAAGCTTGGTAACTTACTGCTAATACATTTAGTAATTGCTTATTTATGGTGACTAGTGAAAATAATTAGTAAATATACAGGCATCACATACAATTTACTTATTTTCAATAAAATGCAGGCTCCTAGGACATCACGGGCAAGTATGGTGAAGGGACGTTCGCATGCAAATGCTGTTGTTCAGAAAGCTTTAATTGCTCATTGGCAAAGTATTGTTAAAAGCTTGAACCGTTATTTGAATATAATGAAAGCAAACCATGTAAGATTTGAAACTTTGCTTGAAAAGAAAATCGTAATCGCTCTTTTACCGATTTTTTTTTTGAGTCTCACTTTTCTAGTTCTGCAGGTACCTCCCTTCTTAGCTCGTAAAGTGTTCACTCAGTTATTCTCATTCATTAACGTTCAGCTATTCAACAGGTATCTCTCTCCACATGTCTGTTCATGAATGTGTTAATACGATAAAGTTAAAGTTTATGATTAATTCCTCTGTGAACCGTGTGGCATTGTTCGTAAACATTTGTGCAGTCTTCTTTTGCGACGTGAATGTTGCTCATTCAGTAATGGAGAGTATGTGAAAGCTGGTTTAGCTGAATTAGAACAATGGTGCAACGAGGCAACCGAGGAAGTAAACTCTCGGCGATCTTTAGTGACTGTTATACCCTTCCATTTTTTTTTCTTTTGCTTGTTCATTTTCTCAAATTCCTCCTGTAAACAGTATGCAGGTTTGGCATGGGATGAACTGAAACACATAAGACAGGCTATAGGATTCCTGGTTAGATTAATAATTATAGCATTTCTTGTTCGAATAACCGTTTCTAATAAATGATCTCATGCGACTCACTGCTGGACCGTTTCTCTGTGACTCAGGTTATTCATCAGAAACCAAAAAAGACCTTGAACGAAATAACTAAAGATCTTTGCCCGGTACATACCTTTCCCTTTCAGATACCAAACCCCTTTAACATTTTCCTTCATTAAATCTTCCAACTTTCTTTTTCGTGTCACCATTTCTTCAGGTACTAAGCATACAACAACTATACCGAATCAGCACAATGTACTGGGATGACAAATATGGAACACATAGTGTGTCATCAGATGTAAGTTCAAAGTTACCAACTACATAACGCTAACAGTACTGGCCCTTGTCGAATATTCGAATTCCCCCACTTTCAAGACATGCGGAATATTTATCGAAGAACTCTTTCATTATACAGGTCATTGCAAATATGAGAGTTATGATGACTGAGGACAGCAACAATGCCGTTAGTAGTTCGTTCCTATTAGACGATGACTCAAGGTAAGTTTGCTCCTCCATTTAGCTTCACATAGATGAGTATTTAAACCCCATACGTCCCTTTATGATTTATACATGTACAATCGATATGTCAATGCAGCATCCCGTTTACGGTCGATGACATCTCTAAGTCCCTACAACAAATAGACATAGCCGATGTCGATCCTCCGGCACTGATCCGCGAAAATTCCGGGTTCGGTTTCTTACTCCCACGTTCAGAATGATAATTACGATCACAATCTCACATATTAACGACACATCAAGATCACTGTACTAGTTTGTGCATATACCTACATCATGTGTATACTCTTTATTTTTGTTTTCATGGTTTTTTACGTCTTTGAGGGGTTTACAATATGATTCTTTTTCCCCATGTTCCATAAACACGGGGTATATGTTTCTTAAAAAGCCATTATCACCATTTTTGTGATAATGTGCAAATATAGAAATAGATTTGGTCTTGTACCCAAAAAGGGTATTTTCCTCCTTTTTTCCATTTCTTTTCAATTTTCTTTTGGGGGCAAGGGGCTCCTTTGGGTTTTTGATTGGGGTTTGCTTGGCATTTTATTTATTTTTTGGAGTGATTTTTTTGAGTGTAATTAGCTTACAATAGTTGCATTTTTTTAGGTCATTATTTGTTGTTTTGAGATAATGGTGTAAATCCAATTGAGTTAAAAGCTTCTAGTTCAATGACTGCACTTTTAGCTTACAAGTATTTGTTAAATTTATATATATTTTTATATATATTTATAGTGTTTTCTTTAACGAAATTCAATTTTTTTACTAAAGAAAATAGGAAATCACTGGAATTGTTAGAATTGTAAATGAATAGAAGTTCGATAAATAATTAATGAATAAATTAATTTCTATTTGTTTATCAAATTAAATAAACCAACATAAAATTTTGAGGTTTATTGATTAAATAAATTGAACATGAACAAAGCATATTGATTGTTTTTTTATTTATGAATAAATTTATTTGTTATTATTTTATTTATTTTTTGTTATAGAAAAGTTTTAAATAATAAATATGTTTATTCACAGTTTGTTTGTTATAGCATATTTTTAATTGTTTGTGAACATGTTTAATTATATATTTATGAATATGTTAATCTAATGTTTATAAACAAATTCTTTTAATTTAGATAAATAAATACAAACACGTGATTTTAAATAAACGAACATGAACAAACTTAAAAATAAATAAACAAACATGAACAAAGACTTATTCGTTCAAATTTATTTTATTTACAACCATAAGTGTAATGGTAAAAATATTTGTAAGGTTAGTAATTTTATTCAGATTTTAAGTTTGAAATACCACCACAGCATTATTTTTTAATTAATAAGAAGCAAAGTTTTCAATATGGAGAACCAGAAAATTAATATGTATTGATATAATACTTAGAATTATCCATAATATCATATTATTCTTTTAAAAGGAGGATAAACGTGCTTGAGTACATTTGAACACATGTCCTTTTACACTACACTAGTAACAGTGTTGATACTAATCAAATTAATACATTATCGGCCATAAATTATTAGTATAATTAAATTGAAATTGGGACACTTAAATTTAAACTAAGGCCTCATTTGTTTTTAATATAAAACTTTTATAAATATATATATATATTACATTATCATACAAGTGATTACATTACTACGAAAAAAGAGAGAAAAATTTTACAAACACAGATATCAAATTTTGGACTTCGTATCAATTAATTTCAAATCCACGTAAGTTTACCACTAAGCTAATGATATGGTAGCCAAATACAAATATAATAATGGAGCCAACAACTTAGAAGAACATACAATTGAAGTTTTGTGTTGATATTTTAAGATTTAGGATTGGTTCTTCTCTCTCTCAATTTTTGAAATGAGTAAATTGGTTCCTCTAAAAAAAGTTAAAGTAATTTAATCTCAATCAATTTCAAAAGTGAGTAACTAAGGATAATTAATCGCGTTATTAATGTTTTTCATCAATTATACATCATTTTGATTGGTATAATAATAAATTTAGCCTTCAAAGTTTACACATTTTGTCAATTTGATTCTAATTTAACAAATTTATCTTGTAACATTTGTGTAAATATGTAAACGTTGAGGTCGAATTTGTTAATTTTTTTAGAATTAAGGCTAAAATGACAAAATATATAAACATTGAAGGCTAAATTTGTTATTATACTAATTAAAATTATATACAATTAATGAAAAATATTAACAACATAATTAATTATCTTTATTTACTCACTTTCAAAATTGACAAAAATTAAATTACATTCCATTCTTTTGAAAAAAAGTTAATATGCTTAATTTCAAAATTAAAAGGAATTGAAATTATCTTTCCACTTTTAAGATTCAAGCATCAAGAATAACATATCTCCTTCATACCAAAAAGTAATATAACAACACCATATCAATAATAATATTGGCTTTATGTTGCTAGACACTATATGTTTATGTCACCCCACATCTTGTTGTGTACTCCAAATTCCATCTTTTTGGTTCGTTTAATTCACTTCGAGTTTTCCTACAAAAATAAATATCAAATTGATAAAATTATCAACGTAAATTACAGATAACTAATTATTAATAAGTTTACGTTTTGGTTATTTAAATTTTAAAAAATTATAAAATAATCGTTGAATTATTTGAAAGTTTTTATTTAAGTCACTAAACTATTTAAAAGTTTTTATTTAAGTCATTGGGTTGTTAAGTTTTTTTTTTTTAAAGTCCATTTAACGAGCTCCAAACAATGATTCAACGATTGATATGATAGATCAATACCCATTGATGAGTAGAATATACCTTAAATCTAAGTTATCGAACGGCCAATATCGAAAACATTCCTAATGTCTAAAGCAATTTCATGAAAAAAAATTAAATTGTAAAAGAGAAAGGGAAAATGGAAATTTTAATTGGTGCAGATGATGCGAATAAAAAAAGTCATATAAGGAAGATTTTAACGATCTAGTGACTTAAATGGAAACGTTCAAATAGTTCAATAACAATTTCATAAACTTTTGAAATTGAGTGAACATAAAATTGAATAAATTATTTAATAACTTTGGATGCAGGCTACCCAAAATATTAAAATAGAACATTTCGGATATGGTGCCTCTTCAACTTCATTGTCCTCCTACAACCCATAAAGTGCTTAATATTAAAATAAAAAATAATAATAGCATTGAAAACAACAAAACCCTAAAACTAAATTGAAAATAAATCAAAATGATACTAAAAATTAAATGTTTATTATTTAATACACTGACAGTGAAAAACCGAACTAAAAAAGTCATCATAGAGCCAAACAATAAAATCTCAAAAGTTTATAACAAATGTAATGTACAATCTGCCACAATCATTTTACACTATGCATGAAAACCAAAGACTATAATTGATATATATATATATATATAAGCCAAGGATGAGTTGCCGACTTCTTGTCGCCCGTTTTCTCACCGGACAAGCGAAGCACAGTCTTGTATTCCATTGCACGAACTGACCGCACGGCGAGATATGTCGCCACCATTGTTGGTGATACTTGAAATGTCGGAGCAGCTCGTACATGAACCACCTTATTCTGCCGTATGCGAGCAACGGCTCTCAAGTTCCGATCTATTATTATCCTTTTGGTCTAAGCAACCGATATCCGAGATGTAATTGGAGGTTGGATCGGACCGTTGGGGTTTCTTTTTGCTAAGAAAACGTCCGCCGGATCCCCGAATTCGATTCATTGCATGAAGATGGCGAGATTCGTGAAGGTATGGCTGCATTAACAAAATAATATTACCAATGCTAACCATGGCATATTTTAAATTTTAAAATAGAGAGACTAAAGTGCTAAAAATAAAAATACATGGACTAAATTTTAAATTTAAGAAGAGTACAGAGACCTATGGCATATTTTAACCATGATTAATACATGCAGTATTAATACGAAAAAAAACACAACCCGAAAACATGACAACTTGTAACTTTTTGCATGGATTATACTACAAAAATTCCTTATAAATTTCTCAAGGACTAAAATTGTAATTTGACCACTTGTCTGGCCCCTTTTGATATACCCCTTGTCAAGTAACCTCCAACTAATAGAATCATTTTTAAAAAAACATACTAAATGTATTACCAAATAGAATTTAGATTAGTATCTAACAGCCTTAGGTTACAACCATTGCAATGGGAGATCATAAAAAAGCAAATATGAAATCCGTATACCTTTCGAGATTTAACGAGTTTGTTTCGCGTCTCGAGCTTTGCACGATGTCGCCTCCTCCTGAGAATCCCATGATATTGTTTCGGATTGACGTAAATGGGCTCGTCTTCTGCAAGACCAAGAGGCAGCGGAATTCGAGTTGGTGCAGTTCCGGTCATCTGGGCCTGAATACGATCAAAGTTTAAATCACGGGGTTCGAAACATAAGAAAAACAGTCACAACGTAGATTATATTTGCATAACAATTCCGAGCTATGATAATTCACGGATCGAGAGATCTTACAATAGTCTGTTGCCTGTACGGAGTAAATAGCCCGGTAAAGTAAGCATCGGTGTAAGGATATTGAGCACAAGCCTGAAATGGGATCAAGAAAATACTAAATTTAACACAAAACCAATTAAAATGAAGTTAATAAAGACTACCAAACATACCATTGAATGGTTATAGTTTGGGTGAGAAAGGCTTAACAATGTGTTTGGATTGTTAAGCAAGTAAACCGGCTTCGTTTGACCTTCCATGTCTTTCCTGCAACTTTCAACCTGACCTGATGCAAAAGAAAACAATTACGACACCTTTCCAGCTTGTTCAAGAACTAAAGCAAAGTACCAGGTTGGATTCTGGTATAATTCTATCGATTGAAGATTACTTGGTACTTAAGTTTTGGATTTCTTGATGGTCAAGTACTAGATTTTATAAATATACGGTAGAACTTAAACTTTTAAAATTACAAGAGATGTAGTTCCTATGAGATCTTTGTACCAGAGACGGGTTTTTTTGTATGAATGTGAGAAAGAGATCGGTAAAACATAGGGTATTTCCTGTATTTAAACCCTAGGAAGCATAAGAACTATGTTAATTTCTAAGTTTATAGTGGGTTTTTTCTTTCATCTGTGATGGTAGGCAAATGATTGGTGAAAATGTTAGCCATTGAATATACCTACTTAGTAACAACATTGGTGAAAATGAGAAAGCAAACGATGCCAAACCGAAAGTTTCCGATAAATAGCAGTTTCAGAAGCATCAAATACCAGATTCCGATGAATTGCATTGCGAATTGTTCACTCCCGTGACACCTGCTTCAGCTAATGTTGGTTCGTGGTCTAGTAGTTGAAGATCGAAACGCTTTGCATTGTGATATAGTTGAGAGCGATTTTCTGCTTTCTTCAAGCTCACATTCTGTTGTACAATCTCAACAAATTGCTGTTCGTTTGAATTCCACCACGGTGGGCTATTAATAAGTAAATTTTCCTTCGGCAAGATTCGAACCCGACTAGCCATCCAAATTCAGCAATCCTCTTCAGTTCCGATGCAAATTCCGGAAGATCCTTATAAACAAATGTATTGTTTTTCTCCAAGATTAACCACTAAAATGGGAAAAAGAAGAACAGTCTAGTGAGCTATGGATGTCTTGGTCCCATTTAAGTATGTAAGCAACAATGTATGCAACCATAAAACCAAACAAGGCGTCATTACTCATATAATTCTATCGGTCAGAGATTATATTAATTAATTAAGAAACCTTGAGAAATAAGATTTCTTGGTGACCAAGTTAAAGTAAATCTTAACCTTTACGAGAGAAATCCATGTCGGAGATGGATTTTATAGTGATACGAGAAAGAGTTCGGTAAAACACCGGATCAATGCAATAAAAGATATATATTTAAAGTGTTCAAACAACTAGGGAACATGGAATCGGGGTTTGTTTCGAGACTCCTAACACACACGATCGAAGGTAAAAGGCGTTCATCCGAATTCCATGAAGAATGATATTCAAAACCCAGATTCACAAACTCGTTGTCAAAGAAACCACAAAATTCACAATGAAGAGTAAAGCAACATATCATAAGATGCATACAATTAAGGGGATTCCTAGTGACATGCACTCATACAACATGAATCAACATATATAACAAAAGAAAGCAATAATAGCAATGGATTTGTGTTATTATCAAATGTTTAGGTAGTACGGGTCCGAGTCCAACCATGCCAAATGCGCATAGTTCGACTTATCAAACAATCGAGGATAAGGTTATGCTCATGCTCAGGCTTTTGATAGAGTCTGAAGACAAAACCTCGCTAGGGATAACAACAACTTGTTGAAGAGTCCATCGGCTGTGGACGACCGACACTTCATAGATTTCTTTCCAAAGAATCGTAAACCCCCTCAACAGACACTTAATTCCGGGTTCAATCCCCTAACAACCCCTAACCCTTACCATCTATATATACACACACATATAACACAAGGAAAACAGATTTGAGAGCTTGGGATGTGAAACTAACCAATCAACAACACACAAAAAAAAAAAAAGAAAATTTGGATCACAAAGCAGAAAACTAGTGTTTGGAAATTCAATATTCCAAGATTAAAGAAGCAGGTGAAGAAGAAGATATATATATATATATATATATATATATATATAAAAGCTATTGTGTACGGACAATAATAGTTGTACGGACAAGATAAAACCCCTTTGCAGATAATTTAACCACTCCCCAAGCAACAACTAAAAATCTTAGATATGAAGTTAAAGAAATAAAAAAGTTAAAAAAAAAAAAGAAAAAAAAAAGGCACCCAAAATGCTAAAACATCAAACAAAATAAAAAATAAATAAAACACCAAGAACATCATTAATAACAGTAGCAGCAGCCACTTTACCAAATAAAAGAACTTCAACGTATCATGAATCCAAGAAAATAAATAAAACCCTACTTTCTATATATATGTGTGTGTGTGTGTGTGTGTGTGTGTGTGTGTGTGTGTGAATAAAGGAGTAAAGGAAAAGAGATGAAATGAGGGGAATAAGACAAAAGGGATAACAGCTAAAGATTGGTGAAATAGAAAAAGAAAGAAAGAGGTATGGGATCTGATGAGGCACCAACATGAAGATGAAGAAGGAAGCAAAGGATTGTTATGTAGGGAATAAATTGGGCATGTCCCCTTCTCTTCAAAAACTCTTCAACTTCAAGTCTTCAACTACTCTTTTCTCTATTTCTCTTTAAATTTATACTATTTTTCTTTTCTTTTCTTTCTTGTTCAAACATTTTCTGAGTCGCAAAACTTAATGGATTCTTTTGGAAAGTATGGGTCAAATTAGGGTTTTGGAGACACTACTATTGAAAATATTAAAATTTAATCCTCGTACTTTCTAATGTTTTGGAGACACCAACACTTTAACAATAATAATTAACTAATAATTTATAGAAATAAAAGCATTAAATTAATTCAATTTAAAATATAAGGATTAAATCATAAATTTTAACGTAATAAAACTATCAAAATCATAATTCAACCAAAAATATAATAAAAATAAATATCCAACCGATTCACTTCGACTGATCAACTATAAAGATTTTAATTAACATATTAAAATGACAAATGATTGATTTATTTCTTATTCCACCCACCACCATTAATATCCAGTAGATTCCTTTGCTTATATTTTATTTTTCTTTTCCTTCTAGAATTTGGAAATTTGCATAATTACCCCAAACTAATGGTTTTATTTTCCAATTTGTCCCTATTATTGACTGATAGTTATGTTTAGCTATGTAAATGAGATATTTTATAGAAAAATAGATCAAATTAAACTCAAGCTATCCAACTACTCAAATTTTGTTTAATTAATCCACAAGTTTATTTTTTTTATGTGATATTGAAATTTTTTAATCTAAACTCAAATTTTAATATAAAATTAATATAACATTAGATTTTCTTTTTCAAATTGAATAAACCTCAAACAAAACAAACACTTATAATTTAGTATCTACTTAGATCTCACCATTAAATAATTAAATTAGATTATTATTTTTTTCAAAATTTACCCTTTTTTTTATGTATCATCTTATTCTGTAGATAATATTGAAGTCCATCAGGGACGGATCTAAGGAGCTGACAAGGTTCTGACCCTTAAAATGAAAAATTTTCTATTCAAGTATTTTTCTAACTTATAAAATTTTAAATTAGTAATGATAAAATTACATTTTGACTCCAAAAAATGATGAAAATTTGATTTAATCCTTTCAAATTATAAAGATATGGACTATTAAAATGACAAAATTATATTTTTACTATCATAAAAATATATAATTTAATTCCGACCCCCAAAAATTTTTTTTGACTTTGCTCCTAAATTCAATGTTATAATTTAATTATTTAAAGGTAAATGGGTTTTAAAATTTTCAAGATCTAAATTTAAATATCGTATAATGAAGAAAAAAAAGTACAAACAGGTTTAATGATAAAATTTTATTTGAGTTCTTTTTAGAAATTCTGAAGTTATAATTTAATACAACAGTAAAAATACATTTTACCTCTTCAAGAGGATAATATTTCAATTTAATCCTTTTAAAAAAATTCAAATAGCAATTTAATACAATAATAAAATTGTACTTTAACCTTCTTAAAAATTTATAATTTAATTTAAACTTCCCTAAAATAATTTTTTGTCCCTCCATAGGTTCAAGTTTTTGCATAGTGTCCAATTTTGAGCATGTAATACCCTTTTTCTCTCTCATCCTTAAAATATAATAGTAAATTACATTAGTAGTCATTCAATTATAGTTCTTTTTTTGTCACGAAATTGTGAAAAATTATAGAATAATCACTTAGCTATTTAATTTTTCTATTTTTTGATCACCCAATTATCTTAGATTTTGGGTATTTTCATTTTTTCGTTAGCTAGTTGATGACAAAAAAGACAAAATTAAATAGTTGTATGACTATTTTGTAACTTTTTATAATCGAGTTACTACTGATGTAATTTGTCCAATATATAATGTAACCTTCGTTTTTTATTGAAAATATAAGAACAAAGGGTAATATAATAAGTGAGACGAGAAATAAAAGGGAAAAAACAAAGAAAAGGTTAAATTGTCATTTTCCCGAGAAAAAAAAAAAGTAGTAGTTGGGAAATAAGTGATGAGTTTTGACTCTCATCTCACAGTGCTAAACAATTGGTTAAATTAAACTTAGTCCTTGTATCTTGCAAAAATTATGAACTTAATCCATTTACTTTAGTTTGGTCATTTTTAGTCTTTATATTTTTCAAATTTTAAAGTTTCAATCCTTACTAATTAATAACTGTTGAATTCATCAAGTTAAGTTTTGCTATTTTTAAATTTTGATATGGTAAATATATTATCACATGTGTAATGCTATGTCAACTTATTGTTTCCACGTATTTCTCACTAAAAATTCATTTGATAGATTAATGACTATCATCTGCATCAAGACTGAAATTTTAATTTTTGAAAAGTATAGGGACTTAGAATGATTCAATTAGAGAATATAGTTGAAATCTAAAACTAATTAAATTTAACTACTACTATTTGGTTCAGGACAAAATTTCAAAATACAAAAGTATAAGGACTAAATTGATGGATTCAAAAATTACAGGGATTAAAATTGATCAAATTAAAATAAGAGACTAAATTCATGACTTTTACAAAGTACAGAGAGTAATAGCAAAATTTAACCTAAATAATTTGACAAATCCACAATAAGACAAAAACAGAACTTTCCTTTTTCTTTCTTATCCACCAAAATAATATATGTATATATATTCATTAAAGCATCCTTTTATGTCACCACTTGTTACTCATTACGTAATAGTGATAACGTCATGCTAATATATATATATATAAATATATATAATTTGTTGGGTTTCAATTATTTTAGGGGATTTTTATTAAAAAAATAATTTATATTGATAGTAATTTAATTAGTAATTTTTTTATCATTTAATTATAAAAAATTATAAAATGATTATCTAATTATTTAATTTTTTTCATCAATTAACTAGCAATGCAACTTTTAAAATAAACATAATAGTATATGTCAATTTACTTTTGATTCTAAAAAACTTAATTCGCATTGTATAACTTGATTTTTTTTTGCTTTTTTTTTACTCTCTCACGTAAATAAATATTAAGAGTTAAAATTGTTATTATGTCAATTTTAAAAGCTGTCATTGTTACCACACTAAGACCAAGAAAGATAAAATTAAATTGTTAAGTGACCATTTTGTAACTTTTCATAATTAAATTACTAAAAAAACTTATGTAAAAAATTACCCCTTAAGCTATACATATTTTTCCAAATAGATCCCTAAACTTTTTCTTCCCTTACCCATTTAACACCAGACCTTAACGCCCTTGGTCCAAAAGAAATTTTAGTCCAATCAGAAGCTGAAACGTCATCATCCACCTGTATTTTTAAAAATTTTACATGAAATTTAAAAAAATGGAAAAAAAGAGTAAAATTTTATTTTTAATTAAATTTATATATAGATAACTTAATTTTTTTTAATGTTTATGTTATAATATTAATATATTGTAAACTTAAAGAATGAGATAAAATGTTTTAACTTAAGTGTAATCCATATTTTAAATAGAATTTTATTTTGCTCAAAATTATTTTTTAAACTTAATATTTTATTATAAATATTCTCAAATTTCAAATATTTTAGTCTTAATATTTTATTCGAACAGATTGGTATCTGGCCAACATATTTTAGTCCATTGTTAATTTTTTTCATAGGCCTTCAACTAAGCCCATCAAATTTCTTCAATTGGGTCTTATCAACCACGCAATATCTAAACATGTAAAAAAATAAGAAGTAAACTACATGTGATGTAGACTTGCCCATGTATTGAATTATTTGTGCAAGTTTAAAACTTCGTTTGAAAAATGAGAGAGTTTGGATAAAATATAACGTTTAAAAAATAGATTTGGATAAAATTTAAGATCCATTTTTATATAAATCGGGCCTTGGGTAAGATCTTTTTGCTCGAATTTGACTTGACCCGAATATAATGTTATAAAATATATTATATTAATTATATATATTTAGATTTAGATTAAATCACTAATCTAATAACAATTAAATTCATTACTCAAAACCTAAAAAAAAAATTATTCAATTAAATGAACTCAACTTAAAATATAAAATTTTAAAATTCATATTTAATACAGTAAATATTTATTTATATTTGTTTGTGTTTTTAATATAAAAAAATATTTATTATATTTGTGGTAGTGTTTTATATAAATACTTTTTTAATGTGTTAGAAAATTAATCTGAAAAAATAAATATGGGCTGATCGAGTCGGGCCCTAATTTACCTTTCTTAAATTGGGTTGGGCTTGAAAAAAAAGGAAGCTCATTTTTTGGACCGATTTCGAACTTAAAAAATTGATCTAAATACATTATATGGGTCTAGTCTAAATCTGATGGCACTCTAAAATCCTATTTTCGTGCTTTAAATGTTTTTTTCTTAATTTAGACTTCTTAATTAAAATAATTATTTAAATTAATCATTATTATTAAAAATTTCGTTAAGCTAGTGATGGATTACTAATATGACACATGAATTTATTGAGTGATGGACACGAAACATTTTATATTATTTTTTACTAAACCTACTTACCTTTCTATAATTAATCCAAAACGAGAAACCCGAACAGCCATCTTGCCACTCCCTGTTGAGGGCCATCTCGAACCCATGTTGAAGCCGCCACCTTTTTCAGCTACCGGCGGTTGCTCCTTCTCTCTTTGCCTTCTCCCTCCCTGAAATCCTTGTACTTTCCTTGTGTAAGTTTCATCTTTGGTTTTCTTGTTTAAAAAATATGGTGTTTTAAGCTTAATAGAACAAGAAGTAAAGCTCTTTGCTAAAGAACTTGAAGCCTCCTTTTAAACAACCATTTTTTCTATATTTCCTTTGATTTAATCTTTGGTTCTTTTGTGTACCCTTTTTGAAGCTTATTGTTCTGTTGTTGAAAATTTAGAAAAAAAAATCTGGATTTTAATCCATGAATTGGCTTTTTCAGTTTAATTCTTAATTGGGTTTTCCTAATTTTCTCTTTGGTTGTCTGTGGTTCTGGGGTTTCTTTATCGATAAATCTTGAATTTGAATTACTAACAGGCATTGGTGCAGATGAAGAACTCCTTCACTCGCTTTCCAACAATTTTACAACATCGAAATGCTTAGGGGGAAATATTCCCCATTCTGTTGGTTGTTATAATCAAGCAGCTTTTTACTAAAAATTTTGTTTTAGAAAATATTGTGATAATATTTTTAAAAAATATTATGATATTTAACGAATTCGGATATTCGAAGAAAAATTAATTAATTTGGATTAGGGTTTAAATAATAGTACTCATATTTAGCGTGGATAACAAACGAATTTAAATTTTAAGATAGATTTATAGATTTAAATTTTACAAAAATTGCATATATTTGACCTATCATTGTTCTTATTATCATCTTATTTAAGGGTTTACATTTTTAACTTCGGATGTATTTATTATCCAATGTAATTATCGAATATCGAACATTATATAAACAAAATCTGAGCATTAGGGGTCGCCTGCCCCACTAAAAGATGAACAATTACAATTTTGTTGCCTTATCAATTATCAAATTGTAAATTTATGTATGATAAAATTTCACTTTAGGACTTAAAAAAATTAATCCCTCTTAAAAATGATGGGGAACGTTCCGCTTTAGAAGGAAGCACCCGCGTGAGCAGGAGTAGACAAAGCGAAAGTGAGAATGTCAACTTGAGTAACTTAAACATTGATGAAAATCTAATTCATCAAAAACTTAAGGCTCCTCTACAAGGTTCGTCCATGAACGGTGAGTTAAAGTCTAATATCAGATCTAAATGCATAGTTGATGGGCAACAAGTGAATATTCTTATACTACCCTTATTGGTCTAGAGGGAGAGAGGAGACTAGGTTAGTCGAAAGATAATGATTGATTCAAGGAAACAAGGTGTCCCTACTTTTTCAAGCTAAAAAGATGTAGAAAAGAGGCCTCGAGCCAATATTTGTGTATCAAATGCTATGACATTGAAACAACCCATGCTATACTTCCAAAAAAAGCTCAAACATTATAATAAAATTATATTTTAATCTCTAAAAAAAATATAATTTAATTACTTACCTTAAAATTTTTTCTAATTTCATCCTTTTGAGTTGTTGACCACCTAATTCATATAAAGCCACGTTTGAATTTAAATAAAAATTTAATTATTATAAATTCCCATTCCTTAGCCACTATAACGATACCGCGTAAAAGACTAAAAGCAAAAGGAAAAATTAAAATAAAAGTCGGTATTGGCTTCGAAGCAGAGCCATAAAATCACCTGTATTAAGCAATCTCCTCCTTAAATCCAACCATTAAAAACCCTCGTTTCTTAAACATCAGATCGGATCCTTGAAGCCTCCATCGATTCATTTTTGGTACAGTTTTCGTAGTATTGATCAAACATGAGTTTCCTCTTTGGGAAGAGAAAAACTCCCGCAGGTACCTGGTTTTCTTTTTTCGTTTTTTTGGGATTAAATTATTAATTTTTTTATTAATTTCGAAAAAGGTTTTACGATTTTGGGTTTGATCGTATCGTTTTTGGGTTTTTAAATTGATCTCAGAAAAAAAAAGATTTTAGTAATTGGATGATATACGTGATAAAAAATAGCAGATTGCGTTTATTCGTGGAAATCGATTGACCGCTTTTTGTTATAATTCAGAATTTTGATGTGGAATGATAAATTGTGTTCATTTTAGGAATGATGTGAATTATGGTTTGGGTGCTATTTGTTTTTTCATTTGGATTATAAGATCGGTCGTTTGCATGATTGCTTGTTCATATTTGTTTCGAATTTCGATAGGGTTTTACAAATTATTGAATTTTATGAATGATGCAAGCTGAAAAGAATAGGTGGGTCATGCGTTTTTTTGGTGTATTACAAATTATTGAATGGTTAAATGATTGTTTGTTTTGTATTAGTTTCGAATTTTCATTAATGTCTATGATTTTCGGTTCGGTTGTTGCGGTTTGGATTTTGTGAATTGATCCCAGATAAGGATTTTAGTAATTGGATAATATACGTGATCAAAATAGCAGGTGGAATTTATTTGTGAAAGTCAATTGATTGCTTTTTGTTGTAATTCATAATTTTGATGTGGAATGCTAAAATTTGTGTTTGTTTGTTTGTTCTTATCTGTTTCGATTTTCAATAGGGTTTTACAATTTATTGAATTTTATGAAATATGCAAGATGAAAGAATAGGTGGGTCATGCATTTTTATGGTGTATTGCAAATTATTGAATGGTTGTTTGTTTCATATTAGTTTCGGATTTTCATTAATGTCGAAAAAAGGGTCTATGATTTTCGTTTTGGTTATTGCGGTTTGGATTTTGTGGAGTGATCCCAGATAAGGATTTTAGTAATTGGACAATATACCTGATCAAAATAGCAGGTGGAGTTTATTTGTGGAAATCAATTGATTACATTTTGTTGTAATTCAGAATTTTGATCTGGAATGATAAATTTTGTGTTTGTTTTAGAAATATTTCTGAATTATGGTAATAAATGCATTTTTTTTGTTGGGGGAGGGTTGCTATTTGTTTTTATTTGGTTTAGTTTTAGATTATAAGATCGATTGTTTGCATGGTTGTTTGTTCATATTTGTTTCAGATTTTGATAGGGTTCTATGAATTCTTGAATTTTATGAATGATGCAAGATGAAAAAATAGGCGGGTCATGCATTTTTATGGTGTATTGCAAATTATTGAATGGTTAAATGGTTGTTTGTTCATATTAGTTTCAAATTATAGAAGTGATCCCAGATAAGGATCTTAGTAATTGGATGATATTAATGATTAAAGTAGCAGTTGAGTGTATTTTTCTGGCGATGATTTGTGGAAGTTGACTTTTATTATTATTATTATTATTATTATTATTATTATTATTATTATTATTATAATTCAGAATTTTGATACGGAATGCTAAACATATAATAATATTAGAAACGTTTGTGAATTATGATAAGAAATGCAATTTTTCTATGCTATTTGTTTATTCGTTTTTAGATAATGAGATTGATCACTTGTGTGGTTGTTTGTTCATATTTGTTTCAAATTTCAATAGGCTTTTACAAATTATCGAATGGGAAATGTTTGAATCCATGTTGTTTTTTCATGAAAAATGCAGACTAAAAGAATCGGTAAGTCACGTATTTTATGGTGTGGGTTAAATGGTGTTGATGGTTCCTGTTGTTTCCGGGTTTTGGGGGTATTTAGGCTGTGAATTTGGGTGGTGTATATAAAATGATGTCGTTGATTTTGTATTGAGAGTTTGTGTAATATCTGAAAATATTGATTTTTTTTTTTTTTTGGTTTCAGAGCTTCTGCGGGAGAATAAGAGGATGCTGGACAAATCTATTAGAGAGATAGAGAGGGAGAGGCAAGGCCTTCAGAACCAAGAGAAGAAACTGATTGCAGAGATAAAGAAAACTGCAAAGCAAGGGCAGATGGTAAATTATTTTTTTCCTACATCAATATTTTCCTTTTTTTCGTTTTTGCTGACTTTTTTATGATGCATGTCTTATTATATTTGTCTTAGAAGTAGTATGTATTGGGGTCAAGTGCTTATCTGCTCGACAAATTTCTTTTAAGGCAATCACGGGAAAAGAAATTTCTGCTTTTTGGCATATGCGAGGTTGCTTTTTCATTGATTTTGTGTAAATCTGAAGTATTTCTGCACTAGATGACGGTCTTATGTGTTACGGCACGTTTTATCAGATGCATTTTACAATTTGTATGAAAAGTTGATGTCCCGTGTTCTTCTTCCCGACCTGTAAGCAAAATGCGTCTAGTATACATGTCAAGAGTTTGCATTCTTTGATTTTTTTTATTTTTTATTTTTCACTTTGGCTGCTTGATTGTGTGTATGTCTATTTTGTTTGACATTAGTGGGTTGATGTGGTCATTTATTTTCTCATTCGGCTTCAAGATTGTACTGTCCTCGCTCGTATTCGGGAGCTAGGTTTACTTTTACAACCTATTATACATGATCTATGCGAAACATGAATCAGCTTTACCCCTATGTAGCCTACAACCTCAAAATGTTCTGATTGATGGAAACCTTTTTCAGGGAGCTGTAAAGGTGATGGCGAAAGACCTTATCCGAACTCGACATCAAATTGAAAAGTTCTATAAGCTGAAATCACAGCTCCAAGGCGTATCTCTTCGAATTCAGGTATGTTTTTTTATCTAGTACATTTATCTCTGTGTCAATTACTTGAAGTGTTAATTGTTCACATTAAAAATTATGGTCTCTTGTTGTGCGTGGTAAGTAGATGTGGTAAGTACAACTCTTGAGAGGGCAATTATAGAAAATTTTGAAATATGTTCTGCTCAACCCTTACAACTCGACTAATTTTCTATACAACTTCCAGACATTGAAATCAACACAAGCAATGGGAGAAGCAATGAAAGGCGTGACAAAGGCAATGGGCCGGATGAACAGGCAGATGAACTTGCCGTCGTTGCAGAAAATTATGCAAGAATTTGAGATGCAGAATGAGAAGATGGAGATGGTTAGTGAGGTAATGGGCGACGCTATTGATGATGCTTTGGAAGGTGATGAAGAAGAGGAAGAAACAGAAGAACTTGTGAGCCAAGTTCTAGATGAAATTGGAATCGATATCAATCAAGAGGTGCTATTTTCACCATTTCTTGCACATAACATTAATAGCTCGCATTTCTTGCCCTCATACTAACTCCGCTTATTTGATCTAACTCGCAGCTTGTCAATGCACCATCAGCTGCTGTTTCTGCACCAGCTGCAAAGGGTAAGGTTGCGCAGGCAGAAGCAACCGGGAATGATGATGGTGGGATAGATAGTGACTTACAAGCAAGGCTAGACAATTTGAGAAGGATGTAGTAAGTATGCTTAATTACTCTTGTATACAATATAAAAATTCCCTCCGTTGTGGAAGGCGAAAATACATTTGGATTGTAACATTTGGGAAAACTTGTGCCAGAGTTTATCGAGTGTCAGGGTATGGAAATACACAGTAACTATAATAAATTTACTTCTTCTGTAAATTTCTACATGCTTTGGCTGTAAATAGGTTATGAATTTATTCTATTTGGACGCATACCATTGCCTCATTTCTGTTTGATACCTTGCTGCATATATCGTCGAGTTTATGTGTTTGTGTTTGGAACATCATCGATGAATCTGTTTTGCTGGATTCTTGTGCTTGTCAGCTTGTTTTGTACTATTTACCTCGTTTTGGTTCGGTTTTTGACTTAAACTGCACTCCGAGCTTTGCTCATGCCTAACATGCATTGCAGTGTTTGAAGTCACATTATAGCACCCACCATAGCAGGCGCAAAACCGGAGATAGCTGGTTTGGTGGTGGTTACTCAGACTTTTCATTTTTCTTGGAATGCTTTATATTTCACACTTGGATATCGGGATATGAGCGTCAAGGATCTTCACATATGTGAAAAAAGAAGAAGAAGAAAATAACAACACTCACATCTGAACCGGAGTAAGGTATATGCTAAATAACAAAATACCCTGGCCCCATTTGAACGCTCAAAAATAAGCTGCACTGTATCCACATGGGCAGCTGGCTTTGTCAATTTTTAGTCATTTGTTAACATGGTCACGCATCTCATATGAGGCCCACCACATATATCTTTTTTCAGACTATCCCTACCTTACCTCTAATCAATCAACAAAGAGACCCCCTCCCTCAAAAAAAAAAAATCAAACTAAAACTGGGACTCCTAGAACATCTTCTCCGGGATTCTGCGGTGAAACTTCCTCTGTTTGTCTTCGACGAATCGAATAAGGCTCGGGATCCACTAAGGTACGGCATAGTGGACAATCGAAATGAGAATAGAGCCACATATCTATACAAGGAGCATGGAAAGAATGCTTGCACCTTGGTAGTTGCCGCACTTCATCTCCATCTTCGAAAACCGATAAACAAACTGCGCATTCATGTTCTCCTCCGGCTTCTTCAGACCCCGTGTCGATGCTTCCCTTCTTGTACCTGAAGCTCGACAACAATATGATCCTACTCTGGCTCTCATAACTCCGCCCGGCAGCCATTTCGGCAAGTCGGGTTTGTCTTTGCCTAGAATAATCAGGGCGCTGTGTACACCACCGGATGACGATAAGGTTGTATACAGCCAATACAACGGCAGCTGTTCCGACTACAACGAGACCGTAGTAAAGCATAGGCAAAGTAGACTTTGAAGAAAGAGGAAGAGAAGAAGAAGAAGGGCCTTCAGTGTTTAAGTCTCCCATATTGAAAAAAAGGGGTTTTACAGATGAGTAAGGATTTTTACACAAGCAATGAAGTTTATAAGAGAGGAAGAGAGAGGCGCAAATGGGCAAATTGTGTATAATAAAAAAGAAAATATAATTGGTAGTTAATCTAAAAGCCGTGGTTGTTATGTAGTGGTGAAGAAAAAAATGTATTTGTACTAAATCTTCATTGGCCAAAAAAGAATGAAGACAAAACAAACGTACAATCATTAGACAGTGAATTAAAAGAATTAGCTGTGAAAATGTTTGGATTTTGTTGATAAGAGATTTCTCCTATTTTCTTCCTCTCTTCCTTTATATATGTACGTATGTGCGTACTTGTCTTAATGTCAACTTGGGTCGGGCAGGATTTAGGCCAGTAGTTGAGCCGTGAAATTGAGAGAGCCTGCAAAAAGGAAAAATGGATGAGCTGTGGTGGCGTCGGAGTTAGCACTCCAATACTAAAGCTAGTGCTTTTGTTCAGAGAGAATGAATGACGGTAGGATATGACGAAATATTGGATGCGTCTAAAAAAGTATCCTTAAAAGCATTTTGCCTCTCACGTGATAATCGTTTTAGCCTTGAAGTTTAATGTGCTTTGAGATTGGTTTATCCTCCTATTTCGTTCATTTTCTCCTTTTGTTTTATTCTGGTCGTGTCAAGCTTTGTGTAGGCTCGATCTTTTGTGGCGTCAGTGCCCTTTTTTTCCCCTATTTAAATTTTAGACGGGTCACTTTTATCCTCGCTATTAAATTTTGACCTGATTTTAAAATAATCTAAATTAGAACTTAATTTTATCATAAAAAGTAAATAATTAAATTTATCTAATCCGAACATAAAATCACTTGAACTCGAAGTAATTTGAACCCAAAATCACTTGAACCTTAAATGACAATAACAAATAACTTGAAATGATTCAATCCGACTAAAAAATTTCAAGTCAAAATACCGAATAAAAATTTTAGAATCCAAATTTATTTGATCCAAAATCTAACACGAATGGTCTAAATATACTACTAATCCTTGAACTTCAATTTTGTATTTCTGTAAATATTGTTTTTTGTTGTCTTCCTTCTCTTTAGTAATATAACATAAATATGTTTACAAGTAAATATTTAATAATAAAAAATAGGTTCCGTTAAAAAAATATAATAAAGAAAAAGATGGGCTAACCAGCCCAATTATAGCCCAAGATCCAAATAAAACATAAAATGGGCCATCACTCAAGTTAATAAGCCTAAAATTAAAATTGGAAGACATAATAATAAAATAAGCCTATTATAGAGATTTTAAAATTAAATCTAGAATGCATAACCTATCGTAAAAAATGGGCTTAACCAGCCCATAATGTTTATTATATGGCAAAATCGATAAATCAAATCCAACTATTTTTGATTCTATGTAATGTTGCTTGAACCATATCAAATAGATTAAATTGGGAATAGGTTGGATACAAGTTCGATTAAAGGGCTAGATCGGTTTAACTCACGAGCTAGTATGGATCATTTAATATTTATTAATTAAATATATGGTTATTCTAGAGGTGTTCATGGAATGGGTCCATACAAGGTGTCAAGATCAATTTTTCAAGTTCGGGACCGATCCTACACGAAAAATGGACTTACTTTTTGTCAAAGTCTGGTCCAATTTAAGAAAAGTAAAATTGGGCTCGACTTAGCCTGCGCATGTTAGATTTTTTATATTAGTTTTTTGTTTTAAAATGAATTTTTTAAATATATAAAATACTAAATACACTAGAAATGTTTAAATAAAAGTTTTCAAACACATTAAAAATGCCTTAAAAGGTAATTATATTAAAAAAAACATTATCATAAATATAATAAATGTTTTATTGTGAATCAAATGTTAGGGTATTCATGTGGATCATGTGGAAGAATAGACTTTTAACTAATGTGGAGCGTACAAGGAGGCATAGGTCGAATGAAAGCTAATGCTCGAGAGTCTATGAATCGGAGATCCATGCCATTCGTGATTGCTTTTTTCTTAAGTCTGTTTGGCGATCAGTTGTGCCAACTCATGCATGGGTAAGTTTTTTCCCTATGCCTATGAATGATCGGATGTTATGGAATTTAGAGAATGTTGGGGATTGTGGTAGTCGAGTTGTTGATTGGTGTAGCTTTTTTCCTATAATATGTTGGTTGTTATGGAAGAACCAGAATACATTTTTGTTTTCAAATTGCCACAGTAGCTCCCCGAAAATAATTGATAAGGGCATTAGTTGGGCAAGGAATTATGCAAGGATATCTTATCCTGTGTTTCAGTATAGTCCTATGGTTACTTGTAATAGCCTAAAATTTAATGGTGTCGGAACAGTGACTCAAGATCATTAAATTCGACGAATAAGATTAGAAAATTTAAATAAAAATAATATTTAGAAGTGAGTGAGATATTAGAAGTATTTTTAAATAGGTAAAATTAAAATTAAAGAGTAATATTTAAATAATTGGGTTGAAAACGAGGTATCGAGACCTCGATTTTGTAAAATCGAGCCGAAAGTATTTTTATAAATATTTATGGAGTGTTAGTAATGTGATATTAAAATTTTGTTAGAAAAATTTAACGTTTTGATAGACAATTAAATAGAAAGGATTAAATTGGAAAAATGTGTAAAAGTTGCTTGAAGGATTAAATAGCTCAATTGTCAAATAAGGAAGGATTAAAGGTGCAAATTAGCCCAAGGGAGATATTTTGGGCGGCATTGGCTGAGAAAAATATGGAAATTGAAGAAACAAGGGTAAAATTGGATTATTGCATAATTAATTAAATAAAGATAGGACTAAGGTGGAAATATCTAGATTTTTTTTGATTTTTCGTCATTCTCATCAGCCAAAACGCCGTAGGAGGGTTCTCTAAGCTGGTTTTTCATAATTTTTGCATCAAGTGAGTTAATTCTTTCCTTTTTCTTGTAAATTTTGTGCTTTTAAGTCTTTTACAACTAGGTCCTACTATTAAATTCATTAGTTTTTTATTCCATGGATGATTTTGAAAGTTGAAATGGATGAATGCTGAAATTTTATGATGTATTAGCATGAAATTGAAGCTTTAATTTGTTGATGAGATGATTTTATTAGGTAATTTCAATAGAAATTGATATTTAGGACCTAATTGTGAAAAATGTTGAAATTAGGGTTTGGTGCTGAAATTATGATTCCCAAAGGATATGAAGTAGTTTGAAGAGATGGAATAAAGTGTTAATTGAGAAAAAAAATCAGCTCAATTAAGGGAACTAATTGAGCAGAGACTAAATTATAAAAATTGTAAAATTTGAGGTAAATGTGTAATTTCAAAAATTGAGGGGCATAAATTGTGAAGTGAATTATAATAAAATTAGATGCTAATAAATAAATAATTTTGTATTATAGATCAAGAAATCGAAGATAACCGAAGAAAGAAAAAAGTTACAGATTAGTCCTTGAAACATCTACAACTACTGCAAATTGTTTCGGGTAAGTTCGTATAGTTAAATTATCAAAAATTTAAATTGTTTTTGAATGATAATCAGTATTTATTCATATTAATTGTTAAAAATAAAAAAATCATGTGCTAAAGCTATGAAATTGAATAGAGTATTACAGAGAAACAGAACGCAGGAAATGAGTACAATTGTTCAGTGAAAAAGATGAATTGACAGTAAATTACCCAAGTAAACCGATATTCAGCATTTTTTGCGAATTCTTGTGTTTGCTTTCCATTTAGCTCCCATGAGCTTCCATTAACTCATATAGGTTTCAGTTTAACCCTTCTGGGTTTCAGTTTAGCTCTTCCGAGCTTCAGTTCAACCCTTATGAGTTTCTGTTCAACTCTGATGAGCTTCCATTTAACCCTTTCGGGTTTCTGTTTAGCACTTATGTGCTTCAGTCAGCCTTTGGGCTTCAGACCACGATGTACTCAAATCTGTAAGCCGTTCCCTGCATGGATAAGTTGGTAAGTGGAAAGTGGAACATGTGTGAAAGAATGTGGATAATATTATTATTTTTATTATTGAGCTCAATTAAGTGTTTTTATCAAATAAGTTGTGGTTGACAGGATAAATGTCAATTAATGAAATGTCTTTTTTATTTTAATTATAATGTGTTCAATGTTCGGTAAGATTTATATTTAAAGCCGACAAACTTACTAAGCTATATTTAGCTTACTTGTAATGTTTATTGTTCTTTGTAGATTAACGAGAGGGTCGGAGGATCGGATCATTACACTCAAGTCACACTATCTCGATTTTCTGGTAGACTTTATTATATATATTTTTGATGGTTTATATGGCATGTATAAGGACTTTAATGACCACCTTTTGTAATAACTTAAGGTTATATATACATGTTATGTTAGTAAAGGTTTATTGTGTGAAATATAAAGTTATGAAACAATACTTTGGCATAATAATGGAAGTTGAAATGAATGAAATCATATAAATTGTTTTGAACATCATTTGATAATATGTATGAATATAAATAAGATAAGTTTAGGGTTGATATTATTGAAATAAATTAAGTATAATTGTATGAAATTTGTGTTGGTTGAGTTACTTGAGTTGAATTGGTTACGGTTTAAATTTGCAGGGTTGGTTAACTTTTATAAAAGACTCATATAAAGTCCACACGGCTTGACACACGGGCGTATGATCAGATCGTGTGAGACACAAGGCTAGTACATGGGCGTGTGCACTGGCCGTGTGTCCCCTGCACCTTAATTTAGCAAAACAGAATGTCCAGGATTGGCCACACGGGGTGTGTCTCGGCCGTGTGAGGGACGCGGCCTAGGGACACAGGTGTGTGACTTGGCCGTGTGGCTACCATTTGTTGCTAACGTCATAAATAGAATGCATCCTAAAATCGACACAGCCTAAGCACACGGGCGTGTGACATGCCACATGAGCGTGTCCATTGACCTACACTGGCGTGTGCCCCCAAAATTTCAAAAAAATTTTGAGTTTCATAAAATCTTCCTAAGATCTCGGTTTAGTCCCGAAGCATGTTTTGGGCCTCGTAGGCTCATAAAAGGGACGTTGTGAATGTGTGTGTGAAAGGTTTTAATTTGGAAGGAAATTTAAGTCTCGGTTTTGTATGATTGCTTGAGTTTATGTCCGGTAACGCCTTGTACCTTGTTCCGACGTTAAATACGGGTAAGGAGTGTTACATTACTGTTGTACATTAGTCTGATCCGTTTAGAGGTTGGATTAAACTTAACACAAATGGGGCAATTTTGCCAAATGGATTTTATGTCGGGATTGGGGGAGTGTTTAGAGATGCTGATGCTAATTGGCTCTGGGGATTCTCAAGGTTGCTAGGTAAGGAAGCAATTTTTAAGATTGAAGCGAGAGTTATTTTGGAGGGGCTTCGTCAATTAGAAATTGAAAGTGATAATGATCTTTTGATAAAGACGATTGTAAAGGGAGGTGCAATTGATAGTCAGATAATAGAACTATGCGGGATTCATCAAATGGTGTGTCGAGGGTGGAAGGTTTGCTTTCGCCATGTTCCAAAGACTCACAATGTTGTTGTAACATCCCGAAATTGGGCCTAGTAGGAATGGGCCCAATGGGCCTTGGGCATAGGAGTGTTTAAAATTTTTGAGAACAAGAGAATGACATTATTTCAAGTTGGACTTATTAAGAAGATGATTTTAGAAAGTTACCGGATTCTATGAAGTTTCGAGTTCAAGTTGGGCCTTAGTAAAATTTTGTGTTTGAGCCTAATAAGGAGAGATAGTAAGTGGCATCAAGGCTTATGGAAATAAAAGAGTAAATTGCTAGCATAAATGAGCATATGGCAAGGAGGTTATGACATCAAGTGAAGTACCTTGAGGGAAGAGGTTCAAATCCCATTGTGTGCAAATTTTGACTATTATTTTTGTACTATTTCCCTAAATTTCGGCCAAGCTTGTAAATATGGCAAAATTGGATTTTTAAATTATGGTAAGGTGGACTTATTAAATTGTGGAAAAGTATGGTAAGGAGGAAAATAAGGAAAAAGAAAATAAAAGGAAATAAAAGAAATAAAAGAATTTGGAGAGTGGAGTAGGTGGATGAAAAAGAAATAAAAGAATTTGAGGAGTGGAGTAGGTGGATGAAAAAGGAATAAAAGAATTTGTGGAGTGGAGTAGGTGGATAAAAAAAAAGAGATAAAAAGAAAAAAAGAAAGAAAGAAGAGATAAAAAAAAAAAGGGTTATGAAAATAAAGAAAAGATAAGTATCATCTTTTCTTCTCTTCATCACCACCTAGAATTGGTAGCAAACAAGGGTTGGAGAGCTCAAAAATTTCAGCAAACAAATCCTTTAGCAAGTAAGTGATTTTGATGACTTTAGTTGATAATTCTTGTATTTTTGGAGCCCCAAAGCTTAAGCTAGCTAATGAGGGGACTAATTTGTAATATGGTTGAGAATTGAGGGACTTGCCATGAGAGAGTTTATGCTGGTTGCAAGGTCTCGAAGTACTTTATCAAAGGTTCAATCGAAAACCTATCCCTCGTTATAAGTGACTCGGATTTTTGGTGCCGCGGAAAGCATCGCGTTACGGATTCCGAATAAGGTGTGTAATCTCATACTCTTCCGAATATATGTTTGAAATGCTGAGAAAATCTCACATCTCTCTGAAAGTTTACATGAAATATTCTGTGATTCGGTAGAAATATCGAAGAAAATTTTTAACCGGTATCCGTGATCAGTCGGACGTGCGTTTGATGGTAGTGATAATCATGTTTTGTAATAAAACAGTTTCGGTTAGAAACAGTGACATGTATTTGAAAAATCACTAAAAATAGGAGAAAAGGAATTAGAAAGTGAATAAGATATCAAATTAAAGCTTACTATGTCTATTTTAATATGGAAGAAACAGAGAAGGAAAAGGAATTTTACATTCTGAGATATCTTGATTTTAGTGATACTTGTTCTGATTAACTTCGGGGTTCACTGATCTGTTTTGGAAAAATCATATAAAATTTTACAAAATGAAGTATGGGTTATAATTTACATGTATGGATTCCTTAGTGAGTCTATTTTCAAGAGAAACAAGTTGGAACAGTATATGAAAACTGTACAGTGAGATATTTGAAATTAAGTCAAGAGAGGTCAGAATCATTGGACAGTGAAACAAGGGAAATTTTAAGGAATAAACTGTACTAAATGGTTAGGCCAAAAAATTCTGGAAAAATTTCAGTAAGAAGATACATGAGTCTAGTTTCAAGGAAATTTTACGGATCTAGATTTCGAGTTTTCTAACTCGATTTATATGCAATTTAGTCAGTATGACGCAAATGGACAGTTTAAATTTGTATGCCCCAAATTACTAGTTAAGTTTTAGTTGCGAAATTACCCCGTTTGGGCTTAAAATGGATTTTTGACCCAATAGTTCCGTAGAGACCCAAATAGAGTTCTGTATCACTCGAGGCGATAGTGAATCTTCGAAAACACCGTTAAATATGAAATTACCGAATTACCCTTGTAGGGTAAATTACCGAATTACCCTTAGAGAGTAAAATTATCGAATTACCCTTAGTGGGTACGATTACTGAATTACCAAAATGCCCTAATGGGACGAATTACGAAATGTCCCTATGGGCCAAACTACGAAAATACCCTTTATGGGCCAAAATGTTATAATTGCTATATGGGCCAAATGTTATATTTGCTACATAGGCCATATTTGGTATAAGTGGTGACCGATTGTGTATTTTGGTTTTTAAGGGTAAATCGACAGGCATAAGGAAGTTCCGGGATCGTGTTAAATTCAAGTAGCTAAGGATTTCGCTAAATAGTAAGGTGTGTGATTAACCCACTGTTTTCCGGGTTTATGTTATATTGTATGTGTGGTGTAAATGCTAATGTGTGCAGTGACAATTATGAATGGATACCCTTAAGGGGTATATCGAAAATCAGGTTAGTGTTAAATATTAAGAATGTGAATATGCCAATGAGAATATGGTTGTATGCCGAATAGCATGTGCATGTATTATTTTATTATGTTATGACATTATCATATGTTGCATGTGCATGGGATCGGATCTGAATGTGAAAGAAGAAAGGGTGTACATTATGTACGTGGTCTAATGTTAGCCTTGTGCTACATTAGCGCTTGATGTTAGCTATGTGCTTCATCAAGGGAGGTGTTGGCTAGGTGCCACATCTCGGCGGTTGATAGCTGTGTGCATCACCGTAGATTGATTGATATGTGGGATCACTTATGTGATCGGTGGCCTAGCCACAGCCTTGAGCAGCAAGTCTGCCAAGGTAAGATATGTGGATCACTATGTGATCGGTGGATTAGCCACGGCCTTGGGCAGGGGGTCTGCCAAGGTAGGTGTAAAGGATGGACCCTAGGCTGGGTTGGGTGCATTTTGCATAAATCTGTCTGCTATGTGAATTAATGTGGAAATGGGCCAAGCCCAATATGTGGAAACATGTGGTTGATTACACCATTATAAGAATGTGATGTGGTTGTGGGCCAAGCCCAATAAGTGAAAGCATGTGATTAAATTATCTTAATATATGTTATATGGGTTATTATATGGTTTGACATGTGGATGGAATTCAGTGGTCTAATTACACACTGAGTCTGTATGACTCACCCAATTTTTATCAAACATCGCAGATGATTTTAGGTGATCGGACCGGGTTGGAGTGGATACGAGGTGGCCCATGCAGAAGTTAATTTTATTTGTTTCCATATTTTATAAATTTCAGTATTTTGATAAGCATTATTGTAATAAAGGCCACTTAAGTATTGAAGTTTATTATTATGTTTCATTATGGATTGACGATGAAATGTTATTTGCAAATGATATTATTTTCTTAAATTTATATATATATTAAAGTTTTCAAATCTGGATACTTTATGACATCAAATTTTTACTTAGCATTTTAAATAAACAATGTTTTATAAATAAACACAAATTTCCATGTTTTATTTTAAGGTTAAAATATTTTAAACGTTTTTCCGCAGTGACAAACCAGATCCGGTCAAGACTCGTGGGCCGAGTTTGGGGTGTTACAGTTGTCGCTGATCATATGGCAAAAGTTCTGGCAACAAGATTCACTGAGATCCAAGTTTTTGAGGTCCCACCCCATTCCGCGCAGGACTTAGTTCAGGTAGATTATTTTAGATTTACAAGGGCAAATGAGCCCATTCATTAGTTTCACTTAATGTTGTTTTATTTTACCGAAAAAATAAATTTATATTTTAAGTTGGGTTATTTAGTTGAATAAGTTTTTTTTTTTAAGATTTAGATAATGGGTTTAATTGTTATTGGGTTATTAATTTAATATAAATACATATACTTAATATAATTATTTTTTATAGCATAATATATTTGAGTCGAGCCTAGTAAAAATAATCTTACCCAAAGCCCAACCAATACAGAAAATGAACTCTAAATTCTACTCAATCCCATTTTTTGAGTTCTGTACTTTTGTCCAAACCCTCCGATGGAATTTGTGCTATCACACTTCCTTATGCATGGTGGCTATCTTCTGAGTTTCTTATGTTGTTTCAGCTTTGGCTCCTCCTCGGTTGGATTCCGAGATAGTGATAGTGGTACCTCAGCGGGTTTCACGATGGCATGGCGCATGCATACCCAGGTGCAATGCTCTCGCAGGGTCCAAGTGCTATCCCTCCTTGCTTGGTGGTAACAAAAGAACAGTCTTAAGGTTTCTTTGGGGGGTTTGGGTTTTGGACTCAAACTTTTTATTATTAATGAATTTTTATTCGGCCCATTTAACAGATCTAACTTTTTATTATTAATGAATTTTTATTTATTGGGAAAAAAATGATATTTTCTATCTGAAATTCCCAACCAAAGTTCAAACTTTGATGTAGGATTGGACCAATAAGATAACCTTATCCTCCAAATCCCAACTTCAAAATCTACCACGTAACCCAAATTCCCACCTCTCAAATATTCCTCACCAATCTCTCAAAACCCCCAACATTTGCAACAAATCCCCCTCATCTTTGTTCCACGAACAGCACCAATGGCTTCCACTTCAGCTGTTTCAATGGCACTGCCACTATCACCCACCACCCAGACCAAAGTCTCCATCCCCAACCCTTTCCTCAACCCACTTCCACTCAAGCATTCATCAATGGCTGCCACCCCAACTACAAGACCCAATGCAACAAAACTTGAAATCAAGGCTTCTTCTTCTTCTTCAAACAAGGAGAAGGCAGTGACTATTTTGACAGCAGCTGCAATGACAACATCAATGATGGTCCCTGAAATAGCTCAAGCAGCTGATGGGGTTACCCCTTCTCTCAAGAACTTCTTGCTTAGCATTGCTGCTGGCGGTGTTGTGCTTGTCGCCATTATTGGAGCTGTCATTGGTGTCTCTAACTTTGACCCTGTTAAGCGAAGCTGAGGCCATTTAAATTGTTTACATGCTGTGATATTTACTTACCTCAGTTTATTCATCTGTTTTTTTATGTTTCCAGTTATAAATTTGGCTTTTTTAAGTCCCTGCAATTTCTCAAATTTTCTTGTTTTCTTCACATAAATATTCAACACATATGCATTAAAAAGTTATGCCTCGTTACCATTATACTAATGATTTTTTTTATTCCATAATTATATTGAATCCGATTAATTTTAAAATCGAAAGGAGGCTGGCTACAGAAAAATGACCATAATCTTAACTTTCATAGCATTCAATGACTGCAACATATGAATCACAGATACATACAATACAGACACGAACACAGAGACGTAGTATAAATTCGACACGACAACACAGTAAAATTCCAAGTATAGGCTTGTTTTTGAGACAGCTTCACTCATAGACTCGTTTAACTATTTAGAAATTAATTAAATATAAAATCTATTTTTATTACTAAATTAAAATTTTAGAACTAAAACATAATAAATCAATATATATTTGTACATTACTCAGGCTTCAGCTGAACGGACTCAAAATCCGTTTGAATAAAATATTCGGCATCTGTATCTTGATTATCAGCTGTTACCCGATAGAACTTTTGAGTCTTGAAATTATAAAAATACACGCTCCAAATATCCTTCATAAGCAGAGTGTCAGCACTGTAAAACGAATGAAAACGAGAAAGATAACACTCTTTGTTCAAATTTATGGTGTGTTTTCTAATCCATATGTGTTCATAGTTTAAAACCCAAACATCCACCATCTTAGTTTTAGAACCAACCTTGACCAACCCCAGGTTCCCTTCGCACGACACAAGTGCTATCTGCTCCCAATATTCTTTTCGACGAAGCGAGTTCGGCAACGAAGCCATTGTCCATTCCTCTTTGTTACCGTCGAAAGATAATACAATGTCCTTGTCTTGCTCTTTGTTGAAAATAAGCCAATGGAGGCCGCCGCACGCAGAAACGCCTTGCTTTTTCCGGAAAAAGTCGCGGTATGTTAACTTTAAATCCTCTGATTGTTTCCATTCCCAACTCTTGGAATCGAATATCTCGCAGTGCCATAAGTTTTCATCGGAAACTACACGGTGATTAACTTCTTTGTCGGAATACTCCGAATCGAGGTCTGATTCGGAGTCTGATACGGAGTGTTTATCATCTATGCTGTCGGAGAGTCCGACGATTTTGAACCGTAAAGGGTTCGATCCGAGCACCAACATGCTTATCTTTGACCTATAAAATCGAGGATTTGGAGCCGGAATGAATTCCCACTGTTGAGTACTTGGCTTACAAATATAAAACCGGTTTTCTCCATGTAGTCTCGTGCTACATAAAACCAAACCTTCATTGACCGTCGCTACAATCTGAACAGGTTCGGGTAAAAAACTAAGAAATTTCGGAGTTAGTTTTGGCTCGAGCCCTGAATTGGCTATTGACACAAAGTTGGAACTCAATCGATGTCTCCAACTGCATCCAAAGTTTTTCGAACATTGAAGTAAATATCCCACCATTGTTGATGTCCTTTCAGAATGTAGCCGCATAAAGGTAGATTCGTAAGTGAGATCCTTGCACTCTTTCGAAAGAACCCTACACTTTTTCATTGTTTTCAAATCGGCCCTCGAGAAAATTTCTAATAAAACATCGTTGCAAAAATCATAAGACTCCATCAATCTATTGGGAAAAAAGAAAGAAAGAAACAAAGAAATATGCAGTTAATCACAGTGAAGATTATCAATTAGGGTGTTTATATATATAGTAATTGGAAGAATTTGTTTCTTGCAGGGACAGTAGCTTCTAGTTCGAATCATAGTAGAATTAGGGTTTTCGTTATTCAACTCAAACTAGGATTTTAAATAAAAATAAGTACTTGTTTTTTAAGGTAAAATAATTAGTATATTAACTACATTATCTTTATAAACTAATTATATAGCCATTTTATTATTTCATTAATTTATATAAACTATACAACTATATATAAAAGGAATGTCACAAATATATCTATTACACCTATATATAGATTATCTACTATTAAAGTGGCAACGGATCTGACGTTGACTTCTGGTGAGACCAATGGGTGCCAGAATGTGTGAGCCGCTAGTAAGCCCTGTACCTTTAGAGAACATGCATGAAAAGCTACGTTGCATGGTTACAAGCAATGGAGATTGGTAAATTTCAGCATTTAGTCCCTGAGGAATTAGATTCAAGGATTGCGGCCGTCAAAACTTAAACTCCCATGAATGGTATTTATCAACAGGCTTTTCCAACTTATATCCCCAAACTTTCTCTTTCATTTTGTAATACCAAGTAGCCTTTGTTCATTGGTTTCAGTCGCCAGCGGTGGCCTTTTGGCCGGCCATTCCTTTGACCTTTCTCCCTTATCCTCTGTTCATCTCCCATCTCTTTTGAAGACCTTTCATTTCCCATTGCGTTTTCTTTCGGCAAAATAACTCAAGTCGCCCTCCGTCCAGTGCGAGGCGCTGTCGCGTTTTCCCAAGGGGTGTTCCCCCTTCTTTTCTCTATTGGGCCAAATTTGTTCTACCATTTGGTTATGTTTTTTTTTTTTTTTTCTCTTCTTTGTTCGGCCCCCTTGTTTTCGAAGCTCTTGCTCTTATATTGGAACATCGACGTTAATGTCGGAGATTCGTCGGTGGTGATGTTTGATGGTGATCATGCATATCAATTTAAACCCATCCAAGATTGAAGAGATTGACTTGACTACAAAAAAAAAATTCAGAAAAGAGCATCCAGCATAAGTTCATTCTAGGTGCCAAACTTAAAAACTACAAAATCTAAGACACTTAACATGCTCCAAATATCAAATAGATGACTATCATAACAATCATAATCGGCTTTAAGGCACTGGCGGAAGTTCAATCTCGGTCGGCACAGGTGCTTCCACCTTGATTAAAATATTTTTAAAAATTAAAATAAATAAAATTATTAATATAATAATATTACATTTTCATATAAAAATAAAATTACTCGTAGAGAAGTTTTATTCCAGAAAATTATTTATCCTTTTCAAAAGAGTAAATCAATTTACTGAGAAAATAGTTTATTTTTCGTTGACTTGTAAGTCATTTTCTATTAATCAAATTATTTTTCTTGAAACCAACATAAACAAATGTAACAAATATTTCTTATAGATCATTTTCTATGAAACAACATAACCTTAATTTAAGACAAAACCTTTAAATAATAAAATATCATCAAATAATTAATATAAAATTAAGTTTTATTAACTAAATATCATAACACTATATCATTATAATTATGATTATTAGAAAAGTAGTTTTACATTTATATAATATTATATAGTATATTTTATATAAAATAATTCTTCAATTATATTTATGTGAATTATTATGCTCAATTGATTGATTACTAAGAAAAAATAAAAATTGAACAGGAAAGGCTATTAATTTAGATAACATTCAAATATATTATATATAAATTAAAAATGGAATGATGTTGTACTATTTTGAAGAATAGTAAAAAAATGATAAATTCCAGTTATTTAATTATATAATTTTTTTATTTTATTCACTCAAAATAAAAAGTTTGTTATTTAAGCACCCCACACTACATAATTCGATTATTTTAATCCCTCTCGTTGAAATCACAAACAACAAACTAACCTAACAGTTAAAAAATTAATATAATAACAAGTTTTGCACTAAACTTTTACACATTAATTAATTTAGTAATAATTTTTAAAAATTAACCCTCAAAATTTATAAATAATCTCAAGTTGATCCTAATTCTAATATATATATATATATATATAACTGCATAAATTATTATATAATAAAAAATAAATAATTATTATTGTAGAATAAAATCTATACATCAGTAAACTTTTAGAACTAAGACATAATAAATCAATATATATTTATATATACTTAGGCTTCAGCTGAACGGACTCAAAATCCGTTTGAATAAAATATGCGGCATCTGTATCTTGATTATCAGCTGTTACCCGGTCGAACTTTTGAGTCTTGAATTTTTAAAAATACACATTCCAAATATCCTTCATAAGCAAGAGTGTCAGCACTGTAAAACGAATGAAAACGAGTAAGATAACACTCTTTGTTCAAATTCACGGTGTGTTTTCTAATCCATATGTGTTCATAGTTTAAAACCCAAACATCCACCATCTTAGTTTTAGAACCAACCTTGACCAACCCCAGGTTCCCTTCGCACGACACAAGTGCTATCTGCTCCCAATATTCTTTTCGACGAAGTGAGTTCGGCAACGAAGCCATTGTCCATTCCTCTTTGTTACCGTCGAAAGATAATACGATGTCCTTGTCTTGTTCGCAGTTGGAAATAAGCCAATGGATACCGCCGCACGCAGAAACGCCTTGCTCGTTCTTGAAAAAGTCATCGTATGTTAACTTTAAATCGTCTGATTGTTTCCATTCCCAACTCTTGGAATCGAATATCTCGCAGTGCCATAATTTTTCATTGGAAACTACACGGTCTTTAACTTCTTCGTCGGAATACTCCGAATCGAGGTCCGATTCGGAGTCTAATTCAGAGACTGATACGAGTGTGTATCATCACTGCAGTCGGTGTCGGAGAGTCCGACGATTTTGAATCGTAAAGGGTTCGATCCGAGCACCAACATGCTTATCTTTGACCTATAAAATCGAGGATTTGGAGCCGGAATGAATTCCCACTGTTGAGTACTTGGTTTACAAATATAAAACAAGTTTTCTCCATATAGTCTCGGGCTACATAAAACCAAACCTTCATTGACTGCTGCTACAATCTCAGTATGTTCGGGTAAAAAATTAAGAACATTCTGAGTTAGTTTTGGCTCGAGCCCTGAATTGGCTATTGACACAAAGTTGGAAGTAAATTGATGTCTCCAACTGTAAACAAACATTTTCATACATTGAAGTAAATATCCCACCATTGTTGATGTCCTTTGAGAATGTAGCCGCATAAAGGTAGATTCGTAAGTGAGATCCTTGCACTCTTTCGAAAGAACCCTACACTTTTTCATTGTTTTCAAATCAGCCCTCGAGATAATTTCTAATAAAACATCGTTGCTAAAATCATAAGACGCCATCAATCTATTGGTAAAAATAAAGAAATAAAGAAACAAAGAAATAAGAAAAAAAGAATATGCAAGTCAGTTGAAGTGAAGATTATCAATTAGGGTGTTTATATATATAGTAATTGGATATATTAACTACATTATCTTATAAACTAATTATATAGCCATGATAGACTGTGTTTTTCTATTATTTCATTAATTTATATAAACTATACAACTACATATATAAAAGGAATGTCACAGATATATCTATTACAACTATATATACATTATCTACTATTAAATTGGCAACAGATCCGTTGACTTTTGGTGAGACCAATGGGTGTCAGAATGTGGGCCGTTGGTAAGCCACTGTACCTTTAGAGAACATGCATGGAAAACTACGTTGCATGGTTACAAGCAATGGAGATTGGTAAATTTCAGCATTTAGTCCCTGAGGAATTAGTTTCACGGATTGCGGCAGTTAAAAAACTTAAACCCCCATCGAGCATGGAACATAATGACTTCCAGGTTGGGCATTAACACATAATAGGAGAATAATAGTAGATTTTTTTTAATTTTAAAATTTGAGAATTAATAGGAGAATTTTGATGGTATTAATAACTAAATCTGAAAAAAAAAATTAATCCAAAAAATAAGACTAAATTTCAAACTTACAAAAAAAATACAATTATAGCATATTTAAATTAAAATTGAATAGTAGAATTTCATAAAAAATCAAATTTAGTTTAAAAATTCAATTAAATAAAAGTGAAGTGACAAAATTCAATATAGGTTAAAGTAGAGTGGTAAATTTACAAAAAAAAAAAAAAGTACAATGATAATTATCAACAGGCTTTTCCAACTTTTTTCCCAAAGCTTTCTCTTTCATTTGAGGAGCCTTTGTTCATTGGTTTCAGTACCCAGTGGTGGCCTTCGGGCCGGCCATTCCTTCGACCTTTCTCCCTTATCCTCTGTTCGTCTCCCTTCTCTTTTGAAGACCTTTCATTTCCCATTGCCTTTTCTTTCGGCTAAATAACTCAAAGTCGCCCCTCCGTCCAGTGCGAGGCGGTGTCGCGTTTGCCCAAGGGGTATTCTCCCTTCTTTTGTCTATCGGGCCGACTTTGTTCTACCATTTGGTTATGGTTTTTCTTGCCTCTTCTTTGTTCGTCCCCCTCGTTATCGAAGCTCTTGCTCTTTGTGTTGGAACCTCGACGTTAATGTCGGAGATTCGTCGGTGGTGATGTTTGATGGTGATTGGTGTAATCGCATCAGGCCTTGCCTGGTGGCCATTATGGTTGGTCCATTGAGGGTATGACTCAGCCTTTGCTCCTCCGCCTTTTGATGATTTCTCTAGTGCCGCAACGACTCCGACGAGTATTTGTGGGATTTCAATTGCTAGCTTCTTCTAGAGATGTTTCTCTGGTTACTAGAGATGTTTCTCTGGCTGAACCTTGGTCCTCCCTCCCATTCCAAGTGCGCTAACGCTGTCCATGGTTGTTTAGGCCCCTAAGATTTCTGGGTGACTTTGAGGGCTAAACCTTAAATTTTGTCATGTTCTTGTTTGGACTTTGGCCCACCTCCTTTGTACCGGCTTTTATGTTGAATGAAGTTTCAGTTGATATAAAAACAAAAACAACTATCAACAAAACTAAAACATAATGACAAATACTAAATAATTTGACCTAGGAAAAGAAAAATTACAAAAGTTAAAAACTCATATCATCGCAAAAAAAAAAAAAAAAATCTTTAATAGCTACTCCATGGTTACATATACATGTATAATATATGAACACATACGAACCAAATAATCACATGCAGAAGCCAAAAGGATGTCATAAATCTTAAAAAGGAATAAAAAATCCTTGAATAAAATTATCAAGTAATAAGTTTTTAAGTATAACAAAATTTGAGAAACACCAAAGGAAAATTCAGAAAAAAGCATCCAGCATAAGTTCATTTTAGGTGCCAAACTTAAAAACTACAAAATCTAAGACACTTGACATGCTCCAAATATCAAATAGATGACTATCATAACAGTCATCATCGGCATTAAGCCACTGGCGGAAGTTCAATCTCGGTCGGCACAGCTGCTTCCACCTTGATAACTTCATCATCCTTGGGAGGGTGGATGGTGACAAGATCCGGGAGTGGAGTTGTTGGGCCTTGCTTACCCTTTGGATCCCAGTCAAGCATGATCTTCACCTTGATGCCCAGTACTCCCTGCGTTAACCCCAATGAATTCAATCAGAAACGGAAATTGAACAGGGCATAGCACTAAGAGTGGATAAATGGATAGCAAACCTGTCTCAGAAGAACATGTCGAACAGCAGAATCAATGTACTCGTTCACTGGGTGACCAGAAGAAATCATGTATCCGTCTTTGAACTTCATGGATTTGGCACGTTGTGCCCTTAGCTTTCCACTAACAATAACCTGTAGCATAAAGAAGGCGGAAATACAAGTTCAAAAAGGAATCAAGATAAAGAACCCAGAATCAGATGAATGAAATCGACTGGTATACAAACCTCGCAACCCTTGGCTCCACTCTCCATGACAAATCTAAGCACACCATAGCAGGCCCTGTAAAAACCATTTCAACATTTAGCTTGAAAATACCGACAAGAATTGACAAACTTGTACAATATATAACATCAATAAGTCAGCAAATTCAAAATCAAATCCGTAATGTACACACACAAATAGATTAAATAGCTGCACCAAAAATGAACAAGGAAAATGAGAAACATATGAATGTATCCTCCTAAATGTTACAGTCTTAAAACCATTGGATTTCAAACAAGATGATGGTAATGGAGGATTGGATTGATCTTGTTATCTTCCGACACAAATTCGGCATAAGAATAACTTATTTGCTTTATAGATGACAAAATCTGAAGCCAAAACATGTCAAAATAGAACCAAGTAAATCAAAAACGCATACGCTGTATCAGTCCATTAAACATCTAAGAACACATCATATTAGCAAGCAAAATAAAATCAAATCAATATCACAACAGGGAGTTAAAAATAAGAAAAATTTCACCATTGTTCCCTCTACTAATATTACTGCATGAAGATGAAATGCATTTCAGCAGGTTAATAAAACAGAGGAAATATAATATGTAATTACTATTGTCACCTTCCGACACAAAAAATTGGTAGTGAAACACCAACCTGCTTTGTAGATGACGTTAATGCACAAATAAGTTTTGCATAAACAGACATTTCAGTAAAATGAATAACGAAATTGAGAACAGTTAAAATGTAACCTCCAAAATGTTACTGTATGAAAACCTTTGGATTTCAAACAGGATGATGTTAACGGAGGATTGGATCAATCTTGTCATCTTCCGACACAAAATTGGTATAAGAATAACCTATTTGCTTTATAGATGACAAAACCTATAGCCAAAACCAAATAAACGCAAACATTCGTTTTCAAAACACGCATAGATCAGTCCATTTCACATCTCGGAGCTTATTACATTCACATACGAAATAAAACACATATCACAATAGAAAATTAAAAATAATAGATTAAACATAAAAAATACAATGCATTTGAGCAAGCATTAATTGAATAGAGCAAATATAATCTAATTTCATATATCACACACGAAACAATTAAGATTTCCATAACAGGCTTCAAATCTGTAAAAAAACAAATCGATTTCGAGTATATACCTACGGACGGCTAGACCTCCAAGGAGCTTATAGCGAAGGGACTCGGCCTGAGCAATGGCACAAAGGCCTCTGTTATTGACCTTCTCAGCGTAAAGCTCCACGCTGTTTTCAGGGAACTTAAATCGCTTTTGAACAACAGAGGTCAGTTCCCTAATCCTCCTCCCTTTCTCACCTATAATCCACAATCAATCACAAATTAAAAAAAGACCTAAAATTTAAAAATCAAAACCCATCATCAAAAAGTATTTTTTTTACGAAAATATACCCAGAACATTTTGGGTACGAGTGGCTCTGATAATGATCTCAGTACGCATGGGAGTAACTCTAACTTCGACACCAGAGTATCCATCTTCTGCCAGTTCCCTAGTCAAGACCTCATTGAGTTCAGCGAAGAAGACTCCGTCAGCGACGAACTGAAATTAAAAAAAAAAAGTAACCAGTTAAAGAAAGATTAAAGAAATGGAAGAAGAAATGGAAGGTGGAAAGGAAATACCTTTCGCTTTTTGCTGATTTGAGCAGCGGCCGCCATAGTTTTTTTCTCTCTAAGGGAGTGAAATTGCAGAGAAGTGAGATGTGTGAAACGGCTGAAGCTCCGCAAACCCTAAAGATGAGAGGATCGAAAGTGTCTAAGATGGAGTAAAATATAGTGGATTGCTGATTAGGGTTTTTATACTAAATGGGCTTTTTTTAGGGTTAGGCTTTGATTGTTATGGATTTGTTTTATGGGTTTAAAATGGTTTGTTCATAAGATCCGATCCAAATTCAGTTTTTAAGGCCCAATTACACTCTTTGGACAAGTAAAGATGAATCCACCACTTTTTATACCAAGTGTGGGCTTAATTAGTAATTAAATTTTAATTGTTAACATATTTTTATTTTAATAATTAAATTTAAATAAAAAATTAACTAATAAATAGTAATTAAGCCGGATATGAATTGGATGGAAATGGAAGATTGAGTGAGCTACCCAACCTTTGGACAAGTTCGACTGTATTATAAATTTGGCAACAAAATGATTCAATTTCTATTAAAAGGGTACCGTAGTTAGAACCGAATAAATGGTTAAATAGTTAAATTTTCAAATCCCAAATTAATTGCTTTAAGTATCAAAATAATAAATTAATAATTAAGAAATTTAAAATATTTATACATATATATTTAAAAAATCAAAGGTAAAATGAACGAAAACGTAAAGAAAAAAAATTCAAGATCTATAATCTGTAAGGGTCATGGCTTTTTATATATGTATATATATATTATTAATCTATGCTTAAAATTTAATTTTAATTTTTTAGATTATATAAAAATTATCATATTTTAGTTTTGGTCTTTATCATGTGCTTAAATTTGACATTCAGTCGTTATACTTTATTTATATAATTTGGTATCTCAATGTTTATATTATTATTAATTTAAATATTGAATTTAAATTAAAATGCTGACATGAATTTTAAAAATTATTAATATTCTTAAAATTCTCTATTAAACTCAAGTTCATTAAAATGTCTTTTTTTATCATATATGGCTATCAAATGAGTTTTTTACAAAAAAGAAAAAAAAAAGAACACTTGGTACCAACAATTTTAACAGTATTAATAAATACTGCTTGTTAAGAGGGAGGGGGGCGGGTTGGCTCTCTGGAGAAGTATTTGAAGTGTGCACAATAATAATTTTGGAGAAACCACCAACCAAGGCATATGGGCCTTTACCTTGCAACCACCACTAGGGCTAGCCTTTTATTGTTGATGGGGATTGACTCCTACGGGAGAAGTCTTCAAAATTTCGTCCACCAAGCAACCACTAGCCTCAATAACTGAAGATATTATCCTCGTGTCGAGGTTTTGTCTTTGTCCTCCGGGAGAGTTGTTGTATACTTCAAGAAATAGGGGGAAGAAGCATTAGTTTTGTACACAATAATAATCATGGATAATGTGCGCCTAGGATTCAAACCATTACATATGTAGCTTTTATGTGCACAATACTAATGCTTTTTCGATGAGCTTTTGCAAAGTCATATCTTCCCCAACTGAAGTATCCCTTTGTAAACCGTACAATACCCCCTTCAATTCTTTGCTTTTAATATTATTGAGAATACAAAATTATTATTAAAAAAAAAAGTATGAAATTTAAATGTCACAATCACATTCCAAAATCTTATATCAAAAGGGAGTTAGACTCTCTTTTTTTCAAAGGAACAAGATGACTCTAATCCTATCCTTGTCAAACACACAACAAAAAGGGGAAAAAAATAAACAAAGCCTTTCTTTAGTGTTAGGCACAGAAAGTGTCACTTATATCCATTTTGTTTAAGATTTTGTCCCATCAAAGTTACTTATTAGCACTAATTACAAATTATTTAATTATTATTAGATAAATATATTATCTTATTGAATAAACAATTTCCATTTGAAATGTTAAAAAAAAAAGGCAACTGCTTTTTCTTCAAGTGACCTAACAAAAGGTTTATTTAGAAAAAAAAAAGAAAATCTTTTTTTAGAGAAAAACAGAAATTAATTATAAATTTATTTCAGTGTCATTACACATAAGCTAATTATCCGTCTGAATTTACTCAACTGCCATGGTCAGAATATTCTGAAAAACTTTAAGGCCATAAGGAAGAACTCTCATCATCTCCGCCAATATATGTGCCACAATATTGACTTCTCTTAAAGTCTTTTGTATATCCACCCGCCATTATCTCTTACAAAGTTCCTAAATTCTTAGACCAACTTCCTATTCAATTGCCCATTGAACTTATCTAAAATGGGACCAAAACCTATTTTTATGCCTCTTTTGAAAGACTAAATGAGCATATTACCATAAATTTTAATTAATTAATCAATGTCCATCCTTTTCTAATAAAAATAATATTATAATTGAAATGTAATTAGTCCATAAATGTAGTCCCTTTTAAGGAAAATGTAGATTATTTTGATTGGATGATCCTTTAATGTGGTCCAACTAATCATGTTTGCTAAACTAACCCAATTCATGAATTACTTGTTTATTTTAAGGATAAGATTTGAAAACTTAGATTTGGCATTTAAAATCACATTCACCTTATTTTTTGAATTAAATTAATCTTTACATAACATAACAAAATAAATAAATTATTAAATTAATCTTTACATATAAAAAAATACTTTATCATAACAAGTTCGAATCGATATTTTTAAGGAGTAAAATTTTCAATATTATTTTTATTATTAGCTGACGATAAAGTGAAATTTTTTTTAATTTCAAAATGTGACACCAGTGAATTTAATAGATGAATTTTAATAATGACAATAATTGAACCGAAATTTCTAAAAAAAAAAAAAGTAGAGTCTAAATGTATTAAAATAAAAGTACGATTAGAATATATTTTAACTTTCAAAGTTTTACTCCATAATTTGAGATAAGTAAATAATCAATCCAGCGCAAAAGTGTGAGAATAATACTAAATTATATCTAAATTTAGGCTAATTCGAATCCATCCCCAAAAAAATATTTTATCTAAAGTCTACTTCCACAAATGTCTTTATATAATGACATTAACAATATTATCTTGTATGGCACTTTTTGAGATAGATGTCTTTAATAACCATAATTAATGGTCATAAATCATAATAAAAATATGCTATTTCTGATAGATATATTTTTAATAATTTTATTATAAGTTTTGGTCATATCCGACCCTTTTAATACAATGCCTAGAATTTTAAATAACTCCTCCCCAACTCATAAATAGGAAGATAATGCGCTTCAGTACACTCGAAATCATGTCCTCCTGTATTGGCAACAATACTCATGTGAGTCGAACTAAAACTTAATTAACCATCTGGATAGACTCTTTCTTTCTTTTGAGATAAATGTCTTGATAGTATATATATTTTTTCACTGTCATAAATCATAAATCATAATCATACACGTAACTTTGTATACAAAACAAGCTAATTAAAATCCAGAAGTTAAGAAAAAAATTATTGTTTAGTACATTTACATTTAACTCACATATATTAATAAAACTAAATTATTTCTATTTCATTAGATTTATACTGTGATTAAAATTTACAAAATGAATTTTGAGGTCAACATTGTGTGCCATTAAATTAAGAATGGGGCAGGTGTTGCTAGGGGCACTGTCACGGATTCCGGTCATTCTAAAATAATTTTTTTTTTAGGTTTTTTAGGTTTTTTAAAATTTTAAATTAATAAAGATAAAATTATACTTTAAATCCCTTAAAGATAATAAAAATTTGATTTAATCTTTTAAAAATTATAAAGATATAAACTATTAAAATGATAAAATTATAATTTTATTGTCGTAAAAATTATAATTTAATTTCGACTCCTAGAAAGAAATTCTAATTTCGCCCTGGGACTCTATTATTATTATTAAACAGTTTATAGAGAAATTAATTTTATTTTTTTTGGAAGTTCATGGGAAAGCAATTAACACAAAATTTTGTTTAACAATTTATGGTAAGTTTAAATATGTAAAAGTTTGATTATCATTAGCACATGGGTGAAAAAAAAAGTCATTACTTGTGAACTAAATATTGATTGAAATAATAAAGTTAAAATTTTGAAATTTTTGTAGATCATATGTGGATAAATTAATCTAAGTTAGTTATTCAGATAAGTGTTTTTAATTAGGAGCATAGCTGAGATAAGTAAGGGTATTAGCACCCTGACTGAATGGTATAATTGCACTTTTAGTGCCTCGAGAGTAAATAATTCAATTTAATTTTTCTCAAGCATAAAAATATTTAATTTTGTTTCCTCTTCTTAAGAAATTCAGTTTAAATCATTTTTTAATAAAAAACAATTTAACTTTGATCTCCCAAAGTTTTTAATTTTATCTTTGACCCCATCACATAATTCCTACTTGTAATAATTAATTTTGATGGTAAATATTAATATAATTAAAAAATTTATTAAATTAACTATTCAATTTAATTCTTATAATAATTAATTCTAATGATATTGTTGATTAGATGAAATAATATAATAATTCAAACACTTAATTTTTTCTTAATTTTTAAAGAAAAAAATTATAATAGTCAAAAGCTCATCATCTCTCATTTGAAATTATGTTCATATGGTGATGTGTGATTGGGATCCAAGAAGATTATTTAAAGCTACTTTCCCTTATTGCATACATTGTTGTTCGATTTTTGAGTTGGAAAAAGAAAATCAAGAGACATGAAAACATAATATATAATAAAAATAAAAAGTCGAGACAAACTCAATTTTATTTATGGAGTTTTTAATTACTCTCTATATAAAACTATTTTTTATTACTTTAAATATCAATTAAATACATCTGATAGTTTCTTAAGTCAACCTGTGGTAAGGACGAAACTAGAATATTGTTTAAGGGGATAAAAATGAATAATAATTTCTAGGAAGGGGCGAAGTATAAATTTATCAATTATATTAATTTACAATTATACTATGTTAGGGGATCAAGACCACTGTCTGACCCTTTTATCTACGCTTTTAACTTGTAGAGTTAAAAAACTTCAATGCCAATCTCTCAAATAATTACACAATCGTAAGAAAACTCATATTTGAACCTAAAAAATATATTACTGGAAAAAGCAACCGCATAATTAATAACAACGATAACAACAAAAACCCATCATTAGGCTATGATTTTTAAAAATTACATAGATTACAATATGCTCTAAGTTCATGTATTCTTCATACATGTAAAATTTAATCATTCTACTTTTATTTCAATAAATTTAATCTCTCTATTTTTTGAGTTTAAAAATGCAAGTCCAATGTTAAATCATTAAAATTTATTTGTTAAATTTAGATTCATTACAATATGATTTTTTTGTTACATGACTACCGAGTAAATTTTTTTTTTTTCAAAACATCACACTAATAAATTTAATAGAAGAATTTAACCAAAAATTCAATGGGGTTAACCAGGGGCAAAGCCAGAACAATTTTTTAAGGGCGAATAAAATTTTAATTTTTTATAGTTTATATCATTATAATTTGTAAATGATTAAATCAAATTTTGATAATTTTAGGGGGGCCAAAGTACAATTTTACCTTTATTAATTTAAAATTTTTAAAAAATTCTAAATGTCAAACTAACAATTTTACCTTTTAAGGGAGCCGGGGCCCATGCCAATCTCCTGGCTTCCCCCTGGGTTAACAATTGAACTAAAATTTTAAAATTTAAAAAAAAAATAAAGAGATTAAATTTCAAGTATAAAAAATTAAAACGAGTTGAAACATATTTTAACCAATTGCATAATCTAACCATTTCTGAGAAACTTTCTTCATTTCCTACCATTCAAAAGAATTACTACTACTAATAACAACAATGATAACAAAGGTGTAGTAGCTGAGAGAAAATATTGTTAGGAAATACAATCACGAACTCGAACCAACCCGAGGAGATTAATAATAACGATAACAACAAAAACCCATCATTTATCCCCGATTTTTAAAACTCAAGCAGGCCTATTTCTTTTGTTACCACCTGATTTCATGGCACCATTAGAATCCCCATCAGAGGAAGAAGCATCCATGGATTTGGTGTAAGAAGTAGAAAGATCAGCATATAAATCAACCACCCTCCTTATGTTGTTGTTGAGCTCCCTAATTAGACCAACATTTCTGGTCAAGTTGTCAGGGATCTTGGTCTCATGGTTCTGGTTTATCTCATTGATCAGCAACCTGTTCTGGTCCAATATATTCTGGACCTGCACAAAGTTCTTCTGAAATGTCTGCACCACTTTGGTATCTATTTCACCACCATTCCCTAGCCCTGAATATGTCTCATCCTCCATTATTATTATTATTATTATTATTATCACTTTTTAGAGTCAGAGTTCTATCAGATCAAAAACCAGTCCTGAATCCAAAAAAAAAAAAAAAAGTTAAAATGTAAAAAAGCCACTAGTTTTTGTTTAACAAAGGGTTAATTCCACTTTTAGTCCCTCCACTAAGTAAAATTTGGGATTTAATCCTTCTGTGTTTTTATTTTGTTATATTGTTATTAGTAGATATGAGTACTTAAAAATTATTGCTCATTTTATTATTTTTACTATTATTGTTGTTGTTATTATTAGTATTTATGATGAGATGAGAAAAAAAGCAGATCCCATTTCCATAAAAGGGAACCTTCTTTAATGTACTTAGGAAAAAAAACCTAACCCGAAGCACAGTGTTTCAATGAAAAATCCCCAAAAATAAAAACAAAAATTATCAAATAAAGAGGCAACCATTATTGATCTTTACATAACATAAATAAAAATGTCAATAAAAAAAAAACAACAAAAATGTACATAGCTTCTATCAAGTTAAATCAAACACAGAAAAAGAAAACAAAATTTCTTGCTTTAAATTCAAAGAAGATGAACTCTCCAGAGCTTCCCAGGAAAAAAAAAAACCCACCAAAGAAAAAATAAAATTAAAAGCACATTCATTTAAGTACAAAAGAAAAGGAAACAAATATACGGAAAGAGATGGTTTCTTAAAGATAGAAATATAAATTATTATTTTATAATTTAATTTTTATATAACTACCTTGAAAACCTGGACCATTATATCCTGCGAAGGAGGAGATACTGATTGTGAGGAAGAAGAAGACGAGGGATTCCCGAGGAATAGTAGAAAAATATCGCCGGTTAAACTCAGGCACCCAGCAACCAAAGAAAAAAGAACTAGCTTTCTGAATTTTGAGAGAGTTTTTAGAGAGAGAGAGACAATATGTAGATTTTGACAGTCACGCTCGAACCCCCCTCTCTGTGTGTGTAAATATTTGTTTATATATATATATATATATATATTTCTCTACATAATATTTTTTTAATGATTAAATTATTTAATAATGATTTATTATCTAATATTATTAACCAATATTTTTAGAATTGTTTTAGTGGTTGAACTGGTTAAACTATCGATTCTTGGTTAAATCAGTTTAATGAAAAAATTATAAAAAATAAAAAATAAAATGTATTTTTTCATAATGAAAAAATTATATAAAATAAAAAATAAAATGTATTTTTTCATATCTAACATTTACATTTTATTCCATTAATTAAATTTAAATATTATAGTGTGTTTAATAAATTTTAATTTTTTATTTAATATAAAATTTTCAATGGATAACAAAATCATTATTAAAAATGTTAACAATTTTTAAATATATATATTTGAAATAAATTATCTCTTTTTTCAAGAAAAATGATATATTCAAATTAATATATTCAATTTTTATCCAAAACTATTCAAAACAGTACAAAATAAAGATTAAATTTAATAAATAAATAATTTTCAAAATCAAGATTTATTTTGACCAAACAATAAAATTATATTCAATACTTAATTTTTACTAATTTACTAAACAAATCTTTAATATAAATTCAGTGGTTATAAAATTCAATATTAAAATCTTAAAACTTATTTTTTTAGCACTTGATTTTTCAAATTATTAACAACACATTATTCACTAAATATTTTAATTTGAAGTTAATTTTTTTAAATAAAAGCTTTAAAAAGTAAAAATAAAATTTTAAATTCATCATTAGCAAAAATATAAAGTGAATTTAAATATCCAAAATGTATAATTGCTGCCGATTCAAATTACACGTGGACTGAATCATAAATAAAGTAATAAATGAATCGTAATCAAATTTTTAGTTGACACTAATTTTGAATTCGATCCTTAAACATTTTTTTATTTTTTTATCCTTATATATATATATAAAATAATAAGTATTATATGTAAATTCAAATATTATTTAAATTCATAGTATTTTGTATCACAAAAATAAATAAATTATTTACAATTTATCCAAATTTGAATACTCATTTTTAAAGGGGAAATTAACTTTCATATCCCTTTATTATAAGAAATGGATCAATTTAGTGTATTTACTATTAGAAATAATCAAATAAGGCCAAATATTAACATTTAATGTTTAAAAATGACATGAAATATATATTTCAAACAAAATATTCCATTTGAAGAACCATATAAGCTTTAAAAGTATTAACTCTCTTAAACAATAATTGATAACTTTGTTAAAATTTAGCTTTATTTGATTCTTTGTAATAGTAAAAGGATGAAAAGATCAATTTGATTCGGTCTCTACGAGGCTCAGTGGTAGAGCCAGGGTAGGCAGGGCTTGAGCCCCCTTAAAATGTAAATTTTTTTATTTAGATCATTTATAGTTTATAAAATTTTAAATTAATAATGATAGAAATACACTTTGACTTCCTAAAAATAATAAAAAATTAATTTAATCATTTAAAAATTATAAAGATATAAAGTATTAAAATGGTGAAATTATATTTTTATCATCGTAAAAATATACAATTTAATTCAGCCCCCTAAAATTTTTCTGGCTCCGTCACTGATAAGGCTTTTAAATATCTCTAATATTATAAAAACTTGAGACTAAATTGATGTCACGAATTAACGATATACCAACTCAATTATAAAAACATTTAAATATTATTTTTTAGAAAAATAACAAATATTAACATAAGATTTTTTATATAAATTCAATTTAAACGCAATTTAAAATTAATCATTCTATAAAAAAATCTACCCTTTCTATTTTATTTTGTTTTTAGATTCGGGGGATGGAATAATAGTTCCGTGTCTGATATTGATTGTTTTCCACGTGGCATTTAAACAATGATGGGAAATTTGTCATCTATGATTAAGGGTCCCACCATCTGATTTTCAAGTTTGTGAAGGAACGTTTCATTTTCAACTTTTCTTTTTATCCTCCTTTGGGATTGATTAGTAGAAAGATAATTAGCTAAAAAAAATTATCAAATTAAGCCCTCAACATCTATAAAATTTTCATTTTAGTTCTAATTTTAAAATATTCATAAAGAAATGAACTTGAAAGAGATTTATGGGTATTTAGATAAAGGTGAAGTTGTTAGTCTGTGGCATCTTTAGGGAGCATGGAATCGATAAAGTTATCTCTCTTGGTTCAGTTCAACTCGTATTTTCAATTTATGGGTTAAATTTTTGGGGACTTTGTTCGTTTGTTCGATGTACTTGGACTACCAGAGTTTGAAAAGCATTGACGACATGTCCAAGTTGAAAAAAAAAAAGGAAGGTGAAAAAAAAACTTTTCTAGTTTTTTAATTTCATGAAAGATTTTAAATTGCATTATTTTTTGTACTTGAAGATTAGATATTTGTATATTTTTAAAATAAGAAAAAAATTCAAAAAAAATATTTTGTAATAGTTTAAAAAAGGCATAATGATAAATTTAGCCCTCAACGTTTACATTTTCTGTGACTTTGACACTTATTCTTTTTTTGAGCTAAATTTGACCCTTAACATTTAAAAAAAAGTCAAATTTCTTCTTCTTCTTATTCTTTTTAATAAAAATGATTATTAAAACGTTAGTTTTTAATGTTGTTGGCGTGGCAACTCGTATAAAAGTCCATGTGCACATTATTCTAATATAACATCATTTGTCTTATATGTCATGCCAATAAATAATTAAAAAATAACAATAATAATAATAATAACAAAAATAATCAAAATTTAAATTAAAAAATATAAAAAAGTTCATAAAAATTTTAAAAAAATAGCATGGAGTACACGTGAATTGTCATGTAAGCTGTTGTGTTTAAAAAAATTAACATTTTAATTAGTATTCTCATTAAAAAACATCATTTCGACTATTTTCAAATGGTTGATAGTTAAATTTGACTATTTTCAAAATGTTTAGGGCCAAAAAAAGGGGGGGGGCCAATTTGATAAAAATGTAAACGTTAAAGGCTAAATTTGACATTATGCCTTTAAAAAATTTTAAAATTTAGAGGAATTTAATTAAATAATATGATATTAATCTAAAATATAACACTTAGATAGTTGGATTTAAGCCAACTTGATTTTTTACCATATTCATGAAGGTAACATTAGTTTAAAACGGGCACAATACAAACAACGTTAAATACTATTATTTGTTCAGAGGGTTTTGAAGGTATGTTAATGCATATTAAAAAATGAATATTTTTTAATATATATTTTTTGAAAAGTTTAGAAGTAGAAATAAATTGACAAATTTTATATACATCGAGGGCTAAATTTATTATTAGGCCAATAAAAAGAAGCCTACGTCAGCTTTCCATCACTTATCTAACGGTAATTAATGAGAGAGTGACTAAAATATTTAGTTTTGAAAAGTTAAGTGACTAAATTAAAAAAATTAGATAACTAAAATAAAACTAAAAACATAATTGAGTGACTAATTTTATAATTTACCATTAATAATATCATATTTGGTTTGAGTTAATATTTTGAATCCAAATATAATTATGCGGCTATAGAAAGTAAGATTCCCACTAATAATCTTTATTAACATAATAAATTTATTATGCAAAGCTTTTTCTTGAGTCAATCCTATTATTAATAAAATATATATTTAATTATTATTTTTCTTCGTGCGTCGTATGGGTTATTTATGTATTAATTAAAATATAGTATATTAAATTATAAAAAATGTTATAAAATTTTCAACATTTTATGAATATTATTATTAAAAAAAGTAAAAATAATATAAATATTTATTTTTTATAATGATATTTTAAAATTATAATCTATATAAGTTAAAGACAAAAAAATTAATATTTAAAAATAAAGTTGAATGATTTGATATTACTCCCTATTACGATTTTAGCTTTACTTTATAAAAAAATCAAACTTGCACAAGAAAATTGTTCGTAATTAAGAAAATGAATTATTATTTTTTATTGAAAAAGGCAATGAAATTATTTACTCAAAGTCAACAATTGTTAAACATCGACACCTATAAACAACAAACATAATCAATGGGAGTGTTTAAAATTTTTTTTAGCAACTTGTGGAGAAAGTATCACCGCAATTAAGCCGATTGAATGTTAGTTTGATTGACATGGGCATTGTTGCTAATATACGAGGACGTGGATTCGAGTGCGTTAAAGCGCATTATCTTCCTATTTATAGGTTGGGGATAGAGGTGCTCATGGGCAAAGCCTAATAAAAAATTTTAGGCATGTTTGCTAGGCTCGTGCCCAAAAAATGGGCATAAAATTTTTGCCCAAGCTCGGTTCATTAATTTTTTATATAATTTTTAAATATATATATAATACATCAAAAATACTAAAAACATTAAAATAAATATTTTCCAACAAATTGAAAATAGATTTTTAAAAATATGTAAAAAGATAGATGCAACTTAACAAGCAAATGCCTCTAAAATAATAACAAAGTTAACAATAAAACAAGTGTTATACAATATTCAAACAATAACAACAAAATAGTAGTAACATAATAGTAAAAATGATAACAAATTAGGGATAAAACAACAAGAAAATAATAGAAATTTTTTTGTCTTTTTGTAAATTTGGGCCAGGCAAAAAATGTCTAACCTGAGGCTCGACTCGTTTTTTAAATGGGCCTTAATTTTTTGCCAAAACCTATTTTTCGGGCTTATATTTTTGCCCAAACCCTTTCACTTTTTGGGTGAGTCTTCAGGTTGAACCGGGTGGCCCAACCCATGAGCAGATTTAGTCAGGGCGGGGTTATTGATAATTTTAGACATTAATATAAAAAAAAGTGAGTATGATTAAAACATATAATGGAATTGTTTAAAAAATATAAATATTCAATTTTTGGAGCATTTATTTAATTAATGTAATACTTAGTAATATTTCTACTACAAAGCATAATCATAGGGAATACTGACATATATATATATATATCATATTCTTATTCAAACGGAAATTCAATGCTAGATTAAGCTAATTTTAAGCATTTAAATGCAAAATTAAAATACAATTCAATTTTCAACTTTGAATAATATGTACACGTGGTAACTTATTAGTGGGGCAAATGGCAACTTCTAAACTATGTCACATTGTATTACTTTCCTGAATTGTAATTTTATATTACTTTAGCATATATATGATTAGATACACATATTTTAAAATATCTCTATGACTACTATTTTAAAATATCTCTCTAATCCATAAGTTGGTTTAATTACTATTTAGAACCTCAATCATTTGGACGGTTATCAATAATCACCGCATTTATATTATTTTTATATGATTGAACTATTTTTTTTATTCATTTAAAGAGCTAATATTTAATAAAATTGACAAATACTTTTTAATATGCAACTTTTTTTTTTGATAATTTAGTGATTGCGCAAGTAAATTGCTTTTATCTTTCATTTTTGATAAATATAATTATCTTTTTTAATGATATAATTTAGTCTTCACATATTAATGAAACACTAATTGAATTGAAAAATTATAGAAAAAAACATTTCCTTTATTTTAAAATAAAAAAGAGACGAAGGGTATAAACAATGGCGAAATCAAAAATTTTTTAAGAGCGACTAAAATTGAATTATAAAAATTTTTAAAGATGAAAATATAAAATTTTCATATATTAAATTATAACCCCACTATTTTAAATGAATTAAATTGATTTTTTTCGTATTTAGGGACCAAAATAAAATTTTATCATGAATTAATTTGAATTTTTATTATTTCTTTGTACTCTATCGAAACATTTTCTTTCTTCGATGCTTGAAAAGACAAAACATGAAGAAAAGATCAAAGGGTTGAATCCCCCATTTCCTCTTTGCAGACACTAGTTTTCTTATTAAAAATATATACTCAATTAGTTTTTGTGATTTATCAAGTTTGAAGTAGAATTTCACAACTCAAAATTATTAGTAAATTTACGTTTTGATCACTTAAATTTTAAAAGATACAAAATAGTCACTGGACTTTTCAAAAAAAATTATTTAAGTCATAAGGTTGTTAAGTTTTTTGAAAAAAAAAGTCTAGCTAGCAAGCTTCAAGCAACGATTTGACGATCAGTACAGTGGATCAGTACCTATCAACGAGTTAAACAAGATACCTTAGATCCAACTTGATCTGATGGTCAGTGTCAAAGATCTGAGAAGAAAGCTGTTTGGACTTTGGTTCGTAGATTTGTAACGTTCAAAGTTATTTATTGAAAAAAACTAAATTATAAAATAGAATGGGAAGAAAAGTTTTCGATTGATGCAAGCAATGAGAATGGAAAAGTCTATACAACAGCGATTTTAACAGCCTAGTGACTTAAATAAAAACTTTCAAATAATTTAATGATCATTTTATAACATTCTGAAGTTAAATAATCAAAATGTAAACTTATTAATAATTTAAAAACTGATGCCTAGAACTTCTTTCTCTAAAATAGGAAGATAATATGTTTTAACACACTCAAACTCACGTCCTCCTATACTAACAATAATACCGATGTCAATCGAATTAAAACTTAATCTACAAAAATAATATCTTATATAAAAAACCGATTTAAATGTAAAAGAAGGTGTAGAGATTTAACTAAAATAAAAAATAATAATTCAAAGACTTTTGTTTAAAAAAGTAATTTAGTTTTAAGTCATCCATTAATTGAACAATAATTTTATAGTAGTACAAAAAGGACGGAGCATATGAATGCAGCAACATGGGTTCCCACGTGGGGGAATCTGTCCACCACGATGAGCCACCCCATATGGGGGCAGCTTCATTAGCATCGACCACAAAAAATGTGACGCCACATTTATTACCAATTAGGGTCGGTCCCTCCATCAGACAGTATTTAGATTAGATTTTGTCCACTTTGCTTTCACTTTGCCCCCACCCACTAATGCTCTTCGTGTTGGGTCTACTTCATCAAATGAAAATCTAGGAATTCCCACTTCCTCTCATTGAATTTTAATTAAATCCATTTATATTATCAATCTGTCGATCAGATTTTGTAATTATTTTTTAATAAATTACAATTAAGTTCACCAAATTATTAGTAAATTTATATTTTTAATTATTTAATTTTTAAAAAATTACAAAATAATTGAACTATTCGAGATTTTTCATTTATGTCACTGAACTATTAAAATGATTGTTGTATGACTTTCTCTATTTGCACCAATTGAAAGCTTGTATTATGACTCTCTTTTACAATTTTTTTTTTCATGAAACAACTTTGAACGTTATAAATTTGCGATCAAAATTCAAATAACTTTATTCTTTGATCTCCGAAACAGATCATCAGATCGACTTGGATATAAGGTATGTTCTTTTACTCGTTGATGGGTACTGATCCACATTATTGATTGTCAAATCGTTACTTGAAGCTTGCTAATCGAACTTTAAAAAAACTTAATAGCATAATGATTTAAATAAAAACTTTTGAATAGTTCAACAACTTAAATGAAAACTTTCAAATAATTTAGTGACCATTATGTAACTTTTTAAAGTTGCGTGACTAAACGTAAACTTACTAATAGTTTAGTGACATTGAGTGTAGTTTACTCTTTTTTTTTAATGCCATCTTGTTCTTTACGTAATCTTAAAAATTTTAGTTTTTGTTGATTGTACCAAATGCCATTATTAATTAGTCCCAAACTTTAAAAATGTTCTAATTGAGTTCTTAAGAATCATTATCATACTAATTAGATCCTTCGATCAACTTAGTCGTTACTTGATTCTAAATATCAACTTGAATTTGATGTGTTTAAATTAATTAATTTGTGTTTGTTGATATAATGATGTGGTTGTGGTAGTTTGGAATGATTCATCTGGGGGTCGAAAAGCCATAAGAGGATTAGGATGGTTGGAGCATGGTTATTCGAGAGAGAATTTGAGAGGAGACGAGAGTAGGAGAGAGTTTAGAATCTAGAAGGTGCTCTTCCTCTTTTCCAAGTGCCTTTAAGTTATTAATTGAGTTCTCTGTGGTAGTTCTCAATGAGTAACGTGTCGCCCACATATTGGTCTCGGACTCCATAGAAATTAGTTGGTCTATTGGTGTCTTGTCATTGTAGGTTGTCCCGGGCATGTCTTTGGTATGGGCTACCATATATGAGAAAATGAATATATGTGACATATGAGTGACAAACATCTCATCCATATCAAGCAAGTGATCTCGATAATCTAGGCTCTCGAGGTCTTAGACTCGTAGGTGTCCCAACTTACAAGGTGGTCCTCATTGGTAACAAATGTTGACTCATGATGCATGGGCTCGTGAAGTGGATTCACAAAATATGGTTATAACGGTGTTTGAAAAGAACTTATATCAGATCCAAAGAGATTTAATACCAAAGTTAACAATACACTAATGAAAAGACTTGATTGAAATGATATTTTAATCTCGAAATTTAATTATAACATTTAAAAGAATCAATTTAAAAGTTAACCCATACCAGAAATTATTATTTTTTAACCCTAATAATTAAGGTAGGTTGATAATTCAGTAGACAAGAATTAAGATAGGAGTCCCTTTGTTTAGGACCACGACAATTTATTGTCCACAATAACAGTAACTAGTTTCTACTAACAATTCAAACAAGACTCGGTCACATCCACAAATGGTCCATGAATTCGGGTTCCACGTGGAAAAATCTGAATGGTAGGATCACTTTTTTTTAAAAAATTTTTATTTTTAAGATTCATGTTCATCTACATAGAAACACTAATGACCAATCTGTAATACGAACATTTCTACAAAAATTATTTTCGCCATTTATATCAGCTAAGCTTTCATGTTTGATTCACAACAATATTACAAAACTCAAAAAAACAAAACATGGGTTTATTGGTATGTTTTTATGTTTTTGGAATCCGTAATTTCTCGTTTTAATAATATCATTTTTAATATTTAAATTTATATTCTTCTTTTTGTAAACGTTTATGTTGTGCGTATAGGAGGATTTCCAAGAGTATGCTAACAAGGCCAAAACCTTGCCTCCATCAACAAAAGATGCAGATAAGCTGATTTTATACGGCTTATATAAACAAGCAATGGTTGGAAATGTTAATACGGGTACGCAAATCACAGTTTTCCACAAGTAGGGTTAAATGAATGATATAGACAAGAGCTTATGGTGGTGCTGGCTTTGTCGTATTTTATTGTACTATTTCAGATTTATTGATAATTTCAAATTTTTATTATATATTTTTAATCTAATTTCTAGTTTTTTAGTGGAATATATATATATATATATATATATATATTCAAATATACTTCAATTATCTAAGTATAAATATATTTATATATACAAATATAAATTTTATCATTTTTAATTGAGTTTAATAATTTAATGTAATAGTTGTATTTAATACATAATATATGATTATACATCTTGCAGATCGTCCTGGAATGTTAAGCCCCACAGACAGAGCTAAATGGGATGCTTGGAAAGCTGTTGAAGGTATAAAAATGGAAAAAAAAAAAAAATTAGAGGATTAATTGCACCAGACATCTGAAATTATGAAATAAATTTTAAATTAGTAATATACTTCAAAACATTGGATCCTTAAACTAACGTATTGTTCCAATCAAGGGTTTTTTTCCCTATCAATCTAGCCATAAGTTTTAGTTAAGTGCGAAATCAAAAAATTGTTTTGAGAAGCCCTAAACGAATGAAAAGTTTTGGAGGGTCAATGTACAACTTTACCATTATATTATTTTATGATTCCCTTAAAGTTAAAAGGGATTATATAAAGAATTTCCTACCTCCGCTCCTAGTTTTTTGTTAAATACAATCCCGGATCTGACATGGTTACTTTTTCAAATACATATGGATTTAATAAGCATTTTTAAATACGTCAAATCCAAATTGACAATTAAAATCAATGTTATTTGCTAGACTGATGATAGGATCTAATTGGAATAATACTTCAGTTTAAGTGTGTCTTATGCAATTAATCCGAAAAAATGATGTGCATTGTATCTTAATTTGAAATATGTTGAATGTTTGTCATATATATATATATATATATATATGGAAGACCAAAGAACAAGCAATTATATATATATATATATATGGAAGACCAAAGAACAAGCAATGACTGAATATATTGCAATAGTGAAGGAATTACTGGGACAATCTGCTAAATGAGTGAGTTTTCTTCATGCATTTGATGTTAGATTAGGTTCAATTTTTCCTATTGCTTTGTCATAAATATTAATCAATAATGCTGAAAAATTCGTTTCCCCCCCTACTTTTGATGTTCGTGTAGCGTGTATTTTAATTGATTTTTGGTTGAATTTTATTTTATTATTTTTGTATTTTGCGTAAGTTGCGGATTCAATCAAGCTGTGGATTTAGTCATTAACTCTTAATTTGAACATGCTTAAATCTCTATATTTTTTGAATTTTGAAATTTTAATTCTAATTAAAAAAAAAAACAAATAAACTAAAAATAACCAAAATAGTAACAATAACTTAAGCAATTTTTTTCTAATCATTTTCATTTTCATTTAGATTGCATGCTCTATGTTCATAAATGGGTGTTTACTAAATTATTGAAGGTGCCACGACACTTTTTTTTTTTTTAACTTGGTACTTGTGTTATTCTTGGGTGTAATTTGGTACTTGTATTTGACAAAATTTATATATATTGGTACCCATTAATAACAACGTTAACTTTTTAATGTTTAATTTGGATTTTAGGGTTGATTTGATGAAAATTAATAGCTAATATTATTAAGTTTGAATTTTTCATGATTTTGTTAATAGAATAAATTTAGTATTAAATTGTGAATTTATTTAATTTGTCAAATATAGTCCTATAAATATTATTTAATTCAAGTTTTAAGATTGATTCGATGAAAATTAATTACTAGAGACTGAAACTAATGAAATCAACAACAATTTTATGAACTAAAAACAACAGAAAAACAAGAAAAGTATAATTAATTGAAACTATTGTGTATTAGGAAACATATAAAATGACCGAGCTATATTAATTTGGAAAGTTCATTGGTATACCAGGAGAGTTTATCAATTGGGAGGATATCATAGGCTCCATCCCATTTGAATTTTACTGCAAAGTGCACTGCTTCATGGACCTTCTATACGTTAATTCCATCAAAAAGTTCCTGCCGTCGCCTTCCTTGGCCGGCACCGGTTCGATATCCGATACGGCCTCTAGCCATGTGTCTATCAGGTTGTTTAGGGTTAAGGATGGCATCAATGGATGACCCAAACACATGACTTCAACCTGCATTCAAAGCATGTTTCATAAATCATATCTTTTAAAGTCTGGAACCCAAAAATCTAAAATCTACCTGCATTCAAAGCATGTTTCATAAATCATATCTTTTAAAGTCTGGAACCCAAAAATCTAAAAAGATTTTAGACATAAATATTAGACTCTAAAAAATGGGTTTTAATAAAAATTTTCTTTTTATGAAATAGGGGACGGGCCTAACTGTTTGGGTTTAATTGTTTAGCAGTATGGATGGATTTGAACAAATTTAAGGTCTATATATTTAGTTGAGTTGAGCTTGAACAACTATAATAGTTGTCAACGCCATTCATGGATTCAACCCGAATCAGACACGACCAAACAACTCTACTAATAGGCTATGAATGTATCATTAATATGAGTCAGCAAGTGGGAGCATATATGATGAAAATACCATGGACTCCTCTATGTTAGGAGTCAAATTGTATTTTACCCCTTTACTCAAAAAATAGGTACATTAGTCCTTGTATGTTAGATCAAAGAATAAACTAGTCTTTTCTGTTAAAAGTTTCATTCATTTCTACTATAAAAAATTGTTATGGTTGGCAAAATAACTAGATAGTTACACGTGGTGTATCACATGTACCTCATTCTGACATACAAGGGTTGGTTTTTAACAATAGAAATGGATGAAATTTTTAACAGAATGACCAATTTGCTCTTAAATCTAACGTACAATGACTAATTTATTTATTTTTAAAGAAAAAGCGCAATATGCAATTTGAGATTTAATACAACTTCTTCCATGGTACTTTGGACACATATGGAAGCATAAACAACATTACCTCAGATTCATGTTTGAGGTTTAGCTTCATTGCAAGGTACTTGTTCACAATGGATATGGCTAAATCTCCATTCCTGAATCAATTGCACAAATACATTAAAAGTAAATCTACAATGGATCCACAAATTAATTCGAATCCCACACTACCCATTGACTTCAGATGTAAAATACAACTAATTAATAATGGGTTTAACCTACTTGGTACTAATAAAAGGTTTTGGTATCTGAGGCAATGCCATGTCGTTCCTGAAACAACAGAACCAATAAAAAAAATTTAGGATTCAAGATTTAGGATAATTTTTTTTAATAATTAACGTTTCTTACGTTTCTTGACTTGCAAGCAAGCAAAACCACACAGGGCGTGGGAAACAACCGCTATCTTGGTTTAGATACACAATATCTCCGCATCGGTTCAATGAATCAGTCGACTTCTCAAGACCACTCGTATCGGTTTTCGATATCTCGTTTGTGGTCGCGATCTTCAAACCCTCCTCTCTTTGGCCAATCAGAAACTTGCAGTATGGCTTCCTCTGCGTCCTCCTCCTCCTCTTCACTTGCACTTCAGTCCCATAAGTTTCGCCATCTTTATGACCTCCTAGATGTTCCCAGCACAGTCCTTTCCTTGATCTTTCAAGAGAAAACTCGCGTACCGTAGGTTCGGAATTGTCTAATTCATTCTAATACATAAAAAAAAGGGGGGAATGTAATGCAATGTACTATGAGATGCATAAAAGCTATTTTAGCATCAAGAGACAATGTGTTAGTGAAAAATGATACCTGTTTCATGATAGGATTCATGGAATGATTTGAGAATCTATTTTCTGTGTTGTCTTCATTTGGTTTTTCCAGGGGAAAAATTTGCATTACAAGTTTCTCCAATTTATGGTCATTTCTGTAAAAGAAAAAAGTAAATAAATGGAGACTATAAAAAGATAATATGAAATTGCAATTGGGTACATAAATAACTGATGTAAAATCTGTAAATGTGATGCCCATTGATTTTAGGTGGGACTGGATTGGGTGTATTCGGGTTTTAAAATTTTTGGTGATCATTTTAATTTGGGTTAGTTCCAAATTCTAAGTATGTTAACTTTTGGTTAGACTTATCCAAAGGTCGGGTAGTCTGTTTAGCAACTTGGGCTGGACTTGGTTAAAGATTTTTGTATTTTAAATTGATCTACGAACAATTCTAATTTGGATCAATTTCAGGTTTGCATAAATTTTGGATTTAAACTGTTTCAAATTCAAGTTGTTTTGGGATTATGTGTTTTTAGGTTGGGTCATTTTTAGTTAATTGTTCAAGTAATTTTAGATTAAGATTGTTTTGGATTTGGGGTATTTTGAGTTGAAATCATTTCAGGTTCAAATCAATTTCGATTGAAGCCATTTCAACTTTAGGTTGTTTTGGGTTCAGACTATTTAGGTTTAAGATTCAAACTTCTCGAGTCGGGTCATTACGAGTTCAAATCATTTCAAATTCATATTATTTTGGGTTTGGATTATTTAAGGTTCAAATCGTTTCAAATTCATATCAATTCCAATTTAGATTAAACAAATTCATATAATTCACCTTTTATAATAAAATCAAATTGGTTCAAATTTAAAATTTGATATTTTATTCGAATTCAGAATTCATACGTCTAACTACGAGGAAATGAAACAAAAAGATCCAAATTTACCTTAACATGTGTTGAGGAATGGAACCCAGATAGGCATCGCACATTGGACAGTAACGGGTTTTTTCCTTCTCTACTTTCTCATAGATGCATTGTTTGCAAACTGTATGACGCACACACAATGCAATTTCAACGTCAAGCAATTTAGAAACATATACCAGCAATGTTTTCTTCTTGTTTTTGGACAGTAAGAGAATGTTTAGCATTAAGTAACTCTAAAAATGTCTTTTCTATACAATAGTCACAATGGTCCAAACTAAAAATAGAATGCAAAGCTTTCCTAAGGTTGTATATCTCTACCAAGGGCGAAGGGAGGGTTGGCAGGAGTTTTAGCGTAAAATGGAAATTGCTGCTTTAATCCTTTTGAAAACCATAAAAATATAAACTAGTACAATGATAAAAATGTATTTTAACTCTCATAAAAATATATAACTTAATCTAGATCTCTCTTAAAAAAATGTTGGCTTCGCCCCTGTTTACTACTAAGACCCGAGACTTTACTTATAACTCGACAAATTTCTAATTGTTGAACCGAAATAGTGAGAGCATGCAATGAAAAGCCTATGAAGGGAAGCAAATTTTTGGTGAAAAATACTTACATGTATGAAGGCAAACACATATGGTAGTTGCTTCCCTATAAATGTTTGAACAAAGGGGACATGTTAAGAACTCCATGAGTGGCCTCCTTTGAACATTTATGTAATCATTTGACATGATAGTATGTCCTTATAGAATAATGTCTCACTTGTTAAGTTTTTGTCTCCTTGATCCTTTTAATTCATCAAAAGCATCAATAATCTCCTGCATTAAAAGCAATACAAAACAAACATTAAGACCGATGTGATTAGCGATGTTATATTACTTAAAGGATCACAACTAAATAGACAAGTGATTTCTGATTTAACTCTGAAAACATAATTGACAACCTAATTAGTTTTGAACGTATAAAGTTAACAACTTGTACTTAAAATAATTTGACTCCAAAAATCTAAATTTAAAACTCGAGCAACCCAAATTCAAACCAACTTAAATAAAATAGAACTCAAAAAATTTTAAACTCAAATTCGCCTGGACAGAAAATCAACTTGAACTACCGAATTGCAACTAAAGCCAATAAAGAAACCCTAAACATCATGATTTGAAATTGGAAGTCCATTGGTTGTGCTAAAGATAAACAATTGGCTAATTTGGATAGCAAATATATGGATTCATAGTACAAAGATAAACCATGAAGTTCAAGCATACACATGTATGCGCCCATTGCACAATGTTTAACATGCAATGTATTAACATAAAAATAAAAAATAAAAATGAAATGCATGAAAAAAGTTGACCGGTTAAAATATGCTTCAAGTCTTTGTACTCTTAGCACACTTGTGATTTGGTCCTTCTACTTTTATTTCATGGAATTTAGCTTCTTTACTTTTCAGATTTAATCATACAAGTCTAGTTGTGAAACATTGTTAAAATTCTTCTATTAAACATGTAATACAAAAATTGACATTGTAATAGACTTAAATTTAATATAAAAAATTTCACATTATTAACAATTGGACCTAAATTTTAAAATCTAAAAAAATTAAGAGATTAAATTAATTCGAAATAAATAAACCCATTTCTTGATTAACAATGCTTAACATGATGGTGATTTATTTACAACAATTTCAGCCAAGCTAAACAAAAAATGCTCTGCAACAAAACATTGCAAAATGCCTTCATTTTAATTTTAAAAAACCCAACATGATGCACAAGCCAAGCTTTCAAAGTAAAAAAATAAAACAAATAATAATAATAAAGCAAAAAAAAAATCAACAAAAGAACACAAATAAAAAAGACTCAACCTGTCAAAAAGAACAAATATAATCAGAACTACAATGAAATTATTCAAAAAAAAAAATCCGACCCACTTAAACCTTAAGCCTTAAACTCGACCAATCCAAATCCAAAACAACTTGAATATAAAATAAGGTGAAGATTTTAAATCTCGAATTAAACAATTGCAACAGAAGACAATAAAGAACATTGATCATGGTGGTAAAGATAAACATTTGGTTAATTTGGATAGCAAATATGAATCCATAGTACAAAGATAAACAATGAAGTTCAAACATACACATGTATAAGCCTATTGCTTGATTAACAATTGTTTTAACATGATAAACTAAAATTCAATAAACCAATTGCTTGATTAACAATGTTTAACATGCAACAAAACATTGCAAAATGCCTTAGTTTCAATCAAAAAGAAAAAATCCGACATTTTGCACAAAACTCTCTTAATTTTTTGTTTAAAGGATCACAATTGAATAAACGTGTGAATTTTAATTCAAACTTGAAAACGCAACTAATTAATTCAAATCTGAATTTGACTTAATTAATCTTAAACATAAAAGATCGAAGCCTAAACTCAAAATAACTTAATCCCAAAAATTTTAGCCACAAATTGAAAAAATCCAAAACAACTTTAGTATAAATATAATTCGAGAATTCTAAAACTCGAATTGACCCGACTAAAAACTCGAATTGACCCGACTCAAAAATTAAATACAATAAAAACCCTAAACATCATGATTTGAGATCGGAAGTCCATTGGTGGTTGTAAAGATAAACCATGAATTTCAAACATACATGCATTTAAAATCCTATTGCTTGATTAACAATGTTTTAACATGCAATGCATGTAAAAAGGGGTGACTGATTAAAATAAACTAAAAACCAATAAACCCATTACTTGATTAACAGTGTTTAACATTGCAAAATCATTCATTTCAACCCCCCCCCCCAAAAAAAAAAAAACCCAAGTTCTCAAAGTAAAAAATAAAGCAAAAGATATTCAATAAAAAGACATTTACCACTTCCTTGCAGAGCATGAAGAACAGTATCTGTAGAACTAAATGTAGGCTTTCATTTCACCAAGGCAAAAAATGGTATAGTGGGGGCAAAGTGCAATGGCCTTTTTGAACACTGAAAAAAGGGATTTGAAAATCTTTGAAGGCAGTGACGTTTTACGATAAGAAGGGACAGGAAAGGCACTGAACCCAACAACATCAGTTACTTTCTAATATCTGTAAGTTAGCTGAAGAACTTAGAAACGCCGCCGTGACTTGTTTTATTTTATAGGTGTTTGTACCATCTTTGTTCTTTTATGAGTCACCTCAGACTTCTTTTTTTCTATATTTTTCTTGTAGATTTATGGTTCGTATTTAGGATTTGTAGTTATTTTTTTAATAATATTATTTTTAAAGTTTGAACATTTACTCTCTTCTTAGAAGTACAATATGTCTTAACATTACACTCAATTACTTATTGATTAAACTTTTTAAACTATCATTATGATTTCAATCATATCCTTTTTAGGGTTTGGTTAGTAGCTTAAGTATTACGCGATAACGTGATAATTTAGATCTAGCGCAAATCAAATTGTAAACGTGTGTAATTATTGTATAGGTAGTCTAAACCGTTTAAAGAAAAAAAGGAAATATATATATATATATATATATATTTTAAAATTTTTGATGACTATCTTTCCTTTTTAACACGTTAAATCCAAATTATTTATACGATAAATATATATGTATTTACAATTTAATTCACATGCTTTAAATATATATTCATCATATCCAAATTTACATTTAATAGTTAAATTCCAGGCTAAAATGACAGAAAGATTGATTAATACAATAATAACGATTAAAAACTTTCCTTTCTATCTCTCTCCGAAAAAGAATAGATTAAATAAGAAAAAACTCCCATGAGGTGTATAATAAATGTTTAATTCTAAATTGAGTATTATAGTTGTAAACTTATTAATTGCAAATAAGTAGATTACCAAATTTGGGGTTGTGTGATTTGTAACATCAAAACAAGGTTAAAAATAAATACATTCATTTAACTAGAGCAATGAGTCATTTTATGTAACGGTTATGCGGATATAAATTATTTTTTTGAACAATTTCATTATAAGTTTTGATTATATCTATTCTTTTTGACATAATGCGTAGAACTGTACCTATAGTCACTCCCCAACTCATAAATATAAGGATAATGTGCTTCAATGTATTCGAACACACGTTCTCCTACATTAACAACAATACGTATGTCAATTGAAATATAACTCAATTGGTAGATATAAATTATTATACGTATATACAAATTGGAAGTTTCATTCTCATCATGGTACAAAACATAAATATTATAAAAAAATATTTAGGAATCTTGTCAGTGAATTTTAATATTGGGCTTAATAATTAATGGTGTTCACCCATCCCTAAACCACGAATCAAGTCAGAATTGCGTGAGCGTATGGATATGTGAATTGTACTCGAATGATAAAAAAAAAAAAATTAATGACTTGTAATGTTAATAATCCTACACTAAAAAGAAAAAGAGTGTAAAATATTTAGATAGAACATTTTTTTATAACTTGAGCAATTAGCTTAAGTACCAAGCTTAGTTTACTGTTGAAGTTAAAAATTGTTTTTAAAACATGTAAAAAAAATTATATTCAAATTTGTCAATAATATAATCTTTTGAAGAAAAAAAAAAAGAAAGGTATTATAAATGCTCAAAGCAGATAAAGATAAAATACGTCGAGGAGGGGACACATTAAACTCAAGAAATAGACTTGTCCCATACACTCGGTCTTATGACACTCTTCATTGACCACAATAGACATCTCAGCATGTAGTATTATCAGGAAAGTGTGATTAGCATGTAGAGATGATCATGGGTTGGGCTATCGGCCCGGCCCGATGGTCCGCCCGAAATATGGGTTTGGACAAAAAAAGATGCCTGTTTTTGGGTAAAACTTTTTTGGCCCGGGCCTGATCTAGCCCGAATTATATATTAAATATATATTTTTTTATTTTTAATTAAATATACTTTTTAAATTTACATATTTTTTATTTGTTTTTTGTTTTAATATTTGTTTTAAAATTTTTTATTTAATGAAAAAAGTTAAAAAATTTTAATATGGGTTGGGCTCGAGTTTATCAATTTTCTTTAGAACCGAACTTGAATAAATTTTTAAGCCTGTATTTCAGGCCAGGCTCGGACCTAGAAAATGGGTCTAAAATTTTATCTAGGCCTGACCTGACCCATGATCACCTCTATTAGCATGTAATAAGACTATCATTGCTAAAGAATAAGATACTTTATTTACTCCTCGAGTAAAAAAAAAAAGACTACTGTTGAAACTGCAATTGAAGGTGCAAGCAAATCACAAATCAACAAACCGAAGTTTGACACATCAACTCTTGGGTGATTTAAAGCAGAAATGGTTACTAGAGAATCCGACTCCAACAAAACCTGTTCGACATGCAAACACAACCAAGAAAGAGCCTCAGGAATTGCGAATGCTTCAGCTATGCAAGGATCCATTAAGGAATGAACAAAACCAGTAAAACACTTCACAACCATACCATTAGAATCCCTTAAAATAGCAGCAATACAAATTATTGACGAGACCCAAAACCGGATTTTAATTGGAATCATTAGCAGAACTAATCAAATGATTGTATTAATTCATTTGAAAAATTAAACATTCCACAATTTAAGAATTGAATTTTTTATCATAATCTTGAATTTTTTTAAAAATATCATCGATTTATTTAAATTATGCTCATTAGCAAGTGGATCAACAGTACTATCCACAGGAGATGGCACCATCACGGACTGCACAACTTCGAATTTACAACTAGTCCGCTGCCAATTTTGCATATAAAAAATCAGCAAATATTACAAATTAAAATATATTATGCTATGTATTTGAAATAAGGCTATATATACTCTAATGAGGTTAAAGAATAGTTTCAGCCAAAAGCACATTTATAAAATTTAAATATGAAATCTTGATTTAAAAATATGATTTGATTTGAAAAGCTTCATATTTACTATTACTTTTGGTTCATGTTTTATATGGTGTTTTCTAAACACAATAGACTCAAATTGTTTATGCTGTAGATACACATATATTTATAATTTGACTCAATATTCTAAATGTAATTGATATTTGATATGCATAAAATATTAAAGTGCACTGATTAAATTCAAATTTAAACGATAGACGATAAAATTAACGAGAAGACTTAATTGATGCTGTGTTGGTGTTAGATGCAATTCACACCATCTTGGTAGGCATCGCAGAAACCTTGCCATCGGCTACGTACCGTATAATCAATCCCATGGCTAGGAAAGTGTAGTTACGTCCTAGCAAGGCGCCACATAACTCCTCCATTAGCACTTCATAATAAGGCAACTATCCGCTATCACCCACAAACAACTCATCACAAAGCCCATGGCCTATGTAAGACCCTGCTCATCACCAGAAGGCAACTCTCTTTCCCACTTCAACTACTACGTGGTAACTCCTTCCAAACGACTTTCGATATTACGGTGTAAACGAAACTAAACTATCAAACTCAAATCTTATATCAACAACATTTTATACTATTATTTTATCCTAAATCTTTCTAAACGACTTTCGATGGTGTAAACAAAACTCAAATCTTATATCAACAAAATTTTATTTTATTATAAATTTAATAGGAATAATATAAATTTTAGTTTATAAACTTGACAACTAGGTCCACTTTGGTACTTATATTTTTTTTTGTTTACTTTTGAATTCGAACTTTATAATTAGATCCATTTTATCCCTGAACTTAAATTCCGTCAATATTTGATGATATGATTAGTGTTCTTGAAATATGACTGGATTGGTTGATTGGACCGATAAGACTAAGAACTAAACGGTATACTAGTCCAAACAAAAAGGTTGAATCAATTGATTTTGAAATTGCACGAAATCGGTAAAATTTGAAAATTGGAACAAAAACCAGTAATTGAACAGGTTGAACTAAATTAATAAAAAAATTATTTTTTGAATTTTTATGAAATTTCAATTATTGTTGGTTTTGCAGTTGAATTGGGAATCAGTGGTCTAGTTGGTTTAACCACAGGTTCGATTATTAGAACACTACATGTGACACTTTAAGATTGAACCAGCTCATTAGAGGTAAGCAAAACTTTATTCGACTCAAAAAATTATTTTTTAAATTTTGAATTAATCGAATCGAGTTATTCAAATTAGTCAAATTTTTCGAGTTAACTTGAGTAAGTAATTTGGTTTTCAAGTTCGAGTCGAGTTGAATTTTACAATTTGAATAACTCAAATAATTCAAACAACATATTAGTGTAAATACCTTTTTGGTCTCTGTCAATTTTGAAAATGAACAAATTTAACTATCTCAACAAAAATTATAAAAAAAATATTTATAAAAAAATTCCAATATTTCAGAAAATATTTTAAAATTTTCTAAAATAATAATTCTGAGGACTAAATAAGTAAATCATCAATTCAAGTTTATCCTACTAAAATATCTTTTTTTTCCTCTTATTTTGCTTTGAAAGAATTTTGAGATTTATGTGCCATAATATGGAATTACTTATATTATAACAAGATTTTAATTTCACATGTTTATTTTTTAAAAAATTTAACTCGAACAAGTTCGCTAAATTCAACTCGAGTCGATTCTAAAAAATTTGAAATCGAGTTAGGATGATAAAATAGGACTTGTCAACTTGACTAACTTGAATTTTTTTCGATTTGATTTGATCGAACGCTCACTCCTACAATTCATCGCCTGAAAATTTATATAAAATTTTTAATTTTCAAGCGATGATGTGACACAATCTCTGAATGCCATGTCATCAAACTTTTATATTTTTTAAGTTCATGAATCAAAATGAATCTAATTACCAAGTTCATATACCAAGTGGATCCAAAAAAGTGTAGGCATCAAAGTGGACTTAGTTATCAAGTTGAGGGGCCGAAAATTATATAATCCCGTTTAAAATATATATAATTATAAGGCCCAAACAAATGTTACTTAGGCCCAATGTGATTTGGGCCGGCCCAAATAACTTTTTTTTCACATGACATCTATCCAACCACGCACATGCTCTTGACCTTCTTTAGTCAACAAAACCAAGACCCCATAAAACCAAATCCGCATTTCTTTCAATTCAACCACAAAAATAGGCAAAAGACGCCGCAATTTCTCCAAGGTTAGTGTCAGTCCACTCACTCAGCTCATTTACTTCTCTTTGTAATCTGTTTATATAATCTTTAGTTGATTTTTGCCTTCAGCTAATCTCACATATTTCTTTTAGCACTTTGGTTTTTTTTTTCTCTCTCTCTCTCTTTGAATAGAGGGAAGAAAAGGGGCACTTAATTATAACGATTCATTTGGTTGCATTGTTTGGGATTTTGATTTTTAGTCTTAGAATCTTATTTCCCAATTTGGGTTTATGTTCTTTTTAGAGATTATGCTATGGGGTGGTACTTAATCGTTGTAACATTTGAATTGCTAGTCTGTAGTTAATGTTGCTTTTAGATTCTTATAATTTTAAAATGGTTTTGATTTTGGGGTTTTTGAAGTTTTTGGTTGATTCTAAATTCTTATAATTTTGTAGGCAGTGTTGAAGTTTTGTTACTTTTGCTCCAACTATTAGTCTACTTCTTGTTTATTTTGATGCTGTATGAAATCTCGCCCTCTCTTTTTTTCTCTCCATTTCCCCCAACTTTCTCGTCTCCCAAACACCTTAAAAGACCCTTCACTTTATCTACTAGTGCATTTCTTCTGTTCTTATTGTTTCTACTTGATTTATGCTTCATATTTCTTTTTGTTCTTTATTCAGTTGTTCTCTTTGCATTAATGTAAAAAAGGTACTTATTATAATGATTCATTTGGTTGAATGTTTCGGGACTTGGCTATTAGTCTCAGATTCTCATTTCCAAAAAATGGGTTTGGGATTTTTTATTGATTTTTATGTTTGTTTTTAGAGATTATGCTATGGTATTGGTAGTTCTTGATCGGTGTGGTAAAAGTAACAAATCATATTGCATTTTGCGACCTTACTCAAAAAAAAGCGGCAAATTAATAGATCATAGAGCAAATTTCATCCATTTCTTCTGAAAAAAATCGGCTTGGTTGACAAAAAAAAAAAAAACAGATAGTTACATGCGACTTGTGACGTGTACCTTATGTTGATATACAATGACCCATTTTTAACAGTAAAAATGGATGGAATTTTTGGCAAAAGGACTAGTTTGTCCTTTGATCTAAAGTACAGGGACTAATTTGCTCATTTTTAATGGAAGGGACAAAATGCAACCCGACTCCTAGTATAAGAGTCTCTATGGTACTTTTACCCCCGATCGGTACTAACATTGTGACATTTTAATGGTTAGAGCAATGTTAATGTTTAAGGGTTTTCGATTTTCTAGTTGTTGAAGTTTTGGTTGATTGCAAGTTCTGAGCTACATTTATATGGAAATTCATCTCTATTTGATCTCAAATTTTGCAGGTAGTGTTGAAGTTTTGTTAATTTTACTCCAATTATTAGGCTACTTGTGGTTTATTTTGATGCTGTGTGTAAAACCTCGCCCTCTCTTTTCCCCGCCATTTTCTGTCACTTTCTCATCTCCCAAACACCCCAAAAGACCCTTCACTTTATCCACCAAATCCTCGAAAACCTCAATCACCATGTCCATCGTTGAGCATGTTGTACTTTTCAAGGTCAAAGATGACACTGACCAGGCAAAGGTCAATATGATGCTCAATGGCCTCAATGGCTTGGTGTCTCTCGACCCTGTTGTCCACCTCACTGCAGGTCCCGTCTTTCGCACGAGGTCTCCAATCTCCAATTTCACGCACATGCTCCATAGCCGGTACAAGTCCAAAGAGGATTTGAACTCATATTCCGCACACCCCGATCACCTTCGTGTCGTCAAGGAAAATGTCCTCCCCATTTGTGACGATATCATGGCCGTTGATTGGGTTGCCGATAACGATCCTTTGCCGTTGTCCTTACCCTGTAACTCTGCCATCAAAGTGACCTTCTTGAAACTTAAAGAGAACGTTAACGATGAAGTGCAAGGTGAGATTTTAGGGGTAATTAAAGGGATTAAGGACGGTGTCTCCGGTATTCAACAGATCACTTGTGGGGAGAATTTCTCACCTGCAAGAGCTAAGGGCTTTTCAATTGCCTCAGTTGCGGTTTTTAATGGAGTCAATGAAATGGAAGGGATTGAGGGAAACGAAGAATATGTGAACCTACAGAAACAGAAGGTTAGGGATTATTTGGATGGTGTCATAGTTGTTGATTATGTGGTGCCATCATCATCATCATCATCAAATCTTTGATATGTTATTAACTACAAAGAAAACCTTGTTACTTGCTTAATTAATGGTTGCTTTTGGAACAATATTCAACTTTGAATAATTTTGGGACTGATTGGATTTTAAATGCAAGATTTTGCATTTTATTTGGATGGTCTCATTGTTGTTGATTATATGGTGCCATCATCATCATCAAAGTAAATCTGGAATACAACAAGGGGATGAAGCCATGAAAGTTTCATGGGGGAGGGGCCTTTGCTGGTTAAAATGTGAATTTTTCATTATATTAATGTATAATATTACAAAATTGAAAAAGGTAGTTTAGCAATTTCCTCATTTTTTGGGAGTCAAGGCCATTGTGTACCTTGAATCCACCTTTATGTATTGAACCATTGCATGCTAAGAATTTATCAATCCTGTCATTTTGAAAACTTGACGATTTTGTCTCGAATTTAGAAGGTTAAAAATCAAGGGTGAATTCAAAGGGCAGGCAGGGTCTCGACCTCACCTCCCTTTTGAGTCTTGAAAGTTTTATCATTCAATTTAAGGTTTTTTTAATACTATATTCATTTTCTCCTCTCCCTCGAATTTTGAATTTTATTTTAAATTCTAAAAAAATTTTCTACCTCCGCTCCTAATTTAAATATGTTATTAGTTAATGTATTTTGACAAAATTTGAAATTCAATCTCTATACTTAAAATGTTAGAAATTAAGTAATTTAACAAATAAAGTAATTTAACGAATTCCTAGACCAATAATCAAGCTCACAAGTATTTTATATTCAAATTTATCAATTTGAAAATTTAACATATTTATTTTTCCTTATCATGATCCGAGCAGCTTGACCCAGTTCAAAGCTCATAATGGAAATGAGTTTAGTTTCCTCAAAACTCAATCACGAAGAAATTTTGAGAAGATGAGTTGAAGCTTCAAGATGATGGACATTAATTTTCAATACGGAGCGAGGATGGATGAATAGAAGGTCCAAGTTCGTTCGTGGACTTAAAATCTCAATTCATGATGACAAGCCAATGTGGAAGATGTTAACAAGCTTAAGCGTTACACTTCAAGAAGCCCAATCAATCCCACACACCTTAGCCTATGTTATAATCAGTTGACTTGTGCATTTTCGGAAGGGATCTAGGCATTTTTTGGTCAATAAGCCTTCATATGGATTGAAGATTTGTCTCTTAGCTACGCAATGCACTTAAAATCACTCGATTTTGAGTTTGAGATATGAAGTTATGATTTTTTTTAGTGAATATTGCGTGAGCAGAATTTCTGAAAGAGATTATTATGGGGAATTACGAGTTTTGGGTTTTAATTCAAGTTTAAGTCATATTCAATTTGATATTTAGGCTTAACTTTTATTATATACGAGCTCAATATTATATCTGTTAGGCTTTATATTTTTAATATTTATTTATTTTAAATTTTAGGATGTTTTTAAGTATTTTAAGTTGTTTAGTAGTTTTATGTTTATTAATCAATAAGAAAGTTTAGTTATGGTAAAACTACTTTTTATTTAGATTAATTAGAATTTGATTATACTTGGGAGTTTGATTTCGATGTAATTAGCTAACCTATATAAAGGCTTCTTTGTTATTCATTAAAGGCCTTCATTTATTAATAAAATTTTCAACTCTTGGAGTTAATTTCTTTCATGTAAGATTATTTTATTATAATTTTTTAAAGCAGCTTTTCTTCTCGATTTTCTTCAAGGAGTTGTAAGAATTTATTCTTCATCCTTCAATTTGCCAAGGATTATTTCTTGGAGGGCTGATTAGAGCATTTAATTGAATTTGCTGAGATTTATATCTCAAAGAGTTTAATTGGACAACTATCTACTATTCATCTCATATTCGGTTCAATCTTTCTTAGTTTGTTTTCTTAAATTGTTCTAACATTCAAACACAATTTTCAAGTTCCTTTGCTGCCAAGAAGTTTTTTCTACGTCCAATTGGTTTTTCTTTGCGTCAAACAACTTAAATTTGATCTTGATCTGCTGTCTCTTGTCATATAGTATCAGATTTTGGCCTTTTTGGTTGTTTCTCATGCATGCTAATAATCGATTTCTTGTTTCAGTTTTTCTATTGTCTTTGAAATTGTTTTACGTGTTAACTTCTTTTATGCATCACAAGCTATCCTTATGTGTATTTCATATGGTTGATGGAAAATAAATATGTTAAGTTGACAAAATTTAATAGAATTTGCCAACGACGATATTAATTAGACTTGAGTTTTTAACTTGAAGAAGTAAAAATGTTGAATAATTTACTTTTAAAGTATAGGGGTTAAATCTCAAATTTTGAAAAGTAGAGGGATTAAATTTTTAACTTAAATCTGACTTTTTAAGTTTGAAAAGTAGAGAGGTTAAAATTTTAGAAATAAAAGTATAATGATTAAATTCCGAATTTACAAAGAAAACAAAGATTTATGAAATATTTGAACCTATAAATTAATAAGAATTTATAAAATGTAAATTTTAAAAAAAATCAAAATCTAATGAAAATGAAAATTTTCCATACAAGACATGTTGATTTCTTGCCTATATCTTTGTCTTGCATTCTTCTAAGTATGAAAGCCGTGCAAGACGTCATAGCCTAAAAAGAGTTCACATCAAGTTATTCATTTTATGACGATGGCTTCTTCCTTTTTTTTTTTTTCTTTTAGTGTATAATTGAGGACATGGGTATTCCATGCAAACATTTGGATGCCATACATGTGCATGATATATATCAATAAAATGAAAAAAATTCTCTTTTATCCTTTTATAATTTATAAAATTTTAAATTAATAATGATAAAATTATACTTTGACCCCTAAAATGATAAATGTTTGATTTAATCATTTAAAAAATTCTAAAGATATTAAATGATAAAATTACATTTTTATTTTCGTAAAAATATATAACTTAATTCCGATCTGCCCCTGATTAATAAAACTTTGATATTATTATTTAAGGCGATTATCTTAAATCTTTAAATATCTAGATTTAAGTTTCACACGTATGGATATTGGATTTTAAAATTTATGTATGCCATAAATAAATTTTGCTTAATTCTTTTTCATTCTTATTTCAATTGTGATGTCCTTTTATCATGTGTTTACATGTGTTTCTTTCATTACGTCCTTTTATGTTTATATTGGTTCATATTATTAAAGTATTTAATCATCGATAAAAATTTAATTTCAAAATAAGACAACATTCTTACATTTGGAGTATTATTATATTATATTAAATTTATATTACATTATATTTATCTGTTAGCATCGTTATTGTTATCGATATAAGAAGATGTGAGTTTGAGTGCACTTGAACGCATTTATCATCCTATTTAAAGATTGAGAAAAGATTATTAGTAGTTTTAAGCATTATATATATATATATATATAAAAGAAAAGATGAAAATATGCAATTAGCAATTCTTTTATTATTATATATGAATTAATAAAATAATTTATAAATTTTAATTATTTTTATTAATTATTATTTTGAATAATGTTACTTCCGATCAATTACCTAAAATAGAATTGTTTTGTTTAATAAATTATAAAACTTAAACAAATAAAATCACATACAACATACGTGAACTAAGAGTTAATAAATTTTACCTCAACCCAATTATTAAAAAGTATAATATTATTTTAAAATTATATATTTAGATATTTGCAAATCAATTTAGGATTTATAACTTGTAACAATTTACTAACCATTTTTTTTGTTTATGATATAATGCATTTAAATTCTTAGTTTTAAGTTGATTGTAGGTCGATAGAGAATGTTGAATCTTTATATCCTACAAAAATATAATACATGTAAAATTTTTAACCGGTTTGATATTTATATCATATCAATTTAAAATATTGTCTATATATATTAATAAAATTTAATGGTTAATTTTTTTTTTTGCATAAAAACAAGTAAGTTTTTTAAAAAAAAAAACTAATTTATATCAAACTTGATATTAGAGGTGTGCATGAGTCAGGCTGAGCCGAGACCTGGTCTAAAAATATTTCAAGCTTAAGGTTGTTTTCGGCCCAGTCCACCCAAAAAGCTCATTTCATCGTTCAAAATTAATAAAATTTTAAAATATATTTTAATTGATATTTATAATTAATTTTAAATTTTAAAATATTTTTTCATTATTTAAAATTGAATTCAGGTTGGGTTAACCCAAATTGCAAAAATATGACATTTGAATTGTCAAAATATTAATTGTATTATATTGTTAGTATTTGTTTATAAGTCCTTGTTTTTTATATAAATTTTATTTTTACCCGTAATTTATAAGTCTTGAGCTAACTTATAGTCCTATAATATATGTGCAAGCATTTATAAATTAGTTGACTAAAATTAAACATCTTATTGTAAATGGCTTCAGTCGATTGTTTTTTAGTGCAATAAGTTTCTTTTTGGAAAAAGGAAGCCTTGACGTAAAACAGCAAGCGTACGCTATGGTTTTATTTCTTTATTTATTTTCCAATTGTGTTTACATACGTAATGTATTGTTGAAATGGGAACATTTTGGTTCCAGGCTTTGAGGATTTTGCCTATATCTCTGTCAATCATCATTGGATCCTCCAATTTCTTATTACTTAAATATTAATATTAATATTAAAATAGGATTTCCATTTTTAAATATTAACTATTTATTGCCAAAACTAAAGCTAATTTCCATTGCTATCCCCTTTTTTTTTTTTTTTAACTTAAGGATGGTAAATTTAAAATTGCCCCCTAAAATTTGAACTGATTTGATTCGTTTTGAATGAAATAGTTTTCTTTTAAGTGGATGTAGGATGAGATGGGTGATTTTTTTATTATTATTGTATATAAAAACTATTAACAAGGTAAAAATGTAATAACGTAATGTAGAAAAATATCATATATTTTTTATGTTTAAAGATTTTTTGAAGAATTATACTTAAATATTTATTTTACTTTAAAAAGATTGAAAATATTAAGGGTAAGTAGCAAAAATTAAATTGAAGCAGAGTCGGGTAGGGCGGAGATAGATACATCCAACATTTATGGAGGTGGTAGTGATTTTTAAAATTATGCATCCACAATGATGAAGTCAAAAAATTTATTTTGAGGGTCAAAATTGAAATATAAATTTTTAAGGGGACTAAAGTACAATTTTATTATTTCTTTCTAAAAATTCTAAATGAATTAAATTAAAATTGTATCATATTTAAGTGTGAAAGTGCAATTTTACGATGTATTAACTTATGATTTTAAAATTTCTCAAAGAGATTAAAAATGAAGTTTCACCTTTTCTGGGGAAAGGTCTATGCTGGTTGTCATCATCCCTAATCATAGCTTAATCGAATATCAACTCATGTAAATAAAAAATTAATAATACCCAAATTATAAGCATATTTATATATTTTACTTACTTTAATTTAAATAAATTTATATTTTTAATTAACTCGCTTTGATTTTAAACCTCGATAGAATTGTGCTTAAGAATTTTAAGTATTTTTTTATATGTATCAATGCGGGTTCTAATTTTGAAGACGACATTATTGAGAGAGACAACCACAAACCCTGAACATGAATAATAAAACGAGCACAAAGAATACTCAAAAAAATATTAATAAATTATCAAATAAAAATTTAAATTTATTAAATAATTTTCTTAGAAAAAAATATATTAAAAAATGGAAGCAACAATTGAATCTAGAAATTCAACAATTATTGACCACTGATGAACTAATAATGATCTTATTGACAAGTTGGTGAGTACGTAGACTATACGTTACTTTGTATTAGAGACTGATTTTGTAGTTAAGTTGTAAGATTTTATTTTATTTTTTTTTTTAAACACTTGGATCAAGCTGTGAACTTGTTGACTTAAACAAGGTTTATTTATCGGATCGAACAACAATTGTCTCCTCTATTTTAATTATAAAATTAATAGACAAAACTAGGGCTCGGACAAGCATTGTACCCCTTTTTAGAATATGTTGTTAGTGTTTATATTTAGATAAAATACGACTTCAAATTTTTTTTTTTTAAAAAAATTTCACCCACGTGCCACAATTTCTAGTGTTTTTTTTCTTCTTTGATATCCACACGCCTTTCATCTTCACATTCACATGGCAATTTAATTTCGTTGAAAGACACAAAGTTTGTATATTGTAATTTTAAAAAATATTTCCATTTTCGAATATCTAGGAAAAAGAGCAAAGACTCGAGTTTATGAGTTGGGATACAAGAGTTATCTTCAATTTTAGTTCAAGCACAGCCATTTGCACTAAAAATTTTTTTAAATTTTTGGGTAAACTACATTTATTAGTCACCCAAACATCGGTAAGAATTTTTTTTTGTCGCCCAATTGTGAAAAGTTACAAAATAGTCATCCAACTATATAAATTTGTCTTTTTGAATCACCATCAGTTAAATAACCAATGTAAATATGACGTGGCAGATTTTGATTTTTCATAATAGCAACTTTAACACTCGATATTTATACATTTGTGTCAACTTACTCTCAATGTCAAGAATAGCAAAACTACAAAAAAGACCAAACTACACAATGTGAAAATGTTGAGGGTTAAAGTTGCTATTATGCCAACCTTAAAAGCTGTCAAGTTATTTTTCTGTTAATAATTTAACAATTGGTGACAAAAAAAATTGAATAATTGAATGACCAATAAAATATACTAATAATTAAGTGGCTATTAGTACAATTTACCCTTAATTTTCAAACCATTTATATGTTTTTTTAAGGTCAACCAATTATACACAGTGAATTGCTTATTTGTTTTGTTCTTAAAAATCCATTTTATTCTTATAACAATGTTGTTTTTTGTTCTGAGAACTAACTGTTATACATCATTCCTTTCAAATTAGTTCAACTCTTCCTGCATCACTTGTAGCTAATGTTCATCCTTGAGAAGTTCTTCCACCTTCTTTGGCTCAATGTCAATGGAGGGTGTATAACAAGCTAGCCGATCCATATCACAGTAGTTTGGCCTAGGTTTGTCCCCGGTCCTTACACCACTATTAATAATACCAATAATATTATCTAAAGGGTGATTTTTATATACCTAAGAAGATGGTTAAGACTGAGACATGTCATCAATTAGTTGTTCTTCGCTTTCACTTTGCTTAATTGTTTGTTCATGTGCAACTAGTTGCATTGGTTCTTCATCAGGAAACTCAATCTGATCTCATGGAGTATGTGTCATTATGATTACTTATTAATATAAGTTGTGTTCTCACATTACAATCCGATTATGTAAAGTAATATTAGTTGAATCATAAACAATTAGCGGACCAATATTTACCGATACATTTTGCTCTATATGAAAAACCTATTTAAGACGTCGATACACAGAATATCAAATTAATCACGTGAAAATAATTATTTATTCGACGGTTTTTAAAATTACAAGTAAACAATGATGAAATTACTACACTAATAACACAAAATCCTAACAAATTTCACTAAAACTGTTCAAATAAATTACACGCATGCATGTTCCTCACAATTGTACTCTCTTAATTCCACACATGAAACTATCATACAAGTCTTTATTATATAGGCGTTTAAGTCTTCACAACCAAGCTAGTGTGGTCAAAATAAATCTCTACAAATCTGCCCCAATTAAATCTCTTGATCTCATATATTGTAAATAAGGTAAGATAATCACACTAAGTTTAGGGTTGAAGTCAAAAAAAAAAAAATTGAGGGGAGAGAGATGAGATTAAATTATATAATTTTATAAGAATTAAAATGTAAAATTCATCGTTTTAACGGTTTGTACTTTTATAATTTTTATATCATAAAAATAAATAAGTCTTAAGAACTAATTGTTATGACTTATGGTACCAACATACACAGGGGCGAAGTTAAAACAAATTTTTGGGGGGCTGAATGAAAATTTAATTTTTTATAGTCTAAATCTTTATAGTTTTTAAAGGATTAAATTGAATTTCTATAATCTTAGGGGGCCAAAGTACAATTTTACTTTTACTAATTTAAAATTTTAAAAAAAATTCAAAGACCTAAATATAAATTTTCCATTTTAAGGCGAGCCAGAGCTACTGCCAGCCCCTTGTATCCGTACACTAAACAATACATTAAACATAAAATGAAACTCCAACTTCATCAACTAAATCTAATTTAAATTAGTGAAATTGAATTGCAAAGGAACTATTGATCCATTGGCTATTGTCATGTTCCAATGTTATTAATTTATTTCTTTGTTTTTATAAGCTTAATTAGCACGTACGTTACCATGCATCGTGGAAGTAACGTCGATATACGTGATGTTGTTTTTGCATGGTTTTTAAGCAAGATATGACACCTACCTGTTGTCGCTCTCTCATTGAAGCAAGGGAGGGCATGCCTTCAAACGCTATCATTCAACATTAATGTACAACATGTCCAATCTCGTATTCCCACGTTTCACAAGTTAACATTTTAATTATTTTAAATTTCATATTTAATCTTTATATAATTATTCTTATGTTGTAGTGCTAAAAGAATAAATATTTAATTATATGGTTGTGGGGATTGCTCGCCTCTTCCCTTAATTATATGGTTGAAGGTTCGATTTTTGTTCATGGAAATGGAACACATTTCATAGTCATTTGTTTATCTCTTCAGAGAGCACCCGCAACGAGGGGATTATTTATGACTGTTGGCGATGGATACCCTGGTTTACTAAATTAATTATATATTAATTAAGTTTTAATTTAATTGATATGGTTGTTGTTGGATAAATTTGGAAAACGTGAATTTGAATGCATTTAAGTGCGTAATATGTTTCACTTTAGGAATTTTGGGGATTATGCCTAATTTAAATATTGCTTATATTTGTTTTTAATTTGGAACTTATTCTTTTTTTTTTAGTTAAGTTTGACTCTCAACCTTTCAAAAGACCTAAATTTCTGTTTGTTTAATGGAAATACTAACTAAAATAATAAAATTTTAAACATGGTAGGTTACATGGCAATCTACAAGCACTTCATGCTTTTTTATTTTTTTGAATATTTTAAAATTTTAAATTATTTGTTGATGTGACATAATATGAAGTATAGTAGACTACCATGTGGGTTGCCATGTCAACATTGTTAAAAAATAATGTTTCAGTCAGCATTTTCATTAAAAAAAACGACTTGACTCTTTTTAAAAGATTAATTGTTAAATTTAACTCAAAAAAGAAAAAAAAAAGAAGAAGAAGAAAGACCAAATTGAGAAAAAATATCAACATTAAAAGCTGGATTTATCATTATACCAAAAAAAAAAAACCCTATATATTGACCAAAATATCTATATATTTTTCTTTTTTCTTTTTTCTTTTTATTTTTCATGCCCATTTTAAAGTCCATGTTAGAAATTCATAGCTACCCCCTTTCAACAAAATTATCTCTAAAATTTAAACCTACATTCTCTTAATAAAAATACAACGTGCCTTACTACTACATCTCACACTTATTAATCTTATATCTTTATTATAAAGTTAAATCTTAAAGTTACCGTTTAAAAAGAATCATTCTATCAAGGATGAAGCCAGAATAATTTTTTAGGGGGACCGGATAAAATTTTAATTTTTTATAGTTTATATCTTTATAATTTGTAAAGGATTAAATCGAATTTTTCTAATTTTAAGGGGGCTAAAGTGTAATTTTACCTTTACTAATTTAAAATTTTTAAAAAATTCTAAAGACCAAAATTATAATTTTACATTTTAGGGTGGCCGGACCCATGCTAACCCCCTGGCTTCGCCCCTGCATCCTATATCTCTAAACACATCACGTTTGATTGTTATTTGTCAATATAATATATATATATATATATATACACGTGAATCCCATGCATTCTACAAGTAAGTGTTAATCAACAATGTAATTATTGTACAAATTGAAAGAGACAAAGAAATTAAGCTTTTCATTAGTGATTTCACTCAAGCATTGACTTTTCAATGTGATGGTGATGATTTGTGATGAATATACAGTGTTTTTCTTTCTTTCTTTTTGTTTGCATGCAGAGTATATTATTAAAAAGAATTTGAATTTGTGGTCTCAAACTTGGAATTTCAAAACGTGAATCCCTCAACTAATAAGCCTCGAAAAGCAGTCGTACAGTAATTGTGGGAAACAAAGAAAAGCAGATTTCTTTTGCACATGGGGAGAGGGGACTTGTTTTCCTCTTCGATATTGAATAACCATTACCCAGGTAAACGTCAATCAGAACAATTAAATAATAATTTCAAAGTTTATTGCACGAGTATGTGGATGGAAATTATGTTTTTAAAATACGAATTTATGTTTAAAAATAACATATGGTAAACAATGAAATATATGATTTGATACTACTTAATAATACATGAAATATGTACGATATTAAAATAATAATAAAAACTAGAATAAGGTGTAAGGAAAGTGAAATATAAGCACATGAATACGTTAGATTAAGATTACGAAATGGATATAATTATTTATTATGGTGTTGTCATCAATCTTAAGTTGGTGTCGAGTTAATTTGTAACTCCATTTCAATCAACAACATTATTGATACGTACAATTGATGAAAGTAATAAAATGTACATATTAAAATTAAAATGTATACAAATATTAAAATAATACTTTGATTGATTGGTAAATTTAAAGTTTTGCTAACTTAATTGGCATGAGTTCAAATCTCATCCTATGCACATATTATTGGCTTTTTTTAATAAAAAGACTAAAGTACCCTCAAATAATATTTTTTTTTAAATGTGAAAGGGGCATCAAAAGAATTTCCCTAACTGAGTTGGGGCTCGATTGATGGGTGACATCAACTTAGTAAAGGGCTTTATAAATAGTTTAAATAAGTTTAAATTTTGGTTACTCAATTTCAAAAAGTTACAAAATGATCACTGAATTATTCGAAAGTTTTCATTTAAGTCATTGAGTTGCTAAATCACTGTTGTATGGCCTTCTCTATTCACACCGTCTACACCAATCAAAAGCTAGCTCTCATTCCCCTTTTCTTCTATAGTTCAATTTTTTCCATGAAACAACTTTGAACGCCATGAATCTACAAATTAAAATCTAAACAACTTTCTTCTTTTATCTCTGACACCGACTATCAGATTGACTTGGATCTAAGATATTCTATTCTACTTGTCAATTGATATTGATCCATTGTATCGATTGTCGAATTATCACTTAAAGCCCGCTAGACAAACCTTTTTTAAAAAAATAACAACCCAGTGACTTAAATAAAAACTTTGAATAGTCCAGAGACTATTTTGTAACTTTTTAAAGTTTAGTGACCAAAACATAAACTTATTATTAGTTTAGTGACTTTAGATGTAGTTTATCGAACTATTATTATTACTTTTTTTAAAAGTGTGAAATTGTCGGACCCTTAATTAATTAAATTTATTTTGATGAGAATATTACACATTTAAGTCATACTAGTTCCCAGATCACATGCATTACATAGATTTTACATGTTTATTTTTAAATTTATTAAATAATATATTTTTATAATTTTTAAAAATATATATTTGCTAATTAAATGAGAATCAGTCTAATTTATAATAAAAGCCCATTAATTTTGAAAAAAATAATTGAGAGAATAAAATAACATCTTAAAAATAATAAAAACAAAAAAGTGTGAAACAAGCTATAGTTAAATATTAAGTAATTAGATAAAATAATTTATCATTGAAAAATGAGTTAAAATTTCACTTACAAAAAACCATTACTTTAATACTTTATCTCTTTTAACATAATATTTCATAACACAATGGCAAACAACATTCACAATTATGTAAATATTATTAAAACCAAATAATTGTAAACTTATTACTAAAATCTCAAATACCAATTAATTAATAGTATATTATATTTTTTTCTAAGTATAATTTTTTTAAAAATACCAAATTAGTTAATTTCACGTTAATATACTACCATGTTAATTAATATTACTTATTATTATCACATAATAATACTAATAAATTACTATTCTAATTTCAATTTATTAATATAATAATAATAAAGCGTATTTTTATCGGTTCAAAAGTTTCTCCAAACTCGTACATATATAGGAGACTGATATAGCATTGGAATTAGACTTGTATATGGATCGAGTGGGCATAGGTTTGATACATATATGCGGGCTGAGCCTTGGACTAGATATTTTGACTTTGAACCAACCCAACCCAACTCAAATTTATATATTTAATTAGTGTAAACAAAATCAATCGGATCGAGTCAAATTTGAATTTGAACATGAATTTTTTGGAGATGGGACGCTCAATTTCAAAAAGTTACAAAATGGCAATTAAACTATTCAAAAGTTTTCATTTAAGTCATTGAATTATTCAAACGTTTTTATTTAAGTCGTTTCATTGTTAAGTTTTTTTTTTTTTTAAGTTTAGCTAGTGAGCTCCAATCAATTATTTGACGATCGGTACAACAGATCAATACCCATCGACAAGTAAAAGAATATACTTTAGATCCAAGTCGATTTAACGATCAGTGTCGGATATCGAATAAGAAAGTTATTTGGATTTTGATTCGCAAATTCATGATTTTTAAAGCTATTTCATCAACAACAATTTTAATAGTCTAGGGACTTAAATGAAAACTTTTGAATGGTTCAGTGACTATTTTGTAACTTTTTGAAGTTGAATAACCAAAACATAGATTTACCAATAGTTCAATAACCTCAAGTGCAGTTTGTCCTTTTTTTTACTCAATAATTCAGAGTAGTTGGGGTTCCTTTATACATGCAAACATCAACCCCCAATGTACGGTGTTACGTATAAGTAGTTTAGACAGCTTCCCTATATAAATACCCCATAAATCACCAGGAAAATGACTTCCACCCGCAATTATAATAATAATAAGAAGAAGAAACCCAGTACTCAAAGAGAGAGCGACTGTGTGTCTGTGTAAAAATATGGGGAGGAGGCCTTGCTGTGCCAAAGAAGGGCTTAACAAAGGAGCATGGACTGCAAATGAAGACCAAATCCTCAAAAACTACATCACCATACATGGTGAAGGCAAATGGAGAGACCTTCCTCAAAAAGCTGGTATAGTCCTGCTAAATTTCACTCAAAATATACTTATTATTCTGTTTGAGCTGAGTAAGATCCTAAACTGGACAAAGCTCTTCTAGTACTGTTTTTCTGTCTATAATATACCAACTCGAAACTTTGATAGAATAGCATTGACCCAAGCTTTTGTATGATTTTTGAGTTTAATTTGTAACTTGATATATATATAGGGTTGAAGAGATGTGGGAAGAGTTGCCGGCTCCGGTGGCTGAATTATTTGAGGCCGGACATTAAGAGAGGGAACATCTCTATTGAAGAAGAAGAGCTCATTATTAGACTACACAAGCTCCTTGGTAACAGGTAAACTTCACTAATCTTTTCTCTTTTGGTCAAATTTGGGTTTTAGTGCCTCCATTGTGCTCTAATTTGAGATTTAATCTTTATACCTTAATTTAATATGATACGGTTGATTTAATCTTAGTACCTTAATTTGGTATAATATGGTTAAAAAGTTGATGTGGATTTTTCTTAAAAATTTCTCTTTCAACTAATCATGCTACTTAGATTTTTTAGGCGTATATTTCACTTTGTTTTACGGTCAATATTCGAGTCCATTTCCAATGTTCTACCTCTCTTCTTGAGAGTTGATATGGGTTTTTCTTAAAAACACACCTTTCACCTCATCATGCTACTTGGATTTTTGTGTGTTGGAGAAGCATGTTTTATGGAAAAATATGTTAAAATAATTTGAGCATAATTGAAGGATTAAAATTATAATTTAACCTTTCATTTATTGCTTTTAATATTAATGAAATCAACATTAATATATTGTTAAAGTGTGCGAAGATATTGATGATCTGTAATCATTGTTGGGTAATTAGTACATTTAAGAAATCTTATTTACTTTTCCCCCCTAAAGATCCTTTTCATGAACCTTTGATGTCAAATTTCTCAATTATTGTTGTTTTAATGGCTAAACCACAATTTTCTACATCATAACCAATACTAGCTATGGTTAAAATGAAGAAAAAACAAAGGGAAAGCCCGACCCACCAAAAACCCCATCTTGTGACTTTGAACTTCATTTCAAAAGGACCAACGTTAATTTGCTACAGATTGGAATCCTAATTAAATACTTAATTAGAGTTAGTTTAAAATTTGACTCATAGTTTAGGGACTTCTAGTGAAATTAACCCATGAGTATCTTTCCAATAGATCCTTTTGACAGCTATTCCGTGAACTTTTTCTATTAGAATGACAGTGATAGTAATAGTTAACTCTTTTCTAAACTTCAAAACGTGAACTTTAAGGATTAATTCAAAAGTCAACTAATAATTCAGGGACTTCTGGTGAATTAACCCATTCAATAAATAAAGCCAAAAAGCTAAAAATATTTGTGTTTTCTTTTTAGGTGGTCTCTGATTGCTGGAAGATTACCGGGGCGAACAGACAATGAAATAAAGAACTATTGGAACACAAATTTAAGCAAAAGGATGCAAGGCCAAAAAAGGAATATTTATCCAAATACCCCCCAAGTTTCTTCTCACAATGTGATTAGGACCAAAGCAGTGAAGTGCACCAAGGCCGTCCATGTTGATACTTTAGACCCCAGATCCGAAACTCTAGTCAACAGTCCTAGTGAGACCCCTTCTTCTTCAGCCATCAATGAGGATAATACTAACAACAATTCCATGGATTTCTTGGTCGATTTCGATATCGATGAACTTCTCGCATTCGAACACAACCCGATCCCGGAGTTGTGTCGAACTCAAAACGGCGGTGACAAAATGGGCAATAATGTGGCGGACAACGGGGAGTACAGTCATGGTACCGAGTTTTGTCAGGCATGTGAACACTTGGATCTTCGAGGTCTAGAATCTTATTTGAATCTTGAAGATGAGTGGATCAACTAAATAATAATCCAAAGTTTGTAATTTGTTGTAATAAGATTTGACTGTTAGGTTTGTTAGTGTTTGAATCATATTGTATCCAATAGATATCCATCAGAAATAGCAATAAAATATGGGTCCATTTTTGTAATTTCACTTTATATTTAAAAATTAATAATTAAAGCTAAGTTAGATTATTTTTACGGAAAAATACTAATGATAGGATTTAGTACAGACATTAAATCTCAAATTTTACCAAAATATAAGTATCAAACATTATATTTGGTTGAAATTAAATTATTTTTTGTTATGATAAGTAAAAATATAGGCCTGAAAAATGAGTTCAAGCAGAAAATAAGACCCATTTAAAAAATTGGCTAAGTCTCGAGTAATATTTTCTTTGCCCGGACCCGGCCCGACCTGAATTTGCTATAAAAAAACTTTGTTGTTTTGCCACTTTTTACCACTATTTTGCTACCATTTCACTATTATGTTGCTACTATTTTATTGTTAATGTTTGGTTATTGTATAACACTTATTTATTTTTTTATTAGTTTTGTTACTATTTTAAAGATATTTACTTGTTAAGTTACACTTATTTTCAATTCGTTGGGAAACATTTATTTTAATGTTTTTAGTATATTTGGTGTATTATATTTTAAAATATATATATAAAAAATAAAATTTTTAAAAAATTAATATGGGTAGGCCGGGTCGGGCTTGGACAAAAATTTAAGCCCATTTTTCTGGCTAGGTCGAACCCATGTCTATCAATCAGGCCTAAAATTTTGTTAGAATCTGACTCTACCCATGGACAACTCTATTTGCATCAAACATCCTTAAATTATAGGTTAAATTCCAAATTTGTCTCTAAATTTCAAAAAGTTTTAACTAATCTTCAAACTATCAATATCATTCCAAATAGGTTCTTCCACTAGTCATTTCTGTTAACTTTTTCATAACGGTATGTATCACTGTTTAATTGTATCTTTTATTGATTAGATATTAACAAGATTATAAAATTTGGATCAATTTAGTCTGTTAAACCAATTGAATATTAAAAATAAATGATTAAAAATTGCCAAAAAAAAGGATTTTTTATGTTTCATTTTTATCTTTGCTTTTTTTATATGTATATTTTCTTAAATCTTCTATTTTTAATATTTTTAAAACATTAATTATTATCAATTTTCATTATAAATAATATCACATCAATAAATTGAACCGATTAAATAAAAAATTAAAAATTCAACAAAGATGTGACTCTTAACATCAATTCAAATTATTTTTTATTTATAATTAAATAATAAAATTAATTAAATTAAAAATTAGAAATTCAACCAAAATACTCTTAATATAATTCAAAAAAGAAATAGAAAATATCACACTGTCCAAAATTAGAATATCAAAACTATTAATTATATTTTTTTCTAACCCTAAACTTTTTGAAAATTTTTAATTATTTGAACGTCATGCTAAACTAGGGTTTACTAATAATGTAGAAAAAACCTGTCCCGAAAGCTACTCATGAATGAATAGTATCATTCTGCCTCATATATCATGTTTAGTCACCTGTGCTACCCCCACTACCTCTTTTCTCTTGGCATTTAGTGGTGTAGAATAGATGGATTCGGTTAAAAAGTTTTCCAAAATCAATCAAAGTTATTTAAAAAAAAAAATCATATTAACTTAAAGGTTTTTGTCAAAGTCGAGATACAAAACTTCAACTCGATTCGAGAATGATACTGATTCGTTGAGGGGTCCATCAGCTCTAAACAGACAATATTTTTAAGACTTTTCTTAAAGGGAGCACTTGTTTTCCCCTCAACGGTCTGTGTATAATTTCACTCTACTTGCATGGACAAATCTATAATTTTTTTAAGAGGTAGAATTGAATTACGAATTTTCAAGAGGTTAAAATGTATTTTTATCATGCATTAATTTGTGATTATTTTAAAGAATTAAATTTTTTTTTTTCATTTTGAGAGTCAAAATATAATTTTACTATATATATATATATATATGCATATTTATTAAAGTATAATTTTACTATATATATACATTTATTATTTCTGAAATGATTGAATGAGACTTGTTCCATCTGTGGGGGTCAGGGCCTGCCTTCCACTATATTCGCTGCTATCTACCTGTTGTTTGTGTTCTTCAAACTTACATCAATGTCTTCAGAGGCAAAGTAAAGAAAAAAAAATAGACGTGGAAATTGAATTATGAAATTTTATAAATTTATAATTTTTAAAAGGATTAAATCATAATTTTATTATTTTTGAATAGATAAGATAAATGTTTATCATGTATTAACTTATAACATTATAATTTTGAGAAGAACTAAAATATAAAATTTTCCATTTTGAAGGGTAGGGAGCAAGGCCCCGGTTTGGGCCTCCCCTTTGTTTTGCCTTCCATTTAACATGAAATATGAGAATACATTCTCCAAATACTACATTTAATTTTAAGATCTAGTCCCTGTATATTTTAATTTGAGACAATTTGATCTTTTCATTATTATTAATGTTATGCTTTGATTCAAAACACTAATACTATTAAAAATTCATTGACCCATTTAATTATATAATAAATACAGTTGGTAAAAATGAAGGTTTTGGATTCTGAGTATCTGAGTTTGAGATTTATTATGCATAATTATACGCATGTAAATTAGTGCAAAATTAAGTAATAAGAAATATAGTGGGAAATTAAGCTGAGTTTCTTGTTTCATCATAAAAATGCATGTAAATTAGTGGGGAATTGTTAAAAAGATAAATAGAAAACTATAATTTTGTAATAAGAAATTCATTTTCTAGATAGGGATAATGTTAGAAAATTGTTTTAATTATTGAGAACCAAAATGGAATTTTACCATTATTATACTACCATGTAATTTAATGTACTAAATGACAAATCTATTATTTTGGGTGGACTAAGGCACCGTCTTTCTCTTGTTCCTTCTTTTTTGTTCTAGATGGTCTTTTTCTAAATAAAAAATTCGATTAACATAAAATTATTGAATTTTGTTAAAAATAAGTGCATGAATCTCGTGAATTGAAATAAAACTTGATTATTTTGTTTATGGTCAAATTTAAATTTGTATGTTGTTTGTTTAAAATAATTACATGAATTAAGTAAATAAATTTAGATAATTTGTATGAGACTTAGGCTCGAATGTATTAAAGCATATTATCTTCCTATTTATGAGTTGAGGAGGAGTTATAAATAATTTTTAGAAAATAGGAGGAAAAAAGAGACACATTTAAAGCTTTAGAAAATAGGGATGGATTTGGTAGCCAGCCAACCTCCCAAACTTAATTACCACATGTCATTTCAATGCACATAATTATTGAATCCAAGTCAATAATAATACCTGAACTCTAGACTGATTGAGTTGATGTGGATAGTTGAATTGAATGACGGTAAATTGTTGTGAATTTAAATTTAAAAATTAGAGATTATGAGTAGGGTGAAGTTAGAAAGAAAAAAATTTTTATAATTTTTAAATTATTAAATTAAATTTTTATAATTTTAAAAGAGGCCAAAATGTAATTTTATATTTATTAATTTAAAATTTTAAAAATTGTTAAAAGACTAAAATAAAAAAAAATATATTTCAGTTGGGGTTAGATCATTGTCAACCCCTTGGATTCTTACATCTAAAAAAAAACTTAAGGGTCAAAATCTACTCTCGTTGAAAAAAAAAAATTATCATCGTAACTTTTCACCCAATTAAGCCATTATTGACAAAATAGAAATAAAAGATTAAACCTTTACGTTAGTTGTTACATTTTGTTGACTTGTCAAATGATCAGTCACGTCAAGAAGTATTGAAAAAACTTATTAAAAGTAATAAAATTACCAAAAAGAAAATATAAGTTTATAAAGAACTTGGACAACTGAATGTCCAAGTTCATTTGAATCAATATATATCTATTTGTCAAATTTTAGTTTAGATGTGATTTTTTTAAATAATATTGTATATTTTTATAATTTCAAAAACTAATAGTTTCAAAATAAATTCTAAATTATTTGTTGCTTTTCTTTATTTGAATAACGAATGTTATTTCTCAATATATGTTTGTTGACATTTGACTTGCTTGCTTGGATTTATAGGAGTTTACATGTTCCCGATTTCCTCTGAAATGAAAAGTTTTTCATTTAGATTTTTTATGATTTATAAAATTTTAAGTTAGTAATAATAAATTTGTACTTTGGCTCCCCAAAATGATAAAATTTTGATTTAGTTCTTTAAAAATTATAAAAATATAGGTTATTAAAATGGTGAAATTACATTTTTATTATTATAAAAATATATAATTTAATTTCATCCCAAAAAAATTTCTGACTTCACCACTGCTTGGATTCATATTGGATATGAGTATGTACATAAGATTTTAAAATTATTTGCTTCTTTTAATATTTTTTAGAGTCGGTTGTACATTCGAATGGGAGGATGTGCAATGATTGAGAAATTTACGGGTTCCAAAAGTAGAGGTTGAAATTGATTGTTTATGTATTGTCAAGTTTCTTTCAAGTAGCTTTTTGGTCTAGTTGCATAACGTATATGGAAAAATAGGAACCTATTTGTCTTTCAAGATATAACACAGAGCTCAGCTGAAACCATCAAGATCTCTGTTTACTGGACAAGACAGTATACAAACTCACATGCGAGAGATCCATCTCAGACTTCAAATGAAGGAATTGAACAGAAACAAGATGCAACTGTTGAGTAAAAGTATTTGATTTAGGCTTTGTTTTCCTTTTAATTTAGTTTGTTTTTTTCACCAAAAAATAAAAGTTTCTTTCAAGTAGTGATCATATAGCATCTAGCGTAAGATATTTGATTTTGATATTAAATGTGAGCTTATTGTTACTTTTGAAAAGTGCAATGAAAAGTGATTTTAAAAAATGCTGTAAAAGTAGTTATTTTAAAAAGTTGAGTTTAAGATTTAAGTGTTTAATATTGTTGCTAAAAAATACTATTGAGAAATAAAACGTTCCATTTTAGACATGATGTTGTAAAAAAAAAACATTTAATGATGCTTAAATTTGTTAATATTATAATAAAAACAATTTATTGTAACTCGTTATTAATATTTTGATATATAAAATATAAATTTACAATAATTTTTAAGAAAATAGTGTTAGTTGTTTGTAAAATTTAATTTCAATAGATAACTATATTATAAATATTAAAATATGATCATTACAAGAGGAACGTGTAATGACTGAAAAAATTACGGGTTCTAAAGGTAGAGGTTGAAATTGATTGTTTAATTATTGAAAATAATTAAGTTTCTTTCAAGTAGTGATCGAATAGCATCTAGCGTAAGACACTTGATTTAGATATTAAATGCGAGTTTTTCGTTATTTTTGAAAAGTGCAATGAAAAAACATTGTAAAAATAGTTTAGCTTTAAAAAGTTTAGTATTGTTGCTAAAAAATATTTTTGAGAAATAAAATGTTCCATTTTAGACATGATGTTGTCAAAATAAAAATAAAAAAACATTTAAATGATGCTTAAATTTGTTAATATTATAATATTTTAGTTAAAATAATTTATTGTAACTCCTTAAATATTTTGATATAAAATATAATTTAAAATATTTTAAGCAAATAATGTCAATTGTTGGTAAATTTTAATTTGAATATATAAACTATATTTTAAATATCGAAATATTATCATTACAATTTCAAACATATAATGCTATATATTTGAAACAAAATTCAATAAAGAAATAATATTCCATTCTATATAAATATTACATAAAAATATATTAAGTTATAAATAAGGGTTAAACATGTCATTTGAGTTTAAAAATATTTTATTTTTCAAATGCAAACTTTAAAAATTTTAATTTTTGCGATTGGATTCAAAAATATTTTTGATTTCAAAAATTATTTGTTTAGTATCGTTTATGGTTTTAAAAGATCTTTTTAACCCCAATAGTATTTTTGAAAAGCAATGCAAAAATAAAGTTTAGAGTTTGAGTCTCTTAATTTTGATCATATTTTGAAATTAAGAAATCAACTTGTTCATTATTTTGCTAGTTATGTTCTTAAAAGAGTGATGATAATATTTCTACTTGCTTGTTTAATCTACTAATCTGTATAGATCATTGGATTTGTAATTATAATTTATTTAATGAATGATTAATCGAATGCACTCAATAAAAACACCATAAAGAATCAGATTATATTTCATCTCCTCTATTAAAAAATAGACAAATTAGTCATTATGCGTTAAATTAAAGAACAATTTAGTCTATTGTTAAAAATTTCATCCATTTCTATTATTAAAATATAGACTTTGTACGTCAGCATAAGGTACACTTGACATACCATGTGTCAGTGTCTAGTTTCCCATCAAACACCTCAACTTTTAACAGTACAAATAAATAAAATTTAATAAAAAACACTCATTTTATTGCCTGATCTAACGTATAAGAGTAAATTTCTCATTTTTTTATATAGAGAAATATATATATATATATATATATATATTAGCTTTTAATAAAAAACTTTGATTCTACTTTTACTAGATGCGCTTTGATGAGTGAATTCATTAGGAGGCATGCTCTTTATATTAAAAAATTGAATAATGCCTTTAAGTTCTAAATCAATGATTCTATGAGGTGTGAGTCATATTGTATGTGAGGGCCACATTGATTTACAAATAAAGCAAGAATTTAAATATATATATATATATATATACTTTATTTTCTTATATTCTACATTGTTGTAAGAAAAGGACAATCAGAAGGCAACTACAAAATATATAATAAATTATTGGATGTCATCAATTATACTATCAAGATCTTCCTTGACAATATTTTGTATTGAGTTTGGGGTTTTGAAAATACCTATAATTTATTGCAATTGAAAATGACACTTTTGGCTAAAAAATCAGCAACAATATTATGGTATGATGAAGCCGTATTTTATAATTACGACATAAGAGTTGATGTACCAAATACAACTTTAGCATTTCACTGTTTGCAGTGCCTCCAGATAATAGCATTTTCACTGCTAAAGCATTATTATTTTCCACCTCTAATTGCCTGAAACCCGATTCCCATACTAACTTAAGTCCTTTTATAATAGTTTTTACTTCAATTTTAAAGATCGACTCATTTCCAATCCTCATAGCAAAATCGCATAACCAATTACCACAATAATCTCTAAAAGCCCCTCCTATCGAAACGGTGTTATTAAAGATTGAAACTCCACCATCGATATTAAGCAAAGTAATTGTTGATGCAATTAAATACAGCAAAATGCTTAGCAATAATAACAATAACAATAATAATAAAGCAATGCATCAATGATGGGACATGGATAGTCTAATTTTCATGTTGATGTTAGGCATTAAGAGTCTGCTTCTTTGCATGTAATATATTTTCCGTAAAATATTTTCATTGTTTTACTGTGTTTGTTTGGTGGAAAATGAATTACCAAATGAAATCATTCTCCAAAAAGAGGGTAAAATCAAGGTTTTTTTTAAAGAAAATGTCTTACTAAAATTTTTTTCATAAAGACACTTTCCAAATTGATAAGGCTATGTTCATTGTCTTCACTATCGAAGAAACAAAAAGGGGAAGCTTTCAGAGCAACAAAGGGGGTGCTCTCTTCACTGTTGAAGAAAACAATCTATTATATTCTAATTTTACATTTTTTATAATTTAGTCCAAGAAATTTAAATTTTACTAGTCTACAATTTAATTCCTCAAAAATAGATTTTTTTTATTCTACAATTCAGTTATAAACACCATTTTGTACAGTTGCAAAATAGCCCTTTTCTAAAATTTCCATATTTTATAATTTAGTCCTTACAACTAAAATTGTCAAAATTTCCAAAAATTAGTCATTGATTTTTGAACAGTTAAACTTTCATATTCTATTTTTCGAAATTGTAAATTCTCAAATAATGTAAATTAGTCCTAAAACTCAAGTTTTGAAATATTTACAATTTAACCCATATAGTTTCAAACTTTACTATTTTATGCTCAACTTTCTAAATTTTCATATTTCATAATCATATAATTTAGTTACTACTCAATGTTTCAGATTTCACTACTCAAACCCTTAGAATTTAAAAATTTTACAATTTGATCCTATAACACCCCTAATCCGTATCTGTCGTCGGAAAAGGGTTACGGAGCATTATCGGAGTTTACAGATTAAATTAACAGATATTTCACATCATATTACATTCATGTCAAAAACCAATTAAAATCAAACATATTGTCCCTTATACGAACTCGAGGCCCAAAATATGCAATAGAAACAAGTCAGGACTAAATCGGGTACTCAAAATTTTTTTTCGAAAAACATTGAAATTTTTCAAAGTTGCAGGGGACACACGGCCACGGCCGTGTCACCTGGGCGTGTGTCACAGATCCTTACTTCAATTTTTATCAAATTAAATCATTTTTCCACTTATTCATCCAAACAATATTCAAAAAAATATTTACCACTTTCATCTTAATTAAAACATAAATTTATAAATAAATTTATATTCCTTAATGTATGAAATTAACAATTAAGCTTAATTAAGTAAATTAAGATTAATTAGCACTAAAACATGAACAATTAAATATAAATAAGCTTTATGAAATAAACTCAATTAAACAATAACAAGATAATAAAATCTCAAATGTGTGTTTGTTTTATTCAAAACAACTTTTATGAAATGTTTTTAGGAAATCTGTCAAATAATATAAAATATTTTACATAAATTCATTCAAATACCAAAAAATATTAGTTTTTTCCAGGAAAGTAAATCATTTTCCGAAAATAATTTTTCGGAAACCATTTTCAATGAAACAAACGAAACATTATGTTAGTGACATTACTATTTTTTTAATATACAAGAAGATATTATACGTATAAAATTTTCCATATATATTTTTAAAAAATATACAATGAAATTAATATTAATTAAATTAACACTCAATCAATTGTGATGTTACCATTTAATGGGTACTTTTCAATTGGTCATTTGTCTTACTGGGCATTTTGTAATTAATCGTAATCGGATGGGATGGAAGTGGTTAGGGTTTGTCATAAATTTTTTTTAAACCATAGGGAGAATAAATAATTATTTTTTAGAGAAAATTAACAACTAATTAGCCATAAATAAGGGTATTTGAAGGTTATTCAATATTAAATGGAATTATAGAAGGGATTGAGTTAATCATTTGAATTTAAATTTTAAACAAAAAAATTTATAATTCGGAACAATGTTAAATTTAGTATATAATATGACATTTTGACAGGTTGCAGTTGGCTTTGTCACAATTCCAGTACTATATTTTTTGAGCGATTGCAAGTACTTAATACATAAAAAATAGCCTTGGATGGTTCGAAGTGGCGAGCAAAAATCGACAAAAGAATCGAGCATTCGCCAAATTAGAGAGGGTGACAACAAAATCATGATTGCATGCATAAGGAATACTTAAAAACGTGCTATAATAGCAAACAATAACTTTTAAAACTGAAGACTTATTAAACAATCGAAAAACAAACAAAATATATATAATTTAAGACAACAGAAGTCCAAAATTTAAGACTTATTTTTCTGAAATACTCTCAAAATAGAAATATATTAAGAAGCTGACGAAAAGCCACCTACTTTTCTAGAAAAAACTACTGGCTGCCGATGGAGTTTCAGCGAATGATAGGCACTGTCATTTGTCCATCACAACTTGTGAAAACAACAAAGATACCCACAAAATAGATCTACGTGAAGTGAATGAGAAGAAGAAAAAAATAAATGGTTAGTGAGAGGGAGAAAAAGGCAGGCGATAGCCAACCTGGAGGCTGGCACTGTCGCTGGGCAAAACAAAAGATAAGAAACAAACAACTTGGAGAAAGAAAAAAAAAGAAAAGTTTTTAGGGTTTTTTGATGAAAAAATATTTATTAGTGAGAAGAATTTTTATGATCTTCAACCTTTCAAAAAGAGTCGAATTGGTATTTTCTTTTAACGAAAATATTGACTAAACATTAAAATTTTAAATATGACAATTCACGTGTACTTATGTTAATTTTTGAATATTTTTATAATTTTCAAATTATTTATTGATATGACAGATAAAAAAAACAATGTTATATCAGCATGAAGTATATGTGAGTTACAATGCAACATCTTAAAAAAAAAAAAAAAAAACTAATGTTTTAACCAGAATTTTCATTAAAAATTAACTCTTTTTAAAATACTACTGACTAAATTTAATTGATTAAAAAATATAAATATCGAGGGCTAAATTTGATATTTTACCTTTTAATCCAAATCAATCAAATAAACAATAAATTCGAGTCAATAAGTTGGGACAAACCAAACTAAATCTAGAAGGGAAAAAAAATACAAATCCAATCCCAACTGTGATCGAATCTAATCAACAATCATCTAATTATAAATAATCAAAGATGAAAATGACATTTAGTAATAAATTCATTCTATCCAACTGGTCCTTCACATGCATGCATCCTTTGGGAATTTATAGTAAAAAAGAGAAGTGCACTGAATTTCCTTTAAAATTACAAAGAAAAATAATGATTGTACTGATTTCATTTAATTCCTTTCTCCAAAGAAAGCAATAGGGATTTGTACTTAAATTATTCCTTTATGCAAGAGCCATGTACTTTATCACATCCTTGATTATGCTATTGGATTTTTCTTATTTTTGTATTCGTATTTAATATTGAAGTTTAATTAAAGGAATTTTTTTAAATAATCACTTTTTTACGGCACAAAAGTAGATAAACATGATGTTGGGTCAAATCGGGATAAAGTTATTTTTGGCTTAATGATAAATTTAGCCATTAACGTTTACATGTTTTGTCAAATTGATCCTAATTGTATTTTTAAGTCCTTTTTAGCCATTAACCTTTATTTTTTTTTTTTACAGATTTGATGAAAGTATTATTAAAAAAGTTAATGGAATGAGTGGAATTTTATATGTAGAATATTTAGGTAACCCAATCAAATAATTACATGTGGAAAATAATAAAATAAATAATTCATGAAATTTTAAAATAACTCTTAATGTAAAGAAAATAAACGTAATTATGTAAGAAAATGTTTCAAAATGAATGCACACATTCAATATTTTCAGTATAGATTACATCTCATTAAAAATATTTCACATATGAAATTCTACATCATCCTGTTAACTTTTTTAACGGTACTTTCATCAAATCTGTTAAAAAAAAGCAATTTTGAAAAAAAAGAATAAAAGTTGATGGCTAAAAAAGGCTCCAAAAAACAATTAGGGATATTTTGACAAAATATGTAATCGTTAGTGGTCAATTTTATCATTAAGCTTTTTTTTGGGGGTTAAAATATGTTGTACATCTCTATATTTTTAATAAATTTGAAATTTAGTACATGTATTTTTATTTTCTTTACTCTTCAGAATTTAAAATTTAGGTTCAATTATTAACGCTGTTAAACTTTTTTGTTAAATTTAAGTTCATTACAAGTTACAACGTTACTTTTTTAATTACAGAGCTACCAAGTGAATGTTTATTTTTATTTTAAATTATCACACCGACAAATTTAACAAAAAAAAGTTAGTAGTGTTAACAATTAGACTTGTATTTTGAAATCTGAAAAATGAGGAGACTAAATACCTGAAAATAAAAATAAAAATACTAAATTTTAAATTTATAAAGAATACAAGAATTTATGACATATTTTAAACAACTTTTTTCTATCCATAAAAGAGTCAGCTTGCATAGGAATCATCGCCACGTTGGCTGGGTCCCCGACAGCAGCGCCGATCCCTCCAGCTATTTTCCATGAGAGGGGGCATGTTATTCCGTTAAAATCACAATACTGCGATATTATAGCAATGGGAACGAAAGTTAAGGTTAGTGATTCCGTTAAGGTCAAATTTGCCCGTAGAATTTTTTTGCCTTGGTCATTAATTCTCTTCCTTCAATAAATATCTACCCTACAAGAAGAATATAAATCATTAATCACAGTTGCAAGAATTTACCAATGAAAGAATTTACCAAGAATATAAATGGAACGGGTTTGGGGCTCAAAGGAAGAAGTCGATTTCGGACCTTGAACGAACATATTATTTTCGGAGGGTTTATATTTGGTTTTAGCCTCGAGTTTTGCCTCTTTATTTCAAGAAGAGCTTAAAGGGTTCACAAACTTTGATTGGAGTATTTATCTCCATCAAAGAAAGGTATAACCCTAGCTATTTAGCCCCAAGAAAAATACCTTCGCTAAAGGTCCGAGACCTATTCAGAAAGCGACGACTTCATTTAAAATCTAAAATTAACGTAGATAACTTATTTAATTCACATATAAATAATAATTATTTTTTCACAATTTTAAATAAATGAAATTTAAAATCTTAAGTAAAATTTTAAAGGGATAAATAAATTTTAAAATCTTACATGTAGGACAATAAAATTATATGAAATTATCATAAAGATAATTTTAATTTAATTTATAATATTGTTGACTTAAACTTTTTAGTACTAAATTTTACATAACGTGTTACGGAAGGACAACAATCATTGCATAATTGTACTCTTGCATTATTAGCTTTAAATGTAAATAAATTGATACACTATTTATATATCTCAATTTTAATTATTTCCCATTTGTTTACATTTTATCCAAGTATTAAATAAATGTTTGATTTTGGCCCCAATTTATACCTTTTTCTCTGTTCTCATTTCGAAACTTAAACTGTTATTTCATTATCCAATTCAATACAATTTTTATAATGACATTAAGAAGATTGATTAACTTATAGCGCCTATCAAAATGTGGCACGTTGCATCTCCATCCAATTAGAAAGCAACACATAACGTTCATATTTTATTTAAATACACATATAATTTCAAAAAATAAATTATTAAATATCTAAAAAAATATACCTTTGACTTCAAACAATCATTGACCAGTATTGACCGATCGTTGACCAAAATAAAACCCTATGTTGACTTATATTGACCGGCCATTGACTAAAATTTCTTCGAATTTTTAATATTTTAATATTTTTTGGTAGAAATTAGATATACTTTTTTTTTGCATTTTTAAAATTATTACCAACTTTTAAAATTTTAAATATTTTAACTTTTTTTTTTTTTCAATTTCTCAATTTCCAAGTTAAACTATTTAATTTTCAATTTCTAAAGGTTTATAATTTTTAGTTAAACTTTGTCAAATTTTTTGAATTTTTTATTTATTATTTTGACTATTTATAATTTTTTTATTTTTAAAATTTATTACAAAATTTATAGAAAACATATATTGGAAATTTTTAAGGGTTTTTTATTTTCTAAATTTTAAATATATTTTCAAGTCTTTATATATTATTTTGACCTTTTAGAAATTATATTTCTATATTTTAGAATTTTATAAAATTTTATATTTTTTAAAAATAATTTTTTGAAATTGTGAAATTGAGTCTTAGCTCGATTGGCATGGGCCTTGTTGTCAACGCAAGAGGACGTGAGTTTGAGTACACTGAAGTGCATTGTCCTCCTATTGATGGGTTGGGGAGGAGTTATGGGTAGTTTTAAGCATTATGTTAAAAAAAGAAAAACAAATATCATCAGAACCTATAATAAAATTATTAACAAATATTTAATTAATATAATCTACGAAATATTAATAAATAAATTAAAGGAGTAGTAGTCACCTATCAAAATTTTAACTTCATAAGCTAATTTCTTTTAACGGAAATTTTTTTAAGTAGGAAAGTGGGGCAAAAAAAGTTTAGGTATTAAAGTAGGAAATAAGGCATAGTTCAAGGGTCAAAGTGAATATTAAGCCTCAAATAAAATTTCAAAAAATTCATAACCAATGAAACTACTATTTTTTATCCTAGTTTTCGAATTTTTACTGGTTCACATAGGTTTGTTATATTCTAATTATGTATTATTGGTCGAACTAGTTGAATCACAGGTTTTAATTCAACTAACCAGCCCAATCCAATTTTAATAACATTGCGTAATAGTATCGCTAAACTATCCCTTATATTAAAGTTAATTTGGGTTTTAATTTTTTGGATCAATTTCAAGTTCGAGACACTTTGAGTTTGAGTTATTTCGGTTTCAACGAGTTTTAGATTTAATTCGTTTAGGTTTGAGACTTAATAAATTAGGGGTGTTCAAAAATCAGATTAGACCGACTAAACCAATCGAACCGGTCAATTTCGATTATTTCAAGTCCAGTTTAGGGTTAGTTTGAAAATTTAATTATTTTAGGTCGAGTCAATTTTGATTTTAAAAATCCAAAATTAAATTAACCGTCTCTAAATTATATATCAATTTATTGAATATTTTTTTTTTTGACAAAAATTCCAAATTGGGCTTTATTCAACAAATATTAAAAAAATAAAAAATAAAATGTGTGGCCCAATCATGTTGGGCCAGAAGGACACCGGAACTAGAAACAAACTAAAAGAAAAAACAAATGAAATCAGTGTTAAGAAAATTCTAGAATGACAATTTAAAATTCAAAAAAACTGACACCTGCAATGCCCAATGAGTTGTCTTTTCGCCTGCCCAGAAACGTCCCTTTCAATCCTCCTAGCATTAATGGCGATGGTTCCTTACCGAGGGGATAAGCTGGTCTCTTCAGTTGGTTTATTTCATTATGCAAGAAACCCCTCTTTCCTTTCCCATTTCTTCCTTCTCAATCCGGTTCCCGAATGCTATCGTTCCTCCTCTGAGCCTCTGCAAATCGGGGAACGCTATTCAGCAGGTAAAGTCTTTCGTTCCTCTTTAATGCTTCTGTTGCCAGTAAATGTGCAAGTTTGTTTGATGATCTTGGGGTATACATAAACTTTAAACTGCTACCCCTGTTCTTCAACTGTTGAATATCATAAATGAAAGCCCCAATCTGTGATTTGTCGAGATCTGTCTGATTACATTTCTTAATGATGGTCAATGAATCTCCTTCAATACTAATATGTTCTCTTCCCATGTCGAGTGCGATTTGAGTCGCTCGTCGGCATGCAATTGCTTCAGCAGCGAACGCAGATTCGACCCCTTGATGAACGTCTGTTGCAGAGACAAGAACTCGACCAGCACTATCTCTTGCGACAACCCCAGACGCCGAGCATCTATTCTTTTCATCAAAAGCCGCGTCAAAATTAATCTTGACTTCCTGATCAAAAGGATGTCTCCATTTGTTGTCCATAGCAATGGTAGGTTGGGTTGATTTGTTAATTCCATCAAGTTCTTTAATATAATTGACAACGAATTGTGCAGTCTCCTGACCCGATCTTCTTTTTTTATCATGTATGCGAGAGTTACGATCTCCCCAAATGGCCCACATCGTTACACAGAAAGTGCGACACTGTTCCGATGGCAAAGAAAGCAATACCATGGTAAGCCAGTCTCCAAACTCTTCCTGAGTAAAGAAAGATGTATCCAGAACTGTTAGATTCCTCCATATTTCCTCTGAAACAGGGCATATTCTAAATAAATGGTTCATGTTCTCTTCTGCCAGCCCACAGCGGGGACATAAGCTATTAACTGCAAGTCGACAGATCAACATATTTGCCTTTGTGGCCAAGTAGTTCCAAGAGGACTTCCATATGAAGATTTTAATTTTAATTGGGATATCTATTCTCCATAGTTTTCTGTAAAAGTCTCTATAGTTGCTTTGTAAAGCGTAAGCTGTAGGATCCACATTTTGTAATAGTTTATAGGAACTCCTTACAGAAAATTCTCCTGATGGTTCACCATGCCAAGCTAACAAATCAACATGGGGGTTCTGTGACAAAGGGATGCGGAGAATCAGATCCGCTACGTCTGCTGGAAAGGTATTCAAAATCAACTCTCTGTCCCATTCTCTGTTACTGCTGTTAATTAATTCTGCAACGCTATCACTCTGCAAATTAACAAATCGGGACATTAAACGACCATTACTGTAATTCGGAATCCACGCATCCTCACTGATCGAAATACCCCGACCCGTTCCTACTCTCCATATCAAACCCCGCTGTAAACTATCCTTAGTGGCCCAAATACTTTGCCACACATAGGAATGTGCATTCCCCAAACGAGAATTAAGAAAATTCTCATTCGGATAGTACTTCGCTTTAAAAACTTTTGCCACTAATGTGTCTGGATATAATAACAATCTCCAGCCCTATTTTGCTAAAAGAGAAAGATTGAATTGAGCCATATGTCTGAAACCTAACCCTCTCTCGTCTTTTGGCCGACACAAAAACTTCCACTGGCACCAATGTAACCCCCGTTTACCTGCCCCTTTTTGCCACCAGAAATATGCTATTTTGCTTTCGATCCTCTCACATAAAGCCTTAGGAAGTATAAAACAAGACATTGCATAAGTAGGAACCGCCTGCAGAACTGCTTTAATAAAAATTTCTTTACCTCCCTGGGATAATAGCCGTGAGCTCCAAACCTCAATTCTTACTATTATTTTATCAATCAAATTCTGGAACGCTTCTCTCTTTTTTCTACCGACCATATTAGGAAGGCCTAGATATCTCTCCGGATTATCTGAGGTCCGAACTTCTAGCAAAGACGAAACCATTGCTTTTGATGTCTCAGTCGTATTTGCACTAAATAAAACTGTAGACTTGTTGAAGTTGACACATTGCCCCGAATAGTGTGCATACTCCTGTAATATTTCTTTAACAATCCTGGCACCCCTTTCAGTAGCTTCACCAAACAGAATACAATCGTCCGCAAATAATAAATGTGAAATCTCCGGCCCGTACCTGCTAGCCTTCGCCCCATTGACTAAGCCATTTTGCTTTGCCAACCTCATTAAAGCTGGTAACCCCTCACTACAGAAGAGAAATAAAAATGGGCTGAGTGGATCCCCCTGTCTGAGACCTCTAGAAGTTTGAAAAGGGCTTCCCCGATTTCCATTAATAATAACTGTATAAGAAACACTGGTGATACACTTCATTATCAATTCGACCCATGCTGCTGAAAAACCCATCTTCCTCATCACTTGCATAACAAAACCCCATTCCACCCTGTCATACGCTTTGCTCATATCCAGCTTAACCGCCATATAACCCTTCTTTCCAGTTCGTTTTTGACGAAAAGTATGCAGCAATTCATAAGCTAAAATCACATTATCTGAAATTAAACGACCTGGAATAAAAGCACTCTGTGCTTTATCGATGCAACCCCCAATGACAGTCTGCAATCTGTTGGCAATTGTTTTTGTCACAAGTTTGTATATAACAGAACATAGACTTATAGGTCTAAAATTAGCAAGGGCTGTAGGCTGTGAGACCTTTGGAATAAGCACGATATCTGTCATATTTGCAGATTCAATTCCTTTCCCCTCATTCAAAACTCCTAGGCAGTATTCTAGCACTTCTTTCCCAACAATATGCCAAAATTTTTGGAAAAATAGAGCTGGAAATCCATCCAGGCCCGGAGCCTTTAACGGTGCCATTCCTTTTAATGCTGCGTAAACTTCAGCTTCCTTAAACGGTGAATTTAATTCATCATTTATCTCTTGAGTAATACATCTATCAATTCCTTCCAGCACCTTTTTAGGATCAACCACACCTCCTGTTGCAAAAAGGTTTTCAAAATAGGACTTCATAGCCTCTTGCAAACCTATTTCATCAGTAATTTCTGATCCATCCTCAGACACCAGTTTAGAAATGAAATTTGCCTTCTTTCGAGTTGTTGCACTTTTGTGAAAAAAATCCGTATTTCTATCTCCAAATTGAAGCCAATTTACCCTAGCTCTTTGTTCCCAGTATCTCTCTTCTTTGTCAATCTCCCAATTCAAATGAATTTTCGTATCAATAAGTTTAGCCAATGTTTCATCATCTCTATCCTCCATCAACAAAGCCTCAAAATCTTCTGTTAATTTCTTCTTTATTTCCCTTTTTTTCCTCTTTAGTGCCTTAGCCCACTTTTCCAACCCGACCTGCAAAGTCTTTAATTTTTGCATCAGAGGTTCTGACGACGATTCCCAAATACTCTGAAGAACTCCTGCAAATGACTCCTCCATGGTCCACCAAGACTCAAAATGAAATCTACGGCTACTTTTGTAGGGGTTATCACTGTCTGTAGTAAGGAGTAACGGGCAATGATCTGATGCAACAAACGGAAGGTGCTGAATACGTCCCATTGGAAATAAAGACAACCACTTTTCGTTTGCAACCCCACAATCAAGTCTTTCTCTTATATTTGTTTCCGGAAGATTGCCTCTTTCCCATGTGAACCAAGTTCCCGAATAGCCAACATCCATTAAACCACAATATGCTAATGTATCCCGGAAAGTCTCCATTCGTCTCGGATCTCTTGGCAAACCCCCTTTTTTCTCAAAAGAATACATGATTTTGTTAAAATCACCAGCGACAAACCAGGGATAGTCTCTATCCTGACTTAATCTTCCAAGTAAATTCCAAACATGATTTCGATCTCTATCATATGGCGAGCCATAGAATCCCGTAAACCTCCATTCTTCTTGGATACTATCTTCCTTTATCAACACATCAATATGCCATTTAGAGTAACTCCTCAACGTAACCTCAATACCACCTTTCCAAGCCAAACAAAGACCACCCCGAGATCCTTCTGCTTCAACATCAATACCGTTAATAAATCCACAACTCTTTCTTACTCTATCATTGCGTTTCGAATCCAATTTTGTCTCCATGACGAAGACCAAATGAGGATGATGCTGCTTTAGTAAGTGCCGCAGCCTTCGAACTGCCCGTGAGCTCCCCAACCCACGAGCATTCCAACAAATGTGTTTCATTGTGCCCGGCCAACTGGCTCACTGCCAGCCGCCGATTCTATAAGTCTTGAAACAAAACTCATGTCCTTATCAACACACATGGTGTCTATCTGTTCTAGAGTATTCTCTGTAAAGTCATTGCACTTCAATTTTTTCCTTTCATCACCACCAGAATCCTCCATGTTTTCATCCTCCCCAATTAGATATTTTCTCTTGGACCCACCACTAACATGTTTAGAATAATCTCTCTGATTTGTTGGGGCAAGTCTTCTCCAACTGGATCCGCTCGGGGTTTTACGACAACTCTTCCCTATATCAGAAATCATTTGTGACTGCTCCTGTCCCAAACATCGAATATTCTCCTTATTTTCCTGTAGACCATCAACCCAACTATCCAACAATTTCCCCCTAGTAGCTGTCTTTCCTCACCAACACCAACAGTATTTTTTTCCTTCTCAAAGCGTGCTCCAGATTTGCCTGTATAAGTACGTTGTGCTCCCAATTTTTTTATAAATGCCTCAAATCGTATACTTTCCTTTCCCACCATTCTTGATTCTGCTTTCAATGCTAATGAATAAGGAAGATCTTCTCTAATTCTATTTTTTTCTACAGGATTGAACATCTGGCAGTCATTAAGGCTATGATCCATTCTCCCATAACCAAAGCAAAACAATGGTAATTTTTCAAACTTAAAAGGAATCTAGGACTTAACATTATTATCACTAGAAACAAAAATACCTCTCCGAAGGGGTTTTTGCACATCCAAATTAACTAGAACTCTGCAATAATCATCATTAACTTCAGATCTGAGAACACCACCAAATGTACTACCAATTGCATGCATCAAATCCTTCTTATCATACTCTGGTGCACATGGCCCAATTTTAATCCAGTATGGCGATGTAATTAATTGAATCTGATCCCGTTCTATTGGATTATTCAATCTAGCAAAAAGAATGAATACTTACGAAATAGCCATGGGCGCCCTTCCATAACAAGTTCCAGATCTTCCTCTGCGTCAAACACAATGGTGAATAAATTCTGCCCAGCCACTTTAATTTCAAACCTTTTCTTGGTCTTCCATATACTTTTTAACTGGGCTTTAAAACTTTCTGGATTAAAAGTTTTTCTTGTCCAAACAGAACAAATCAAAGTTGGTTTAATATCGGGCACCACCAAAGATCGTTTGATAGACAGTTGAATCAGCTCTTCTGCTAACAACGAGATTTCCTCGCTGGTCTCCCTCTCCACACCACCACTCTCTGCCATCCCAAGCCACAGCAGTTACTGCTCTCTCTAGGATTCTATCAGGGAGCACTCTTGGTTTTCAAGGGGACTCTCTCCTATTAAATTGATATTTATTGAATATATTTATAATTTTTGAAATACATAAACCCATTACCCAACCTAAACACAAACCCAATATTAAACCCAAATAATTTTTACTTAAGCCCAATAATAAACCCCCTAATAAAATTACTCAAATATATAAAAGAAAAATTAAACCCAAATTAAATTCTCCAATTTTACCAAGCAAATGAACCCAGCATTTGATAGAAAAAAAATTTGAAGTAAAACATACATACTGAGCTAGTGAGTTACCGACTTGACTGAAAATTCAACTGTAGCAAGCAGGTTTTCCTTTTTGAGATTAGAAATTAGGTTTAATGGCTGAGATGTGAGATTAGGCATGGGCTGTAGAAATTATTAAGATTGAAGACTTTGAGTATGTTTGGGTTAAGTTAATGGGTTCATGTTAAATATGAGAAATGGGTTTTATTTATTTATAATGATTGAAGATTTTGAGTATGTTTGGGTTAAGTTAATGGGTTCATGTTAAATATGAGAATTGGGTTTTAATTTTTTATAATTTATAAATGTAATTATCATAATTAAAATATAAATGATATATATCAGACCGAGCCGAGTTGGTCTCGAGTTAAAAATTTTGTTCGATGCCAAACTTAATAGAAAACGGGTTCAAATTTTTTTACCTAAACTCATTTTTTAGGCCTTTTATTTTTATTCAAATTTTCCTATTTTTCGAGTGAGCCCCGTCATGCTTGAAGAGTATCCCAACTTTTGAACAAGTCTACTATTAATTTAGATTAAGATATTTGCTTTTTGAATTTCGTGCCTTTGAAGATTAATTAAACTTGGATTAATTGGTTTTTAATTTATGAGTTACAAATTTGGCACAATTATTTAATTGGATAATAAAATTTAGGGTAAATTACATTTAATGGCATTAGTATATTTATATTTAGTCATTCTAACTTAAAAAAAAGTTACAAAATGATTCTTAAGTTATCCGAAAGTTTTCATTTTAAGTTACTAAGTTGTTAAAATTATTATTTTACGGTCATCTCTATTTGCACATTCTACACCAATCAAAAGCTTTCATTCTCCTTTTCTTCTACGGTTTTTTGTTTCTTTCATGAAATAATATTGAATATCACGAATTTGTTAATTAAAATCCAAACAATTTTCTTCGACGACCATTAATACTAACCGTCAAATCAACTTAGATCTAAGATATATTCTTAAACTCATTGATGGATACTGTTGTACAAATCGTTACAATATTTCTTGGAGCTCACTAATCAAACTTTATTAAAAAAAACTTTAACAACCAAATGACTTAAATAAAAACTTTCGGATAGTTCAATAATTATTTTGTAATTTTTTGAAATTGAGTTATTAAAATATAAACTTACTCGAATCAGTGAATATTTAACATGTGTGCTCTAGTAAAAAAATATAAGTACTTAATCGGAACAAGGAAAAACTCGAGTACCAAATTAAAAAATTTTATGTATCAAATTTAATATTAAAGCCAGGTAACAAATAATATATTAACCCCCATATAAATAAATAAACTGAAGATCCCATCGCCGCTCAGGTATTCCTTATTAGCTCTAATTAGAAACACATCCAAAAAAATAAAAATTCAAAATAGGTAGAGGTATATATCTAGGGTTTATCTCGAATTAACTCTTAAATTTTTTGTTCGAGAAATTTTCAATCTCGATCTAGCAATCAATGGCATGCGTATATATACCGGTTCAAAACTCAGAGGAAGAAGTACGGGTGGCTCTGGATCAACTTCCCCGAGATGCTTCTGATATTCTTGATATCCTTAAAGCCGAGCAAGCTCCTCTCGATCTTTGGCTCATAATCGCGGTTCGCTCTTTTTTCTTATTTTAATTTTGATAAATCTTTCGTATTATAGCTTGTGGAATTGTCTCCGTTATGTTACGTTGATGTTTTAGGATTTTCGTTTTTTTTTGTGGTTTTTTTTTTATCGTATCTCCCCGCAAATGCGATCTTCTTCATTGCAAAAATTGAGTTGAAATTAGTTTAAATTGTCTCTGAATTTTTATTTTTTTAGAATATACTTTATATTTATTAATTTCTGGTCTTGATTCTGTAGAGGGAGTACTTTAAACAAGGGAAGGTTGAACAATTTCGACAAATTCTGGAAGAAGGATCCAGTCCTGGTACACTGCGTTTTGTTATTCATACTGTTTTTTTGCTTACTACTGATTTTATTGAATTTGTGGTGACTGATTAATTGTTTATCTGCATGTTCTGATTGAAATTTTCTCCTTTTTGTAGAAATTGATGAATATTATGCTGATGTTAGATACGAGAGGATTGCTATCCTAAATGCTTTAGGGGCTTATTACAGCTACCTTGGAAAAATTGAGACAAGACAAAGAGAAAAAGAAGAACATTTTATTTTGGCTACACAATATTACAATAAAGCATCGAGAATTGATATGCATGAGCCTTCGACTTGGGTTGGCAAAGGTGAACATTTTTGGACTCTGTTATGCTGTTGCATATGTGCAGATACTGATTACTGTCATCATCCTTGAACTGGGTTTTAAGTTGAAGAATATTTTTTCTACTTTTCCTATTGATACTAGGTTATGCTTGGTATCTAGTATAGTTTGTGATGAACATATGATTCTCTTGCTGATAACCTGTCGTATTACTATCATTTTTGGCTGTTCCTGTTAGGTCAGAAACTGTTCCATATTGTTGATATGCCTTTGAATTCAATCAATGTCTACTACTTACAGGTCAGCTTCTCCTGGCAAAAGGTGAAGTAGAACAGGCGTTTTCTGCGTTTAAGATTGTATTGGAAGGAGATCGAGATAATGTTCCTGCTCTTCTTGGTCAGGTGTACTTAATTATTCTTTCTTTCTATCTAGTGTGATATTATAGTAGTGTTAGATTTGTTGATTGCATTGAAGGCTTTACTAACGGAAGAGAGAATGATATAAGCTGTTAATTTCTATGATATTGTTGTGCAAGTGACCATAGTTCTGGTACATTATACAATTGAGAAATTGTGCATGATAAATTTTATGGAAGCTCATTCTTCTCTGTAAAGAAGTAAAGCTCTGGCTGGAATGGCCTGGCAATCCAGTTTAGGGCATGAATTAATATTTTGCATGTTCTTTTTTCCTGTAAGTAACTCGTTCTGATATCTTCAGGCATGTGTTGAGTTCAATCGTGGTCGTTATGCTGATTCATTGGAGTTATATAAGGTCTGTTACATTAATCTTATTCAGCAGTTCATGCTTTTTTAACTTGAGGATTTAAAATCATGACAAGTTTGTTAACTCACATAGCACATTGCTTTTATAAGAGGGCCTTGCAAGTGTATCCTAATTGTCCTGGGGCTGTCAGACTTGGGATTGGTCTCTGTCGCTATAAATTGGGTCAATTTCAAAAGGCTAGACAGGCATTTCAGCGGGTTTTAGAGGTAATTGGTTCAATCAATTACATTTCTTTTCTTTATGAATGTGTTGCAGCTGTTTATGTTTCAAATTGCAATAATATATGGCATGGTAATTCTTCTCTTTGTCTCCAAAAATTAATATTTGCAGTTAGACTTGGAAAATGTTGAAGCTCTGGTTGCTTTGGCAATCATGGATTTGCAAGCAAATGATGGTAGGCTGGGAGATACGAGTATTCTGCTTATGTTCAATGTTCTCTGTGGTTTGGTTTTTGTTCTGTTTCCTGATTTTGGTGTAGTGATGATGCTTTAATATGTCTTTACAGCTGCTGGGATCCAGAAAGGCATGGACAAAATGCGAAGAGCCTTTGAGATATATCCCTATTGTGCAATGGCACTAAATTATCTGGCAAATCACTTTTTCTTCACTGGACAACACTTTTTAGTTGAGCAACTGACTGAAACTGCTCTTGCTGTCACAAATCATGGACCAACAAAATCACATTCTTTCTATAATCTAGCACGCTCTTATCATAGCAAGGTCCAAATACTATTCCTTTATTTCTCTGTTTTTAATCAACCCTTAATATTATTACTACTACTTTGAGATGAAAGATGTGGAAATGTGAGTATATCCTGGCTTGTTCTTTGTTGATAGCAAAACAGAAAATGCATTAGCTGATCCTCTTTTCCCCTTTTGATATGATTTTTCTTAGAAGGAAATAGGTGGGCTTATCTGATAAATAAAACAATCTAAAGCTACTGAATTAGTCATGCTCCGCAAACTGTGATGATTTTGATTCTTTACTGATGAGAGGAATTTTTTTTCTTCTTAGTGTAGGGGGACTTTGAAAAAGCTGGGTACTATTACATGGCATCTATAAAGGAAGTCAATAAGCCCCAAGAATTTGTGTTTCCTTACTATGGTAAGATACCCATTTAATATACTTTTGAGTTCAAACACTCTACTAATTTTATGCATTATGTTGCCGGATTGTTTAGTTTTAGTTTGAACTCAATTAGCTCAGGCTTGAATTTACCTGTGTCATTTTTAATGTGACAATTTTTAAGTGTGGAAATGACAAAATCAATCAGATGGGTAGTGTAATTTCAAACATTTAATAATGAATGAGATAGGACGATTTGATTTAAATGATTGATATTAAATTTCCAAGCATGATGATTATATCAAAGTTATTCCTGAAATGTCATTTGCCATTAATTTGATTTTGTTGCAACAGGTTTGGGACAAGTGAAACTTAAATCAGGAGATTTTAGGACTGCACTTTCGAACTTTGAAAAAGTTTTAGAGGTTTACCCTGACAATTGTGAGACATTAAAGGTGAGTAAAAATGGGATTGTTGTTTTTTTTGCTTGTTTTTGAGTTTTGAGTTTTGCGGTTTGAGGTTTTTTGCTTTTGTATTTTATTGAATTATATTGTTTCCTGTAGGCACTTGGGCACATATATGTTCAGCTTGGTCAGGTTGATAAGGCCCAAGAATTTATGAGAAAGGCCACAAAAATTGATCCTCGTGATGCACAGGTACTTTATATGCTTTAAGAAAGTTTTATGTCAATGGACTATTTTTCAGAGTTTGTTGTGTACTATTGTGTATAAATACTTCAATTTGAAACTTTCTTGAAAGATTAACCTCAATGTTCAGAGTTAAGCTGGTGGACATTGGCATTTGCCATTTTGGCATCCTTTTTTCTTGCCATTGTACTAAAGAGTTTCTAATTGTAACTTACACACAGGCATTTTTTGATCTAGCGGAGTTGTTAATTTCATCCGACACAGGAGCTGCTCTTGATGCCTTCAAGACAGTAGGGGCTTCCTCCTTTTGAATTGACCTAATTCTTTATGTTCTCTGCTATTGCTATCTTATCTATCTAATATTTATTTTCTTTAAAAAACTCAAAATATTTGTTAAGGCACGCAATCTTCTGGAAAAGGGAGGTCAAGCTGTGCCAGTAGAAGTGCTCAACAACATTGGCGTTCTACATTTTGAGAGGGAAGAACTTGAGGTCTGTGCAGATTTCTTATGGCTCAACCGATATTATTCAGTTTTACTGTGTACATATTTGCTGATATTGCTATTAAACTTTTATCTATTGTCTTGCAAATTAACATACTGCTACACAGCTAGTAACATTTTCACAATCTTCAACTTGCCTTCCCTTTCTTTACTTATGGCAATTGATGTTTTGTATTTTACAGCTTGCTCTGGAAAGTTTCAACAAGGCTCTGGGAGATGGTGTGTGGCTTGCTTTAACTGGAAATAAGCCAAAACCCTATGTTATTGAAGCCAGTGCATCCATCTTGGACTACAAGGATATGCAAGTATTCCATCGACTTGAGGAAGATGGTCTTGCTGTGGAGCTACCCTGGAATAAAGTAACAGTTGTATTTAACCTTGCCAGATTACATGAGCAGCTGCATAACACAGGAATTGCAAACATATTATATCGCTTGATATTATTCAAGGTATCATCTGCAAATGCGCCACTTGTCTTTTCTACTCAAACTCCTGTCCACGATAGGGGTTAAGTTGCAGTTGGAAAAGGTTATTGGGCAAAAGGATTTATTTGACTAGTTGTAGTTAATTATAAGGGACCATTTGAATTCGAGGGAAATCTCATTTTTGGTTATGTTTGATAGTTGGCTTAAAGACAGCTGATTTGTTGCAGTTTGTTAGGTGGTATTGTCCCACATCTATTAAGTACTGAGTTTCCTATGGCCTAATATTAAAGTGGGCCCCTCAACCTGATATTACCAATTGGTTTTAGGTTAGAAACTTTAACACAGTTCAAATTACCCATTGCTTCTGGCATGATCTAAAGCTATACATATGTTTGCAGACTCAAAATATCTCCCATTAAGAAAATAACCCTGATTATCCTTCTTCTGCAGGATATCTCCAAGACTTCTATAGATTTTTTGCATTCTTGATTATTTAAATTACCTTGTGGTTGAACAAATTCCATTTTTTTTTGGTTATAAACTGATAAACATGATCACATATCATCTTTTCCTTGTTTTTCCTTTGCTTTATTGGTTTGCATGCACTCTCTATTTTTTTAACAAGCTTGTTCCTTTGCTTCTTGACAGTATCCAGACTACATTGATGCTTATTTGAGGCTTGCTGCCATTGCAAAAGCTCGAAATAATCTTCAATTAAGCATTGAACTGGTTGTTATTAACTGAAAAATCTCAGCTTCTATTTTCTTTTCTTATTATATACATGTTTGTTTGATAATAATTCCAACTTTTATAAGTGTAGGTTAATGAGGCACTGAAGGTGAATGACAAATGCCCCAATGCATTATCCATGCTTGGTGATTTGGAGCTTAAGAATGATGACTGGGTAAAAGCAAAGGAAACATTGCGCTCTGCTAGTGATGCAACCGATGGGAAGGATTCTTATGCTATTCTTTCTCTGGTGTGTAAGCATTCACTTCTGAATTACTGAATTCCTCTTCTGTAACTTGCCATCATTTTACCCAGTTCTCAACAGTTATGTATTCCATTAATAACTAACTACGGGCAATGCTTTTCCAAGGTTTAAATTGATTAGTTTGCATCTCATTATAATTATGAGAAGGCATTTCTTTTTCTGTTCTCTTTTCACGGTCAGATGTTTTCAAAACAATATCTAAATCTGATATGCTTATTTGATATTTTATAGGGGAACTGGAACTACTTTGCAGCAATTCGCAATGAGAAAAGAAATCCCAAGTTGGAAGCTACCCATTTGGAAAAAGCCAAGGAACTATATACAAGAGTACGTGTTTTTTACCATCTTTTCACTGTTAGGTGCCATTTTGATGTACTTTCTTTTGGAAGAATTTTGTTTTATGTATGCACATATTCCAAATTTCCAATTATAGGACCAGAATAGATTTGTCAATTAATATAATGGAATATTGTTTGTTTAGAATGTAATTTTACCAGTGACAACTTGCTTTGTTCAGTTTGACTTTTAAGGTAGCAGATAAGTATTAATAATTACCTGAACAGTATTAATGGATAAGATGTAATAATTGTGCAGTATAAAATATCTCAATAGTTACTATTCTTGATATCTTCAAATTTCTGAAGAAGTTCTGTTTCATGTATGCATATATTCCAATTATAGGACCAGAATGATTTGTTAATTAATATAGTGGTGAATATTTTTTATTTGAAATGTAATTTTACTGGTTACAATTTGCTTTGTTCAGTTCGACTTTTAAGGCAGCAGAGTATTAATGGATAAGGTAGTAACAATTGTGCACTATTAAACTATCTCATGTAAGAGAAGTTTGTGACCTTTCTGACTACAGGTTAACCCTAAGTTGAAAGCTCAAACATTCAATTACCATATTGGAGAGAACTCTCCATTTACATATAATTTCAATCCGTTCCTTTTTTTTTTTCTTCTTTCTGGGAGATGTCTCTCATTATACAACTTTAGAAACACCTCTTAGACGGGAACAAAAAGAACATGTATAAGTCTACTAGAAGATGCAGAATTGATGAGGATTGTAATTTCTTCTGAATGATAGAGTTCCTCTGAAATACCGGTTTTCTTCTTTAAACTAAATAATCATTTTGCCAATGGATCTAAACTTCTGATATCCTTGTGCTGACCTGGATTCATCTTTAAATTCCTTTTTTTTTTTTTTTGCTAATGGTTTTTATTTTGACAACATGCTATGAATAAATTTGGCTGCAACTGATGTATCCACATACCGTACAGGTCCTTGTTCAGCATACAGATAATTTATATGCTGCTAATGGTGCTGCAGTAGTATTGGCAGAAAAAGGCCAGTTTGATGTTTCAAAAGATATTTTTACACAGGTCTGGGCTTGTAATTTGTCTCGTCATTATGCATGTAACATAAATTAAGAATTTTGTAATATAGCTACAGTTATTCTAGGTCCAAGAAGGTGCAAGTGGGAGCGTTTTTGTCCAAATGCCAGATGTATGGATAAACTTGGCTCATATTTTCTTCGCTCAAGGAAATTTTGCTTTGGCTGTAAAAATGGTGAGTTACTGGTTTAAAATGCTGTCCCCCCCTTTTTTTTATACAATGATCTTTTGCACCACTGTAAGTGATAATTCTTGCTATCTTGCAGTATCAAAATTGCCTGCGGAAGTTCTATTATAATACGGACTCCCAAATTCTTCTATACTTAGCTAGGACGCATTATGAAGCTGAACAATGGCAAGAATGCAAGAAAACTTTATTGAGAGCCATCCACTTAGCTCCATCAAACTACACATTACGGTTTGACGCAGGAGTAGCAATGCAGAAATTCTCAACATCAACACTACAGAAGGAAAAGAGGACTGCGGATGAGGTTGTTTCATCAAAATCATATCAATTTCTTTTTTCTTTCGCCAATACTCATCCCTTGGGGGAAGTTTCTTTATGAAATGGCTGTGCAGGTCATGAGAGATACTGTTATACTGCCTTGTATCTTTAAACAACAGTTGTGTGTGCGTATCATTATTTAGAATTAGTAGTAAGGAATGGTAATATAAATGGCTAATAGGTAGTTCGAAGCGGTCCTCTCCCATTAACACTACAAGTTCCAATCATGTGGAAATGCATCCTTTAGGTAAAAAAAACCAGGTGTTCCTATGGTGGAGAGATGAGCTTGGAGTGTTGTAACTGACGAAAACCTTGTAAGAAAGTATATACACAGATATTCTTTGTAGAAGTTAAACATATGTTGATAAAAGACAGTAAGATATTTTCAATTTGATTCTGCCTACGATCTGCATTATTGATACTACTGGGAATTTGGGTGTTCTATAAAATGCAGAACAAATGGTTCTAAATTGTGTAGTGCAATTTTTGTCGCTTTTCCTAGTGTAGTTGAAATGAGGCTAGTTTGTGATCCATATCATCATTCATTAATTGAGATCTATTGGAATGATATTGTTGTTTACAACTGGCTGCAGTGGACAAAAAGAGATCAATACACCGTCTAATCATATGCCCTTTTCACAATATTACAGGTTCGTTCAACAGTTGCAGAGCTAGAGAATGCTGTTCGCATTTTTAGTCAATTATCTGCTGCATCAAACCTTCATCTTCATGGGTTTGATGAGAAGAAGATTAACACTCATGTTGAATATTGCAAGCACTTGCTTGAAGCTGCAAAAGTTCACCGGGAAGCCGCTGAACGTGAAGAGCAGCAGAACAGGCAGAAACAAGAAGCAGCTCGTCAGCTTGCATTGGCCGAGGAAGCCCGTCGTAAGGCCGAAGAGCAAAGAAAATATCTGGTCAGCATGTGTAAACTTGATTTATCCTTTTGTACATCTATGATTATCATGATGTGAATATTTTTCCGCTTATGTTTGCTTAATACTTATTGCTGCAAAACAGTTGGAGAGAAGAAAACAGGAAGATGAGCAGAAAAGGCTCCAGCAGGCAGAGGAACATTTTAAGCGTGTACAGGCAAGATATTTTATCTACGGTCTATCAATTAGTTTTAGATTTTGAACTATTGCAGATATTTGATTTAGCAATATGATTTTATTTCTTCGTGAAGTTAGTATAAGGTAAAACTAAAAACAAGTTTATTAGATTTCAGAACTTATTCCTTCTCTCCTTGTTTTGCTTTTACTGATTGATCAGTTATTTGCAATAAAAAGTTGTTCACAACATATATTTTGTTGCCAGAAATAAAGTTCTTGCCCGAGGAGTTTTTTTTTTTTTTTTTTTGCTATGGAGACACTAAAACTTGAGCCGTGCATGTTATATGCGGAAATCTTACAACATATTTTGCCTGCCTTGATATGAAGAAGAGGGCTATTTGATTTCAAAGAGCTTTGTTTGATTTTTTTGTCTGCTACCATCTTCAGGAGCAATGGAAGAGTGGCAACCCTGGGTCGAGGCGAAGGGACAGGTCTGAAATTGATGATGAAGAGGGTGGCCATAGTGAGAAGAGGAGAAGAAAAGGTGGAAAGAGGAGAAAGAAGGATAAAAACAAATCACGTTACGAGAGAGATGATGAGGTACCTGACATGATGGATGATCGGGAAGAAATGGAGGATGAAGATGCCAACAGGAACTATCGAGAATCCACAACTCGAATGAATGATCAGGATGACGACAATGGTGAAAATGCTCAGGATCTTCTTGCTGCAGCCGGATTAGAAGATTCCGATATGGAGGATGAGACGGTAACCTTTTTCTCACTTTTTTCGCTTATTGGCATCTAACCTCATATTTTAGAATCTTATCCCATTTTTTCAATGCTTGTGCCTTCATTTAATTGAATTATTAGATTAGAATTTAAAATATTCTTCCGCATTGCTGTAGTTTTTAGATGAATTGCTTGAACTTCCTTAGGTTGTTAAATGAAATTTTGAAGAGATGATTCTTTTAGCATGCCCATTGTGTTAGCGTAGGCTCATCAATTCTAACACGAACCCAAAAACTCAACCCGATTGGCCCAAATCCAATCCAACCTTAAAAAAGTCTACAATCTAAACCCTTCCAACTTAAACCAGAAATAACCCTAAACAAACACTCTGAAATGACCCGGCCTGTAAAAACAATGACCTAAACTCGGAAATAACCTGAAATGACTCAAACCCAAAACTTATCTAAGCCTGAAATGATCCGAAAGTTTTGAAGTCCAAACATGACCCAATTTAGATTGACTCAATTAAAATTCAACCTAACCGACCTTCCCAATTGACAAGACTTTGTTGGCTTGTTTCCAGTTAGAATGTTATTATTTCAGCCAAACTATTAACATACAAAGGAAGAGTGCACATATTTTGTATATATAGATATGGGCGATACTGTGGTTCTTTTTCATTCTTTGTTGCCTGAGTTGTAACCGTTTTCTTTTCTTTGTGAAGGCCGCTGCGCCTTCGTCAACTGCAGGAAGACGGAGAAGGGCATGGTCAGAATCTGATGATGATGAACCGGTACAAAGGAGACCAGAGTCAAGTCCTGTTAGAGGGAATTCAGCCGAGCTACAAGAGAGCGATGGAGAAATTAGAGACGATAACCGTAAACCAAACGGAGGCGATGCGCTTGATGACGATGAAGATTGACATCAAGCAAAAAAAGTTCATTTTAATTGTATTTGTGGATATGAGATATTGTTTATAGATTATTGCATCTGTATCCCTAGTGTTATTTTATTTTAAAAAAGATTCAATCTCAATGTTAGAACATCTAATTGATGTTTAATCATCTGTTGCAGTTAGTGCAATTGTTAACACAATTGTTCTAATCAAAGCCTTGCACTTGTTTCTGAATGTCAAATACGGTGACAATTCGGGCAATGGAAAAAAATGTGGTTAATGTTTTGTGTAATCTATATAATTAGGTAATGCTTTGTGTAATTATTATACAGAGCATTGCAAAAGTTGAAATAATTGAGTCGTGTGTGTAATCACGAGAGTTGTAGTAATTCGTGTTAGAAAGTTTTAACTTACAACTTTTCTTTTTTGGACCAATGAAATTAGGAAACATGGCACATTGATAATTTGCAATTTTTGTAAATTCTTTATTTTAGAATTGGATTATATTTTGAGTACTATTATTCAGACCTGAAATTAAATCTACTAAGAAGCAGCTTGGAATCCTTAACTGTAATCTGCAAATTGGATAATGGATTTTCGTAGAGGGTTTATTTCTTGGAGGGAGACGCCTTTGGGTGTTATTTTTCTAGCTAGATTTGCATTATGCGTTAGTGATGATGAATGATACTGTTCTTTGAAAAACCTTCAGTATAATCTAAAAAACAAAAACCAATGAAGAGAGAAAAGTAAAGCAGAAAAGAGTTATTTGAACAATGAGGGATTTTATAACGTGGTTTTGATTATGTGATCAAGAATTTAATTTTCGCTTATAGAAATGGAATATATTTAATAACCGATTAATTATTTATTTTTTCGAAAAATACTAATAACAAAAAAATTAATCATTTCTACGGAGGATGGGTTATCCAAAAAAAAATCATTTGAAAAGCACTATTTTGCTCCACAATGAAGGGCATAAACTTGGTGTAAGAATGATAGATTATATCATCATTAGATTGACTGGACCACTTATAGCTTTGATTTGCCAAACTAGGGAAAATATAGGGTCCCTACCTCAACAACCATTACATTATAAGTAACGGATGGTTAGATTTTTTTGAATTTTTCAAATTATTTATCATAATTTGATTTCACTTTTGTTTTTCATATTATTTTTTTATTTTGAATTTTTAGACTGATAAAACGAACTGTAGCTTATTTTAAAAATTACTTGGCAGAATTTCAGTCTTTTTCATTAATATTTTTCAAAAGAAAATTTTTATGAAAATAAAAAGTTAAATATGGTTTTTAAAAAAATGTTTTTATGTATACTATTTTAAATATAAAATATGTATTTTCATATCATAAAAATAAAAACATCACCCCATAAATATAAAATAAAAATTTAATTTAATTTTGATACTAACAGTTTTTTAACTTATATTCCATAAATTATTCAAACTAATTTTTAATTTTTCATTGAAAATATTAAAAGTAAAAACATCACCCCATGTTAGCAACCATCAAATCCAACCTTACACTTATGAGCTATAAAATTTCTGCAATAAACAATTTAGATATATCCTCCCCCATTAAAAACACAAATCAATTTCATCAAAATTTTCAATAGACCCAAAAAGAAGCCATAAGAAAATCAAATACATTACCGAAAAGATGGCTAAACAAAGTGTAGAAACCCACAACGTGTTGCGCAAACCAAGGCATAAATCTCTGTGTTGGTGGCCATTCTTCAAAGAAATGATATTGGACTAATTTCTTGGCCACATCACTTCCCAAAGCGAACCATTACCCTTCACCATTCTTCAATTTTGATTGTAATATCGTTAGTTAATTTAAATAGTTAATATATTAGTTCACCATTAACACTTCACCAATTATAGTCTTTGTAAGCAAATAATGTGCTCGAGACATTGAACACCTTTAGTCTACCTTACAAAAACAAGTGTTGAGACCTCCGCATGAATTGTCTTAGAAACTTCATTAAATTCACACAAAGTCCGATCATCACTTGATTGCAAGATATCATCCTCATTGCCACTTAACTAGAGAAAAGCTATTGAGTCCCCAAAAGAACAAACGAAAACAAGACATACACGAACATGTGTCAAGACTTGAGAGCAAGAGGTGATGAAACTTGATTGCAGGTTTATATATATATACATATCCCTTCCTTCATCATTAAACAGTCCTATGCAAAAACTCTACCTAAACGCCACCACAAGCGATTCTCTGCACTACAGTGCCATGTGAACTACCACTCTCTTCCTAATCTTGAAAGTTACCCAGTTTAACAAAAAATCTATAGCATCATAATGGTTTGAAAGGTATATATTGGCTAAAAAAAATCTTAGAAGATAACCAATTATTTGAATTAACTAATGGCATTCTAAAGGTAGAAGGAATAAATTATGTTAAATTAAAGAAAAAATCATGATTTTAAACGTAATGGAGAGATCAAAAATCATAACTTCACCCCACAAGTACTGTTTGAAGGCTAAAATAAAAGCTCATTTCCATTAATTGAACAGCTATTAAAGTGACAAAGAATTTATATTCAAGTTTTTAGTTGACATTTATCTTAAATTCAATCCCCAGGCAACACCTACAGTTACCCTTTATATTTATATACATAAATACTCATGTCCATAGAATATTGGACCAACAATAGATGCAAGACACGGGTTTTTCTCTTTGCTTCTAAATTTTTAGTTAGGAGGGAAGAAGAACTTCAAAAAGTTGGTTCCCCTAGATCACATATGTGCTGTTTTCATATTGAAAACTTCACCTACCATCTTAAATGGTTCCAACTGTGACACCCCTTCATTGTTTACCTCCTATTCTTTGGTTAAATATCATACCACAAATATAGCTTGTTTTCATTGAGCAAAGGCCAGAGAATACTCCCATGTGAGTAGCTGGCCCTAATTTCTAGTTAAAAAAGGATGGCTACTGGCCTGCCTGTGACATTTCAGCCTTCGTCAAAACTGTATCTCTACTGCCACCTTTAAAGGAAGGGACAATTGAAGATTCCATATTTCACATTCATGCATTATGGACCTTCTTTAGCTTCACTCATAGATAAAAAGATATTATTTACGTCAGCTAGAAGATTCTTGTTAGCTTTTGTTGATGCAAAAAGCAAACCCACTTTGCTTAGATAGACTCAATTTAGCTCTCAACAAAATTGGTATTATAGAAATCCTTCAATAAGAATCTAATTATATTTGGTCTCCTTTTAGTAAAAAATAAACGAATTAATCTCTATATATTATATCAAATAGCATAATTCTCTATATTAAAAATTGTCATAGATGTGTCATGTATATCTCATACTAGCATACAAAGATCAATTTTAACAGTAGAAATAAATTTTTAACAAAAATATTAATTCTCTTTGATCTAATGTAAGGGACTATTTTATTCATTTTTTTAGTATAGGGTCAAAATATAATCCAACTCCTAATACAACGGCCTCCTTGATATTTTACCCAAAAAAATGTCTTCTATTGCTGTAATTTTCCTCCCTTCCAACATACCATTGACACAAAGGACCACCTTCTGAAATCTCTCCATATTGATCTTTTTCCTTTGCATACCCTAATTAAGACTTCATAACAGGCAGCATTTATATGTTATCATATAATATATCGAAAAAACTCGGGCTATTGTTTGCAAAATATGTGATTGCATAAAAAAATAGAGCAGATGAAGTCCATTGAGTCTCTCCAACTATCTAGATGAGAGAACCAATGCCTATGTTGCTCATTGCAACTGTTTCATTCTTGTCCTAACTAAAAGAGTATTCTTGTTGTTCTATGATGAAACAGTGACCTGTAATTCACATGCATATAGAACCAGTCTCATCATCACCACCACGAGAATAGTGTGCATGAGAATATCTCCAAATACCAACTGCAATATGCATCAAAATATCCACACTTTCCTCATCTATATAAAAGTGTGAAACGCATACCATTCAAGCCTCAAAAGAGAGTAGCAAAGATGATTCTCCCAATCTTTTTCATGTTGTCTTTCTTATTATCATCATCATCCTGCAATGCATTAGACTTTTGTGTTGCAGACCTAAAGACTCCTCAAGGGCTTGCGGGTTACTCTTGCAAGAAGCTTGAACTAGTCACCGTAGACGATTTTGTTTTCTCCGGACTACACGCAGGCAATACTTCAAACCTCATAAAAGCTGCTGTAACACCAGCATTCACTGCTCAGTTTCCTGGTGTTAACGGACTCGGCATTTCCATAGCTCGTCTGGATTTGGCTGTTGGCGGAGTAGTGCCTATGCATACACACCCCGGCAGTTCGGTAATCATTGTTGTTATTCAAGGCATAATTGATGCCGGATTTGTATCATCAGCCAACAAAGTTTACTTCAAAACTCTTAAAACTGGGGATATCATGATTTTCCCCCAAGGTTTATTGCACTTTCAAATCAATGCAGGTACAACACCAGCATTGGCATATGTATCTTTCAGTAGTCCAAGCCCTGGTGTTCAAATCCTAGACTTCGCCTTGTTTGGAAATGATTTGCCCTCCAACATTATAGAGGAGACTACCTTCCTAGATGATGCTCAGGTTAAGAAACTGAAGGGTGTTCTTGGTGGAACTGGTTAAGTTCCATGTGCTTCTTTGTATTCCTTCTTCAAGTTCCATTGTCTTTTGCTAAGCTGATATATCTGACGATCAAATCTCTAAGAAAAAAAAAAAGAAAGTTGCTAAACCTGAAAACTGTTGCATAGAGAAACTGTCTATATTTCATATGTCAAAACACGGTAATACCATGGAGGCACTTGTATGAGGTGGCAGTCGCCCCCTAGTCAAAAAAATGGGTAAATTAATCTATTCTATTAAAAATTTCATTCATTTCTACGGTTAAAAACTAGCATGGCTTACAGACCAAATACTGACACGTGATGTGCCACATGTACTTTATGCTGAAATGCAGGGACCAGTTTTTAACAATAAAAATGAATCATTTTTTTAACAGAGGACTTACTCTTTGATCTAGTGTATACGATCCAGCTCTTAGTACAAGCTCTTAGTACAAGGAGCTTCATGATACTTTTACTGTCAAAACACTTTTATTTAGCTATTGTCTAATCATCTGTTCAATGGTGAACTGGTTGAAGCAGTGATCTGAGCGGTCTGATTGACAACAGGAACTCTATAAAGGGGGACTAATTACCTAGGAACTTTAGTTCAAGTGGCCCTTATAAATCAATCACCAAGCCATTCTGGACCATTGTTCATAGTACTATAAACCATCACACTCTCTATACAGCAAAAAACATAATACAAGAAATGGTGAATAAATAGGGGAAGGAAAAGGAAAAAGTTTTTCAGTAACATGTAAAGGCCAACGTTTTGTATTATACAATAAAGCATTCTCATCATTATCTCAAATCTAACAAGAGATGAGAACAGTACAGACAGGAACTACACATATCAGAATGCATGGCCATTGTATACCTAACACTACAAGTACAGAGGGATTAGATGAATCAAATGCATGAAGGGATAAAAGTGACAGTCTCCCATACCAATCACGATAAACATTTTGGCAACTTCCCATTGAACTCAACGCATTTTGTTGTCCTTGTTGCAACTACGAACAGCCAAACCAGCCATGTTAGGAGTTGCAGCGGCAGCGGCAACAACAAATTGTAGATCAGACAAGGAGAAAGACCGGCACGGAGGGTTCAAATTCGGTTGAGCAGCTATCGATGATGAACTAATCATAGTTGATTTTTTATACTGTGGATGTAGAGGTGGAAGACAACTAGACGGTGATGATGACATCAAGTTCAAGTCAGAGCTACTCATAGTAGTTCCAAAAGCCATTGCACTTCCATATGAGTTGCCTAATCGCTTTGAACCACGAGTTAATAAGTTCTTGCGTTTTCTATTATAAGGATTGTCCGGTTTTGCAAATTCTTTAACGGAGGAAGCAGTGACAGCATCAGCAAGACTAGTGAAGGACTTTGATTTGCCATTATAAAACTTGGATATACCTTTTCTGAAATAAGCAAAAAAAAAAAAAAAACACACACACACACACACAAAATAATAAGAAATTGAAAAACCCTCAAAACATGTGTAAAAATCACAACCACCCTTTTAAGAACAACATACTTTATGTTATTCAAGCAATGCTTTATAGCAAAAAATGGGAGTGAATGGAGTTTAGTTTATGGTAATTGATGGCATTAAATTAATAAAATATTCAAATTCAAGAAGTAATTTAAGGTTTTTAAGTTACAAGTACAAATAATACACATAAATAACTATTACCTGAAAGTACCATCAAATCTATATCCAGTCCGGACCTAGACCACCTAGACCAAAATAAATATGGCCTATAAAACTTGAACCAAAAACTCAAACATAGTCTAGACAAGGGATGTGGGATTGCATTTTGACCCTATTAAAAAACTAACAAATTAGCCCCTATATGTTAAATAAAAAATCAAATAGGTTATTCTATTTAAAGTTCTATACATTTCTACGACTAAAAACTGATTCCTGTGCATAGTGAGTAACCATGTGAAATTGTTTGTTTATTTCGTCAACCACACCAGTTTGACGAGGGAAATGGATAAAATTTTTAACTAAATGACAAGTTTACCTTTTGAATTAATGTTCAAAGATTAATTTAGTTATTTTTTTGAGTAAAAAAGGCAAAATACAATCTGAATTGAATTACTCTTACTACAAGGCCTCTCTTATATCATGTAAGTCAAACTTGAAAGCAGATAATCACTTGAAGCAAATCAATAAGCATAGATCAGCATAGCCTCGTAACTTAAAAAACCCAGATTGGATCAAAAGCAAGAAAGGGGAAAATTATATAAAAAAACACAAATTTTAAGGGTTTATTATAAATTTGGACAAGAATCACATAAGATGAACTTAAACCCTAACCAGTAGCTCAACTTTGCCATTACACTAAAGAGTTTATTGACTTGAAGTGCAGATATTTTAGATCATCACTTGAGGCAAATGAAAATAAGTATGGATCAGCATATCATCATAATTTTTAAAAACCCAGGTGAGATCAAAAGCAAGAGACGGGAAAAGTTAAAAAAATTTTGAAGGGTTTCTTTTATCAATATTTTACCTCGTAGGTAAAACCTCTTGTAGAGCATCCATGGTATCCAAGGGGCCTTTAAGCTTGCTTTGAACTTTAGTCTCCCTTGAATCTTCACCGTCCGACGATGATTCACCAGAAACATCACTGTTCCCTCCGATCGACGACGAACTACAATACCCCAAATCATCCTCTTCTTCCCCATCTTCCGCCAGCACCGACTCTCTCTGATCATCGTTTCTTACCTCCGGCGAATCTTGAATACACTGCATATCGTGGATAAACCCTGACCGTCCGATTGAATTACCATCACCGTTCCTTTCGAAGAAAAGCGACATCGTTTTTGAAGAAAAAATAAAAAGATCACAAAGAAAGCTAAGCTAAGGGGAGTGTAAAAAGCAATCGGGTACTTATTAATATCTGGTAAAGTGCACATGGAGAAGCCATAGTTCACCCATTGTTGATAACAGAGAGAGAAAATAAAATAAATATTGAAAAAAAAAAAAAAACCCCGAAGTGAATTTTATACTAAAATTTTGAATAATTTAATACTCAACCGACTCTAATATGAAGATGGGGAAGCATTATCTTGATGGAAAATTCTTTTTGTTGGAAACTTTGGGAAAATGGTCTAATTTTTATATTAGTCCATATATTATACTACAATTTACGATTTAATCATCTGCTTTAATTTACTATTATTCAATGGTCAAATTTTGTTACTAGTCATTGTACGTATGTTGCAGATTTAGCCTATATACTCTAATTTGGTCAATTTTAGTCCTTACATAATTTTTTGGATTTTGAAATGTTAGTCTGACCCAAACGATAACAGTTAAATTTGTTACGTCAAATTTTGCTATTAGACTCTTACTATGCATAAGTTATGTATTTAGTTTTTACTCTCCAATTTGATCGTTTTTAATCCCTATACTTTTCGAATTTTGAAATTCTAATTTCTAACTCAAATGGTAGCAGATGAATACATTAACTACAATGTCTTGGCAATTTTTGTAAGTAATGTGAAAACAACAAGCTAACATGGCATTACACATATGATAATATATTTGTCACGTAAAATTTTGTAAATTGAAAATTCTGACTAAATGAATATGATAGTTACTATTTGGTTTAGGACTGAAATTTTAAAAATCGAAAAAGTACAATAACTATAAATGATGAAATAAGAGTATAAGTACCAAATTCGCAACTTATGCATAGTATAGGAACTAATAACAAATTTTTGACCAAATTTAATCCTCTACTTTAATAATGTTATTAGTAGGTCCAAATTGATAATACTGTTAATTATTGTAAATCAAAGTGTCGACGAGATTTTATTTTTTTAAAATAGCTTTTTAAGTATACAATTGATATGTAAATTTATTATTGATTACTTGGATTTTCACGTGGCTTGATTTTGTGACTAAATAGTAATAAAAAAAATTCACATCATTACTTTTTCCTACTTTTTTTATTTAAAAATCTCAATCCAACAATTAAAATCGTAAGTATCTTCTGTCAAAATTTATCAATTTGGAATTTTGATTAGACTATTTTCATATGTTGCGGCATATAATTGATAGAAACTACGGATAATGATAATGATTGGAATAGGATTTTTAAATTAAAAAAGTAGGAGGATTGAAATTTTAACTTTTAAAGTACATGGATTAAATCTCAAATTCTATATATGTACAAAGACTACTAGCATATCTTAACTTTAATAACAATATTATAAAAGTAGAAGAACCAATTGGTGTAATTTTTTTCAAATTTTAGCACCGTAAAAGGATTAAAACAAAAAATTAGGCCTAAAAGAAGAAATTATAAATGTTAAAATAGTAGAGGGATTAAAATAATATTAGACCAAAACAAAAAAGAAATAAAAGAATAAAGAGGATGATCTGGATAAAGGTATTTCTGGCTTGTAGGAATAAAGAAAACTAGGGGCAAGTGACCAAACTTTGTTGTCCTAGGTTTTGGTCAGACTTTTTTGTCTAACGTGGACGGTTATGATTGATTTTTTTTCTTCTTAAAATTTGATAAAATCCAATAAATTTTAATATTTCGAAGAAAAAATCAATAATTACATCTTTTTATTTTGTAAACAAGTAATAATAACTCGATTCGCATTGTAGATTCGAAAGCGTTGAACTGTATTATCCTTCTATTTATGGGTTGAGAGAGATTATAAATAGTTATAGATATTGTATAAAAAAACATATATAATCAGAACATATAATAAAATTATTAAAAAAATTATAACGACAATTTTTATAATGATAATATTAAGAATTAATTAAAATTATCTTAACTATTACATTAAAATAAATGGTTCTAAACATTGGATTTTGTTTTTTTTAATTTATTAAAAAAATTAACGACACCCAATTTTTCTCTCTTTTTATTTTGTGCAGTTAAAGTCTTAGGATGAAAAAATTTGAATGGAAAGCGAGGGTGGTATTAAGATTAATCAATTTCGGGATTAGGTACTTGTTTTTATTGATTGAAAAAATTGGTCGACCATTTCAATCAATAAAAATAAGTACCTAATCCCGAAATTGATTAATCTTAATACCACCCTCGCTTTCCATTCTAATTTTTTTGGGAGTTGTTGGTATTATTATAATAATGTAAGATAAATATAAAATCTAAGACTTAAAATTATTTATTTTGATCTAATGGCTAATATCATTTTGATTCTCATTTTTAAAGTTCCTCACCATTAAATTTATAATTTTTAAATATTTCATGTGTTATATTAAAAATGTTATTTCACATGTTGCTTACAATTAAATATTATAATAAAATATTAAAAAAAGAGACACGTGACAATTTTTTAATATTGATTGTAGAATAAATAAATAAAAAGTACATTATAGTCTATCAAACAATAACATTTTATATTTAGTATTTTTATTTTAATAAAAATATTATAATTATTATATTTTATGATGAAAACAAAAAATTAGTTGAACTTTAGATATCATTCGCAAATTACGATTTTATCCTCAAGATGATCTTTTTATCGCAGTAACTTTTGTCGGCTTGAAATCACTGTAGTTGTGAATTTAAAATTCAAATATTTATTTGATAGTAAAATTTTTAATTTTACTTAAGAAACTGTTATAAATTGTTTTATAGGACAATTTAAATTTTCACATTATCAACTATTTTTAAATTAAATTAAATTTTAAATTAAATTTAGAATAACATAAAGAAAATTTGTAAATCTTCTTATGAAAAATTTCAACTCTAATGCATTTAATAATATTATTTAATATAATGAGGACAAAATTTTACTTTATATATGTCGATTGAATATTAAGCTGAATGGTATAGGTATTGTTGTCAATACAGAAGAACGTGAATTCGTGTGCGCTGAAACACATTATCTTCTTATTTATGGGTTAGGGAAGGGTTATGTGTAATTTTAAACATTATGTGGGAAAAATAAATATGATCAGAACTTATTATAAAATTGTTTAAAAAATAGTGATATGGGTAATTCGCTTCCTAATATTATAATGACAAAAAAAAACTGAACTCAAAATTTAGTCCAATTGATTCAAACAATTATGGCTTTAAAAAAGACGACATCCAACATGTTTAAGAGATTTGAATCTCGTCATTTGCAACCTCTTTTCTTAACTTAAAAATGTTAGTTTGAATTTGACATGAAATATATTTAAAATTTGATCTACTTATTTTTAAGTATGCCACGTGATATCCAGGGGCGAAGTCAGAAAATTTTTCTAGAGAGCGAAATTATTTTGTATAATGTTATGAGAGCTAAAATGTAAATTGAAAATGTTAGCTCAAAATGGACTTGATCCAAGTGTTTTGAATATGTTGTATTTTTCATATTCATTTTATGGTTCATATTTGGGGTTGTCTCTCTCAACAATGTTGTCCCCAATGTTCGAACTTACGTCTCCCCTTAAGAGTACAATGTGCCTTATCATTGCACCCGATTGATATTTTAATAAAAAATTAACTTTTCTGTCTAGATATGCCTCGTCTAATTAACCAAATACTTGCAATGAAATGTTGTTGCTTATCAAAAATTAAATTATGCTATTAGCACTTGTAGTATGCATAAATTGTAGATTTAGTCATTGTAATTTAATGTAGTTATTTTCTATTACGGTATTTTAGAATTTTAGAATTACAGTCATAACTAAATAGTAGCTATTAAATTCATTAAGTTCTACTATTTTCAAGATTTGATGTGACAAACATATTATCACACGTGTAATGCTATATTAGTTTATTATTTCTATTATTACTCACAAAAGTTTAATTAATAGATTTTACGATCGTCATTTGTAATAGGACTGAATGATTCAATTGGAGAGTGAACTAAATCTACAACTTAATGTATAATACAAGACTAATAACACTTTATTAATATCGTTTACTTTGAAAAATATATAAACTAAAATTAATCAAAATTATGCCACAGAAGCAACGTTTTTGCATGTCATCCCATCTTGAAATCATTCCTTTCATATTTTATCCTCAGTATCCCATCTTCTTCATCTTGAATCTGATTCACATTATCTTCGTTAGTTTCTTCCATCATCCCCGCCTTAGCCTAGTGGCTGTTTTTTTTTTTTTTTTGTGATGAAGGCCATTGCCATTCGGACTCATATCATGAGTGGCATCTCTTGTTGTTAAGTTTAACCCCATAAGCTATGGAACCGAGTGAGTTTTCATTTTTGCTAGTTTCTGGTGATTAGAAGTGGAGAAAGGTGAGCTGCTGCCGCTGTGTCGAAACCAAGAAAGGAACCGGGGCCCAGGAGGAAGATTTTTGCTTAGCCATGGCGGAGAAGGAAGTTCATGACGAACAGGCTCCTGTCCAGGAAACAATTCATCATTGATGTTTTGCATCCTGGGAGGCCCAATGTTTCTAGGGCGGAACTGAAGGAGAAGCTTGCTAGAACTAAATTTTTAAGCAATCATGTAGTAGAATATTAAAATTTCATATCAGTAAATTTTTATGGTTTTTTTTAAGTTTAGAGATTAAAATAGAATAAATTATTTTATGAACCTTTCCCACCACATCATTTATGGTTTTTTTAATTATTTAATGATATTTTAATAATTTTTTTATCCCAAATTCAAATCTCGAATCTCGAACTTTGAACCGGGTTTAGAGTTTGAGTTCGGGGTAAAAAAATTACCAAAATTATGTATAAATGACATAAAAAAATTATTGCAATATCACAAAATAATTAGAAAGAGATCATAAATGATGTGGTGGGAAGAATTTACAAAATAATTTCTCCTAAAATTGACAAATTCCAAAATAAATAAATAAGAAAGCAATATAAATACTAAAGATAAAAAATTATATTAACCTTTTCTTTTTATTCTTTAATTAAAATATAAATCCCAAAATATAACCACGGTTGAATTTCTAGGTTTTTCTTTTTATTGATTGGTTATAATTTTGTTTTTTCATTGTGATTTTATTTAATAAAAATTTATTTTGTTTTCCAATAATTATTAAAAAGCAAAAAATAAAAAATAAAATAAAGCAACCTTGAATTTGGTAACTTTTACCAATATGATGTTTGAATTTTTATTTTTATTTTTATTTTGAAATTATTCTTGAAATTTGATAATTTTTTAATTTAATCTAAAAATTTAGATTTTATTTAAAGTTTTAAGTGATGACATGACATAATTTTAAAGTGAGATATCATCCTACCTTAACAAATCCAAATTCAAGAACAAGATTGAAAAAAAAAATGCCAAATTTCGATACTGAATCAACGAAACTCAGAGACAAGATGAAAAAAATAGACAAATTCACAAACTAAATGTTACTTTAATCCAAATTTAAATAAAATTCAGATAGTTTGTAATTTTTTAAGACACATGGCACAATTTTATAGACTGTACGAAATTAGCAATGTAACAATAAAATTTGCTAACTTATTTAACAATTTTCAAGTTTATATTTAAGTCCAAAATAATTTAAATTTCAACTGAAGATAAATTATCAAATTTAAGGATTAAAATATACATTAATTCTTTTTAAATAATCTAAAAACTACTGACTCACTTTCTTGTATATGTTTAAAAAAATCAAAATTTGCAGAATTAAATCAATCAGTAGAATTGGAAATCGACTCAATATTGGTCAAAAAAGAGATGACACTTACAAATTGGTATATATTGATTGAATTGAAGCTAAATAAGTAATATATGTAATTTTTTTGTTAATTGGTTAAATAGGTCATTTTTTTTCAAGATTTAGAGAAATAAATCTATTTTGAAGAAAGATTGTGAAAGCGTATCTAGCTTGGCAAACTTCTGCTGACATGTTAGGAATGCGCGTCCAATTGGAAGCGTTTTCTAAAAATTCTAAAGAAAATGCGTCTGTGCGCATTTCCCCTAACATATCAGTAAAAAGCTCATCCATTGCCAATTAAACACGTTTTCCCTCTCTCTCTCAAAAAACCAGTCTATTTTTTTAAATATTAAAAAAACCTATTTGACGAATTAAAAAAAATTCGACATATATTACTTATTTAGCCTTGAACTGAACTAAAAATTGATTAAACTGAATTTTATAATTTTTAATATTTTTTAGTAACTTGTTTGATTTCAATAGACTAAACCAATGCATTAATGCAGACAGGATGTCGTCATAATTTTTTTCAATTTATACTTAAAAACACGCTCGTTCTAAATGGCGCGTGGTTTCTTCTCTACCATTTCCCCAAAAACTAAAGCACCAAAAAAAGCAACACCCTCTCCTTCACGGTTTTTCAACCCCGCCATGGCTACTCTAGACTCCGATGTCCCCATGGTACCCGTCGGCGAGTCTTCCAACAGCTCCGCCGCTTCCTCTTCCACTAAGAAACCCAAGCGTTTCGAGATCAAAAAGTGGAGCGCCGTTGCCCTTTGGGCTTGGGGTAACCAATCCCTAAATCCTAACCTAATTATTTTTCTTCTAATAATTAATGTTTTTAATGTTTATTTTGTTGATGGGGGAACAGATATTGTTGTGGATAATTGTGCAATTTGCAGGAATCACATCATGGATCTCTGTGAGTCTTTCTATCTTTGATATTTTTTTCTCGTTCGATTTTTTTTTTTGGGGATTTGATAAATTCGATTAAATTACGTTAATTTGGTCTTTTAGGTATCGAATGCCAAGCAAACCAAGCCAGCGCCACCAGTGAGGAATGCACTGTTGCTTGGGGTATTTCTTTTTCTCTCTATTTCGAATCCCCAAAGTCATTGTTTGGCTTAATTACATCGCATTATAATATATTGGGATTTTGGACATGTTCCATTGTTGGGGATTATGCAATTTTATCATATATATATATATATATATATGCATATCTAGCGTTTGATTCAGGGATCATTTAGCAAGTGTTTATTCTGGACTATTTTTGCATTATTTACTTGAGGATTAGTGCTACCGCTGTTTGATTCGAATATATTTTATACCGGACACGAGGATTGTGATTTTAGAACTCAATTTTGAACATTTAGTTTTTGATTTTTTAAGCAGTGGAGTGTTCTTGTCTTGGGGTAGAAGAAAACTAAATTAGTAATAAAACTTGAATAAACTACGGTGATTTCATGTAGTAAATATTGAAGAAATTACACTTTTTATGTTTTATTAGAATAGCATATGATGAATCAATTAAGTTAATAAGAAGACATCCGGTTTTGCTTCGTAATGCTTTGCCTGTTGTTTACTCTTAGGGGCATTGTATGCGTTATTTTGGAGGTTCTGTTGCTTTGCTGAATTGTATTTGGTGCTTGTAAGCATTTAAGCAAAATCTCAAATTATTTTGTATCCAAAAGCTATATGAATATTTTCTTTTGGTATGGACCAAGTGGTATGAACTGTATTGGTTGTAGAGCTGTCAGTTGGACTGGTCTTATTGGTTTCGGATCGGGTCATCTGAGTTTTAGGACTTTCAATCAGTTTTGGGTTCGGGTTATTCGGGTTCGCCAGTTAGGTTTGGGTCTTGTGTTCTCGAGTTTGTCATTTTGGGCTCAGCTCATTTCAGGTTTTGGTCATTCCAAGTTCATTTCTTGTTTGGGTCATTTTCGGGTTTAGGTTGATTCTGGCTCGGATCAGATTAATTGGGACAAGTTTTCAAGTTTAGGTCAAGAATTGACAGGTTAATTGGTTGCTTTTCCTTTGGTGGTTTATTCACCTAAGCAGTCGATCCCTACACTTAATTTGCTTCAAATGCATATAAATTTCCATGACTAAACTAATTAGATTACCAAAGAAATTACTTGTCACATTGCAATTTCACTTATTTGTCAAATTATTTGCAAGATTCATATGATGTTTTAAAGAAAACATGAAGAACAGTACAGCCTCGTTTTAACAGCATTGATATATTGCATATAAACGAACACCGGAACTCATGTTTGATTGAATATTGTTATTTTTTTTTGTTTGTAGGGGTCTGCAACCATGCATTTCACTTTCACTGTATCAGCCGATGGTTGAAGACTCGTCAAGTGTGTCCATTGGGTACACTTTTTTTGCCTCCCGGTGTCTTATTTTCACTCCATTCACATTTTTGTTAACCGCATAACAATGATATTGTTGTTGCTTCGATTTTGCAGATAATAGTGAGTGGGAGTTCCAAAAGTATGGTCACTAAATCTTTTGGACTGTTTTATCAGTTGAATCCACTTACCTTCCAAGTACGTTGTGCAAGAAGATTTACATATTTTCTTCAGGTTTCTGTTGGTTCTACTGCAGCTGCTTTAAACTTTTTTTTTTTGAAAACATTTGGATTTATGAATTAGGTATTTGGAATTTGCCATGCACTGAGTGTAATCTGCTAAAATTTTATGTGAATTATTCAAAGCTTGAATCATCATTACCTAAATGCATGCAACTAAGTATGTAAATCCGAATCCGAAATCTGAAAATGATAAAAATAGAAATTGTTTAAACTCAGAAATGATTCAACTCTAGCGTCATTTGAATGACAAAATATAAAAGGTCAAATTATGCTATTAGGTATTGTAATTTAATCATTGTATTCTTAAAATTTTAAAATTTTAATTTTGATCGAACACCAGCAATTAAATTTTACTATTAGTTTTGTATTAGTGAAAATAATAAATTAATATGTCATTAGATGTGATAATATGTTTGTCCTATTAAATTTTGAATTTAATGAATTTAACACTTATTATTTAATTAGCACTAAAATTTTAAAATTCTAAAAATATATCAATTTGGCTTCAACTCATAAAAATTCAACTTGAGAATGCAAAATAACACCGGCCTAAAATGATCCAAGCCCCCGCCAATTTGTCCAATTAATAAATAGGTCTATATGTAATTATTAAAAGCAAAAGGAAATACTGGACCACTTTGTGACTTAATTGTGATTAAGAGGATCAAAAATTAAACCCGAAAATTGCATTTAGTATTATTAAAACAAAAAACAGCACGGGTTACAACAGTTTTTTGTACAACAACAAAGACGTACCTTCGGACATTTAGGACAACATTTCCATCTGCAGCATCGGTCCATGCACGAAGGAAACCGAAAAATGCAACAGTTTTTGCCGCACGAGATGTTCCCGCAGCATTGTGATTTAGGACAAGAGCAACACCGCCGTTGCGGATTCGTGCAACAGCTTAAACATGAATTGCAGTTACATGAGCTACATTTACATAAACTACAGTCGCACATATCATTACAGTTATAGCACGGCCGGCATGTCAAATGGCAAGAGCACTCGGAATTACAGCAACAGCAAATCATCGACAAGTTAAAACAGGGTATTCCGCTGCAAAAGAATGGAAGTCATGACATAAAACCCTAAACTCTGAACAAGGTATAATAAAGTACTATGGAAGCACTTTTACTAGGAGTCAAGATTGCATTTTGTCCTCTATACTAAAAAGATGGGCAAATTAGTCTCAAATAAAAGAGCAAATTGATCTTTTCTGTCAAAATTTTCATCTATTTGTACAGTTAAAAACTAGTGTGATTGACGGAATAACTGGATAATGATACATGGCATGCCATGTGTACCTCATATTGATGTACACAGATCAGTTTTTAATAGTAAAAACGATAACATATAGAGACTAATTTGTTCATTTTCTGAGTAAAAGGATAAAATGCAATTTGATTCCTAGTAAAGGGACTTCTATGGTACTTTAACCAACAAAGGAATAAGGAATCAATACCAAAGCCACTTCCAAAGGCGACATGATTTCCGATTCTTCCGATTTCTGCTTTGAAGGGCCAACAAGCAAAAGTATAAAGCTTCTTACATCCTCTTCTAAACATGAAACAAAAAAATCGAGCAAAATAACGGCGAGTTGTGTTCTTACGTAGGTACAAGAGGATCTGAATTTGTTGTCACAAAGTCCGTAACCCTGTTAAGGAATTAGCAATACATAAACCAAAATATTCAAATGAAAGGATGAACTATTTCGAGGAAATTACGAAAAATTATGCATACTCTTTGCAGCATCTCGAAGCATGTTGGAGACCATCGACCGATTTTAACTCGACCTGCTCGAAAACAAGAATGTAAAACAAACATTTTAGTATGCAATCAAAAGATTTCATACGAGAATGATTAACTTAAAAACGATGAACACTTTCTACAAGTCGAACTACACGGGCACGGCATACATCGGCAACGGAAGTCATTCATCGGATTATTTTCTATCCGTAACAGAATTTCAAATAGGTATATTTCAAAGAGTAACCTTAATATATGAACAACAAATTGACATATTTGATGAACCGGTGTTAAACAATAACCGTCTTTCAGTGGATAAAAGTATCGTAAAGGTGCTTATACTAGGATGCTTGAATAGACAAAACAATAGGCGTTGAAACACTTTGCCTATGGTATGCTAGAGGTCATGGGGTTCGAACCCCATCATGCCTAAAGCTCTACCATCGGGTTATCAGTAACAGTTCCAAAGTTGTAAGATTTTGAAACAAACATGACATTGAAGACAAGATTATAAAACAGTGAACCTGAAAATCTTACAAATTTGCACTATCAAAGTCACAATATTTTCAAGTTCCAATTTTTATTATCATAATCCATTAAAAAGAACACACATTAAGCAATTTATGCATACACACACATATATATATATATATATATATAAAGCAAACCCAAACATTTAAAACACACACACACACACCTCAAGAAAGCTAATTTCTCTTTCAAGCATTTGAACCTTCGCTGTTTCCCTTCGCTTCCCATACAAATCCGGATACTCCGGCGGCGATTTCGGACATGGTGGCGGCAGAGACAAAGAACCACCGGACCCGGCCGCCATTGATGATTTTCCGGCCACCCCTTCCAAAAAAAAAAAAGTTAATAACTAATAATGAGAAACAAACAAAGAGGTGCAAATGATGTTAGGCGTGAAGACTAATACGAAAAGTTGAAAACCCAGAAAAAAAAATGGCATTTTGAGAGTGGCAGAGGCAGTAATTAAGGTATTCTGACAAGGATAATTACGACCCAGAAATAAAAAAGACTCAGCGGAAGGAAAAATAACGAAAGTAAAATGGCGGTGGGTTACAGTTAAAAGTTAAAGATTTTGCTGTAGTTTGTGAAGTTGCAGAAGAAAAGATTAAAGGGTCTAATTTTTTTTTAGTCCCTCTATTATATTAAAACTGAGATATTTAATCTTTCAATTGTAATTTCTCGAAATTTGAATTTTTTGGGGAAAACTAAACTTTTAGTCACCCAACTATTGGTAAGTTTCTTTTTTGGTCACTTAACTATGAATAGTTACAAAATAATCACTCAACTGTTCGATTTTTTCTTGTTTGGTCACCAGCTGTGAAATGGTTGATGGAAAGATGACATGATAATTTTTAAAATTGACATAATAGAAACTTTAATCCTCAACACTTATAACTTTGTGCTAATTTAATCTTGATTCAAAAAAAAAAAAAACTCTCAATGTTTACAAATTGTGTAATTTGGTCTCTCTTTTTTTCAATATTGTTTTTCTTTTTTACCCTTTCACCTAAAAAGCTAAAAAAAAAATTAAATATATCAACTAAATTTGATCGAGAATATACTAAAAGTGGAACCCCAAAAATCCAAGATAATAATTTTCATCTTTTCTCATTCTTTTAAAATAAACCCTCAATATCACAAATAAAAGTAAAATTACAAAAAAAAAATTACACTTATTTTTGGAATCAAGACTAATTTGACATAAATATTGAAGGTTAAAGTTATTATTACGTTAATTTTATATGTTGTCAAGTCATCTTTTCATTAGTAATTTAACAATCAGTGACAAAAAAATTTTGAATAGTTGATGACTATTTTTTAACTTTTCATAATTAAATGACTAAACAAAATTTATCAATAATTAAATAACTACCCCTGTAGTGTACTCTTTTTTTTTCTGATTTGATAATATTATTAATGAATCTAAATTAATAACAAAATTCGTCATTGTGACGATGTGATTTTAAAATTAATTTTAAGGATTGGATTGTGAATATAAATTTATTATTTGCTGGAAAGGATTGACTAGATTTTCATATGGTTCTAGGGACTGACAAACCCCTTAGCCCCTATTGGTTAAATAAAATAATACCAATTTTAGTCCCTCACAATTATTAAGTATTCAATATTTAAAATCTTTTAAAATAATTTTTTTACCTTTGGTCTCCACAAATTTTAAAATTTTATTTTGACTCTCCAATACCAAATTTTTAGCTTCAGCCCTACAAATAATTGTAAAAATATATTATACATTATAACTTCAATACCAAGAGCTAATTGTGCTATCAATTCAAATAGTATTATAAACGTAAAGAATTAAATTATGTCAAATTAAAGTTAAATGATTAAATTTTAAGAGGGACTATAATGAGAATTACACCAAAGGAAAATGAAAGTAAAACAGTAAATGGTGGTGGATTAAAGTTAAAGGTAAAGCCATTGCTGTAGTTGACAAGTTGCAGAAAGAAGAGATTAGTAAATGGTGGGATTTTAAAGGAAAGACAAAGAAAGATAATATAATATTGTATGCACAATATTAAGGGTAGGGATGGGGATAGTACTGTTGAAACGAGTGTTTGATAAGAGTTTAATTATTGTTCTATTTAAGTTAAGATTTAGGGGTGTAGTTAAGGGTTTTGGTCACTCCTAAAATAGAAAATTTTATAATTTTAAAAATTTTAAATTAGTATATGGTAAAATTACATTTCAACTCAAAATGAGAAAAAATAATTTAATCTTTTAAAAATTATAAATATATATTTTATTAAAATGATGAAATTTCACTTTTAATATCGTAAAAATATAACTTAATTCCGACACCCTCTCAAAAAAATTCTTGACTTCGCCTAACAGACTGTAATTATGGTTTTTTGTTGTTTCGTATTTAAAAATATTAAATATTATTATAAAAATAATTAAAATATAAAATTTATAAAAGAATAATTTAAATTACAAATGAAACAACTTGAAGTTATGACGTCAAGTTCTTTAATATCTTAATTTTATTATTTTAATTAAAAGTTCATTTATATTTTATATAATTTTTTATAAATTATTTTTGCTTTAATAATAATGAGATTAAAAAGGGAGCCATTATTACGACATGGAAGTTCACAAAGAGAGCGTGGAGAGAGAGAACAAACAAAGAAGTGATTCTTTTTGGACACAGCATTGATATAGCCTTTGATGCATTTGTATTAAGGTTATATTTGTTAATAGTCCTTGTAGTTTATAAAACTTATGGATTTAGTCCTTATGCTTTAATTTGGTATTCTTAGTTTTTGCACTCTTTAAAATTTTAGTCCTTCTCAAATGATAACTATTAAACTTATTAAGTTTTACTATTTTCAAAATCTAATGCGGTAGATATATTATCATATGTGTAATGACATGTTAATTTATTATTTTCATATATTACTCACTAAAAATTCAATTAATGGATTAATGGCTATCATTTGCATCAAGACTGAAATTTTAAAATTTAAAAAAGTATAGAGACTTAGAATGATCCAATTGAAAAATATGGACTAAATCTACAATTGTACACATAGTATAGGACCAATAATTGAATTTTAACCAAATGAATTTAACAATTAGTGTTTGGGTTAGGACTAAAATTTCAAATTTTCTAAAGTATAAAGACTAAAATTGATCAAATTAAAGTACAAGGTTTAAATCCACAACTTTTGCAAAATACAATAACTAATTGTAGAATTTAAACCAACATTTAACCTTAAGTCTTTGTATTATTCACAAATTTACAAATTAGTCCATGTACTTTTATTTCCAATAAATTAGTTTTTCTACTTGTCAAATTTCAAAATTCAGATCCAATTGTTAACATTGTTAATTTTTTATTAAATTTATTGGTGTAACATTTTAAAATAAAAAAATACTCATTTGGTAGTCATGTAACTAAAAAATGACGTTCTAATGAACTCAAATTTAACAAAATAATTATAAAAATGTCAACAACTGGACCTGAATTTTGAAATCCGACAAGTAGAGAGATCAAATTTTTAAAAATAAAAGTATAGGGACTAAATTATAAATATGTGAAAAATAAAAGGGCTTATGATATATTTTAGACTTGTAATAATAACGATAAAAGTAATAATGGAATGGCGGTAATGAAAAAAGCCTGCAACTGTGTGTACGAATCCCATTTAAGTTAAAGTTTCAATCTTTTCCCAGAAGAGATAGATATGTAGGGTTCTTTTTTCTTCTTTTTATAATCTAGGTTTTCATTGGTTTAATTTTTCTTTCAGTCCTTGTATTTTTTGTGTGTTTGAAATTTTGCTTATCTACTTTAAATCCCGTAACAAGTCTTTTAATTTAATAATTAAAGTTTCAATTGATAACACCGTGAAATAAATTATATTAAATTGAATTATATGATGTATTTAAAATAAAAAAACCTACTCTCGTTGTTAATATTACATCCCGTGAAAAGTTAAATAAGCAAATAAAAATATTAAATATGAGATTATAAGGTTTTCAATCTCGGAGAGTTGTACTGTTCTTCAACACTTTTTAAAGAGCGTGTTAGGATATTATTATTAAATATTATTTTTTAGCAGATTAATTTCTATGCAATTATTACTCTATATATGCTTCTGAGGTCTATCAATAAAATTCAAGAAATTAATCTATTATTGTTAGAGCGGAAGTCAATACTTTTTTCTCGATCCTATGAGCAATTTTTTTAAAAATTTTAAAAAATGTCACATGATCTAATTTAACGAATTTTCTTTTATGATGTTATTAATTGGAATTTAATTATTAAATAAAAAATAGAGAGAGTGTAAGTTTTTGGAATTAAAAAGGGGTTGGATTTTTTTTAATTGGTGAGAAAAAGGAAACACTAAATTAATTACAAAAACAATGTTTGAGTTAAAGTAACAATCGTAGACTTGTCCCTAACAAAAAAGGTACGAGCCATCACGGGAG